>SJXQ01001377.1:0-15791 GCA_006408695.1 Aepyceros melampus | reverse complement strand
TGCAGACCCTCACCCTCCCGCAGCTGCCCGCGCCCCCCGACACCAGCTCTGGGGACCCCGAGAAGGTGGGGCTTCCCGTGGACCCCCGGAAGGAGAGCCGGCCTGAGAGGAGGTCACCGCACAAGGCAGCGGGTAAGAAACCAGGTGGAGTGGCCTGGGGAGGGTGTGTGCAGGGGGGCAGGGGGAAATCAGGTCAGCTGGACCGCCTCTCTGGGCATCTCTAAGGTATGTAAGTGCATTCGGTGAAAACCTTGCTGCTGGAGAACTGGAAGAAAAATAAAAATTTCTTTTGATAGCACTAACATATTTGATCAAGAGTTAGGAATGGAGAGGACTTCCCTGGCGGTCACTGATTAATACTCCTTGCCTCCAGTGCAGAAGGCACCAGTTCCATCCCTGGTTGGTGAACTAAGATCCCACGTGCCCTGTTCAGAAAAGTCAGGAAAATGTGGAAACATTCCGGGAGGAGGTGGGGTCTTCAGTGGACCACTCACATGCTTCTTCCTCTAGAGGCCCAGACTCCGGGACATGTGTGTTCTCCGGATGGAGGTCCTCCTGGGGCCTGAGCTGGTTCTTTGTAATAAATGAAGCATCTGGCTCTGCTGTCACTTAGCATCATTCTGACCTTTCCTCCCAAGGAAAAAGCTCCTCCTATTTAAGTCAGGCTCCCAGGGCTCAGCCTCACACAGAAAGCATCTCCTCTATTGGAGTCGTGAGTCTGTGAGATCCTCAGCAGGTTAGGCGTGAACTGTCCCCAAAGGGAGATGGTGTTAAGGTTGAGGTAGAAAGTAAGAAACTTCTAAAGCAACTACCTTTTAAAATAAGACACAAAATAGATGGCCTGTGTCTTTGACATGCATCACTATTTATAGTGTCTCACGAAATCTGTTGGAAACAGATATATTCGGCAGGGCTAAAGAATCTCTCCTGGCTGATTTCTTTTATTAATGGCAGTTGGTGTGCCAAAGATGGGATTAGGCATGTAAGTTGTGTGTGTGTGTGTGTGTGTGTGTGTGTGATATGGGGCCCTAAGGAGAGTGTTCCATGGTAGATTTTATAAAACAGCACAACTTTCAGGATATTTTAAGTGGGTGCTGTAAGTCTAGCACTCCTTTAGGACTCGTTGTGCAACAGCTGCGGAGAAGGCAATGGCACCCCACTCCAGTACTCTTGCCTGGAAAATCCCATGGATGGAGGAGCCTGGAAGGCTGCAGTCCTTGGGGTCGCTGAGGGTCGGACACGACTGAGCGACTTCACTTTCACTTTTCACTTTCATGCATTGGAGAAGGAAATGGCAACCCACTCCAGTGTTCTTGCCTGGAGAATCCCAGGGATGGAGGAGCCTGGTGGGCTTCCATCTGTGGGGTCGCACAGAGTCGGACACGACTGAAGTGACTTAGCAGCAGTGCAACAGCTGAAATAGAAGCCAGTTCTTTGGGATCCCACACCCTAGAAGAGAGATGAAGGGCACACACAAGACAGGTTCAAAGACATTGTGGTCTTTCTCCTAAGATATTGGTAAAAGTGCCGTGTATAAAGGGCCCTGTGTGGACATAGTGGGGGAAGGAGAGGGTGGGACGAATTGAGAGAGCAGCACTGAAACACAGACATCACCGTATATGAAGTGTTAATGCTGGCTAGTGGGAAGTTGCTCTGTAACACCCGGAGTGCCGCCCGGTGTTGCCTGACCGCCTAGATTGGGTGGGGGTGGGAGGGAGGTTCAAGAGGGAGGGGTCATATGTATACTTAAGGCTGATTCACACTATTATATGGCAGAAACCAACACAATGTGGTAAAGTAATTATTTGCCAATTAAAAATAAATTTTTTTAAAAAATCAAAATTATATAAAAAAAGATTATCAGGGGCATTAAATTCCTAAGGTGACATCCAAAGATGCAGGTGTTTCCAGGGTGAAGATTCCAGAAAAACCTCCCCGAAAGAGCCACCACAGGTAACTTTGCTGATTCAGACCCCTTGGCTGTAATTTGCGCTGCTGCTGTTGCATTAGAATGATAGGGAGCTTTGGGGGAGGTTCAGACTGTACTGGTGATCCACTCTGCAAATTTCCAGATTACTGAAGCTCTTATAGAGCGATTCAAAAAGCCATTGGACTAGCCGTGGAGGAGGGAGCTGCAGATAAAACCCTGGCATCAGCACCATCCGCCTTCGTGGCCTAGAACTGAAGATGCCCTCTGTCACGGGCTTGCCAAATGAATGGAGCTCAAACACAGGATACTCAGCTTCGTGCTCAGAACTGCAAAAGAAACTTCAGAGCACGATGCTCGACACATTGATAATTTATAACTTCCTCAGCCTGAGCTGGGAGGGTTAGGCCTTGCTCACTGTTGAGAACAGTTGGCTGGAATGGTCTGTAGTCAGAGACCATAGGAAAAACCGTCCGTTTTTTTCTTTAGATTAAGGCGGCACTAGTGGTAAAGAGGCCAGCTGCCACCGCAGGAGACGCGGGGTCCATCCCGGGGCTGAAGCAAACAACACACTGAAGCGACAGCGCAGCGCATAAGATACGATATCATACCTATTCATTTCTTTGCTTAAACAGTGGAAGAGAATTGTCTCATCTGTCTAACTTTGTTAGCATTCCCTAAGCCATAGAGATAACTGACTCAGGTGAATTCTGGAAGGGAAGAATCCTGGTCACTATAGGGGGCACAGGGAGTGATTTTCATATCAGTGCAAAGAGAGGAGATAATTCTTACATTCTTTTGGGAACTGACCCTCTCGGTTGTGGTTTAGTCACTCAGTTGTGTCCAACTCTTTGTGACCCCGTGGACTGTAGCCCGCCAGGCTCCTCTGTCCATGGGATTCTCCAGGCAAGAATACTGGAGTGGGTTGCCATTTCCTCCTCCAGACTGGAGGCATGAGAGCCAACAGAGGGTGGGGCTGCTCTCTCGTCCCACCTGGGACCGTGGGGTCTGGGGGCTGCCTCCCACAGGCCAGAGCAGAGTATCAGAGCCCCGGCTCCTGGAGCCCATTAAGTAAAGCGGCCTCCACTCCTTCCCCCGACACTGGGTCTGCTTGTGGTTCAATTCATTATTATAACTTCGCTACCGTCCTTGCTTCCAAATTACAGCAGCTAAAGGCAATTAAATTCACATAAAACATACAGATAATAAAAAGTTGTAATAACGTATTACCCAGTTTTCTAGAAAGGCCTAATCGTTGCTGTTCATCATCTCGTTATGACAGTGCTTTACCCAGAGCCCCCGGATGGGCTGCCACCTCCCCTGTCCCCCTGAGGGGGTGTGACCATAAGCTGAGTGATGGAGGGGCCCCAGGTGGGCCCTGTTCTGCCTCGGGGACTCCAGCTCCTTCCCCTCCTCTCCTCACACCCTGTCTGTCTGCTCTCAAGATGAAGAAACCCCAGGATGTGGTATTCAGGGAGAATATGATGGTTGTTGCAGTAAGCAGGAGCCCAGCTTGCCGCCTGGGCTGAGCCTCACGGGGCCCCTTGGGGTGTTCACTGTGAGCCCAGCACGTTTGTGCTCGTCAGCACGCAGGAGACCTGTGAACCTGCGCACCTCACTACCGTAGCCGGTGAATGGCCCTGGGCTAGGAGCCCTGCTTGTGTGTGCAGGACAGCTCCCACACCTCTGCTGGACCAGTCTGGGAAAGTGAAAGTAGTAGTCACTCAACTGTGTCCAACTCTGCCATCCCATGGATAGTAGCCCGCCAGGCTCCTCTGTTCACAGAACTCTCCAGGCAAGAAGAGGAAGATGGCCATTCCCTTCTCCAGGGGATCTTCTCAACCCAGGGATTAAATCTGGGTCTCTTGCCTTGCCGGCAGATTCTTTATTGTCTGAGCCAACAGGGAAGCCCAAATATTGAGGAGCAACCACCCACCATGGGGCTAGAACCCATGACCCTGGGATTAAGAATCCCATGCTCTGCTGGCTGAGCTGGCCGGACCAATCAGTCCCACGGTCTAAATTACCAGGGTGGAAGCGCCTTTCTGCTCGCAGGATCAGAATTAGCACAGGAAATGGTGAAACACTGAACACACGCAGCAAACCGGCGTCACTTTTCAGTTTATCCCCTGGACGCTATTCCTATTGGCCTGCCTTCTAGCGTGTGCATGTGACTTATCCTCCATGGAGTGGTGGGCACTCGCTGGATATTTTGGAAAGTAGCTGGACAATGTGCTGTTCTCACCAGGGGCCTCGTTGGATAACTGGTCTCCACCTCCAGTCCACACTCATTCCTTCCAGGCAGGGCTGGTGGCACAGCAGGCCCTGGAGCCAGGCTCACTCATGCATGTGGTCTTTCAGCAAACATTCACATACTCCTGCCTCACACACGTGCTGTTCTGACCCCGAAAGGCAGTCAGGAAGAGCGTGGCAGCCTTGCCGTCCGGGAACTTAGGGCCCAGGGAGGCAGCAGGTGGTGAGTGTAGGTAGATGTCCCTCTTGTCTTTGGATGTCAGGGACATTTTCTGAAGGAAATGAGCTCAAAGAGGTGGTCACCTTCTCTAATGGCAGTTATTTCAGTGTATTCAAGTTTGTTTAAGTAGAATATAAGGAGTTTGATGGGTTTTTATCTTTTTGGTGTCCTAAAAATATATTCATGTCTTTTATTCTTAAAGAAAACCAACTTCATTCACACCTACCCTTCTTTTTATCCTCCTCCTGCCCCCCATGGTCCCTTCCTGGCTAGTAAGCGCGGTCCGCACTCTGTGCCTTAGTTCCCCTGCCTCCTCGGGGCTCCTGAGACCGTGTGCAGCTGCTCATCCCCGCCTGCTGCGCAGTGTGGTGACTCCCCCCAGCAGAGTCGGGACGGAGGCCGACCCCCTCAGCGGATGTGAGCGTCCTGCAGCCCGCCTGCTCTCGCCTCTCTGAAGCTCCAGCACTTTGGGCACCTGAGCAAAGAGCAACTCACTGGAAGAGACCCTGATGCTGGGAAAGCTTGAGGGCAGGGGGAGAAGGGGGAGACGGAGGATGACATGGTTGGTTGGATGGCGTCACTGGCTCAGTGGACGTGCGTGCGTGTGGATGGCGTCACCGGCTCAGTGGACGTGCGTGCGTGTGGATGGCGTCACCGGCTCAGTGGACGTGCGTGCGTGTGGATGGCGTCACCGGCTCAGTGGACGTGCGTGCGTGATCACTTGCTTAGTCGTGTCTGACTGTCGCCCCGTGGACTGCAGCCTGCCAGGCTCCTCTGTCCGTGGGATTCTCTAGGCAGGAATGGGAGATGGTGGAAGACAGGCAAGCCTGGCCTGCTGCAGTCCGTGGAGTCACAGAGTCGGGCACCACTGAGTGGCTGAATAACTGACTACAGAGGGAGAGAATTTTGGGGGGTGTTGACGTTGTTCTGTGGCCCATTTGTGGTGGCTGTCACAAGAATCTTAAGTCTATATTCAAACTCATAGAACTGTACGGCAGAAAAATGAATTTCACTGTACGTACATTTTAAAATCTTTTAAATGACAGAAAAAGATGTAGTAGCCTCCTCTCCACCCACTTCTGAACCTCCCTAAGCCCCTCCCGCACACACATACACAGGCAAAGCGCACCACCACTAAGAGATTCGCCCCTGCTGATTCTCATGCCGGTTGTGGTCAGAGTTACATCCGTGATAGGTAGATGCAGCCATTTTTTTTGAGTTTTTGTTTATTTGGGGGGCCACACCAGTGGGCGTGCAGGATCTTAGCTCCCCAATCAGAAACTGAACCTGTGCTCCCTGCAGTGGAAGCACAGGA
This sequence comes from Aepyceros melampus, assembly GCA_006408695.1. Classification (NCBI taxonomy): domain Eukaryota; kingdom Metazoa; phylum Chordata; class Mammalia; order Artiodactyla; family Bovidae; genus Aepyceros; species Aepyceros melampus. Next base: position 10,076 of record SJXQ01001377.1, on the reverse strand, counting down.
TTTCAACCACTGGACTGCCAGCGAAGTCCCCAGCAATCTTTTTTTTTTTTTTTTATCATAAATAATGCTATCCATGTTAGCTTGCAATTAGACATTTTCACTCCACAGTAAGGAGTAGGCATCTTTTCTGATCAGAGTGAGCAACTTGGCCTCATTCTTTTTAAGGGCAACGTGTGTGTGTGTGTGTGTGTAGTCACTCAGTTGTGTCTAACTCTTTACAACCCCATGGACTTTAGCCCACCAGGCTCTTCTGCCCATGGAATTCTCCAGGCAAGAATATGGGAATGGGTGCCATTCCCTTCTCCAAGGGATCTTCTTGACCCAGGAATCGAACCAGGGTCTCCTACATTGCAGGCTGATTCTTCACAATCTGAGCCACCAGAGTACATATACCATATATTATTTAGCCATTCCTCTGCCGAAGGGCATTCCAATTGTTGAGAGAGGGTTTTTTTTTTTTTTTTTTGCTAACACTGCAGTAAACATCCTTGTTCATTTTAGTTCTGTGTGTTCACACAATCATTTCTCTAAGCTAGGCTAGACTGTTTTTTTGTTGTTGTTTTTTGGCCATGGCATCAGACTTGTGGGATCTTAGTTCCCTGACCAGGGGTCAAAACTGGGCCCTCAGCAGTGAGAATCTGGAGTCATAACCGCTGGGGAATTCTATCTCTAGGAGAGATTTTTGTTTAAGATTCATCTATTTTTGGCTGTGCTGGGTCTTCGTCGCCGCTGGGGCTTTTGTCTGACTGTGGAGAGCAGGGCTCCTCTAGTTGCGGTGTGCGAGCTTCTCGTTGCAGTGGCTTCTCTCGTTGCAGAGCACAGGCTCTAGGTGCATGGCCTTCAGTAATTGCAGCAAGTGGGCTCAGTAGCTGTGGCTCCCAGGCTTAGTTGCTCTGTGGCGTGTGGGATCTTCCCGGACCAGGGATCAAACCCATGTCCCCTGCCTTGGCAGGCGGAGTCTCAGCCACTGGACCACCAGGGAAACCATAGGATAGATTCTTAAAAGTGGATTTTCTGGCTCACAGAGCTGGAAAGTTTTAATTTAATAGCCAACTTCAGAGGACCCTCATGAAGGCTGCACTTGTAAGAGCAGAGCTGAGGTTGTTTTTGCACCTCTCATCTGCTCTAGGTGCTGTCAGTCTGTTTTTAGTTTCTTTTCTTCCATCTGATGGATGAAGGTCAGTCCTGTTTTACACCTTGGTCAGCGCGTCCTGGGCATCCTGCTGTGCAGGTCTTTGTCCTCCCCTGCCTGCCCCCAGGCCAGCTCTCAGCACCTTTAACCTGCCCCCTGCAGTGCCCTCTCCCTCCAGCCCTCACTCTCTCTTCCCAAGTCATGGGTCTAACCCTAGAACTTTCCTCTTTAAAACTTGTGAACGTCAGTGGACATCTAGGTTGCTTCTGTGTCCTGACTATTGTAAATAGTGCCGCTGTGAACACAGGGGTACATGTGCCTTTTTGAATCACGGTTTTCTCAGGGTATCACTAGTGAAAAGTTGTCGTATAATACAGGGAGCCCAGCTTGGTGCTCTGTGATGACCTCGAGGGGTGGCATGGGAGAGAGGCTCAAAGCGGAGGTGATACATGTATACACGTGGCTGCTGTGCGTTGTCAGGCAAAAGCCAACACAACACTGTGAAGCAATGTTCCGCCAATTAAAACAAATTTTTTACATCCTCTGGATGCCTCCCCATTATATTTAGAATAAAATTCACACTCCTGTGTAAGGCATTTAAGGCAGTTGAGATTCTGGCCAAAGTCAACATTTCTGCCTCCCCAAGTTCATCTGCCACGCCTTCCCTCCCTCTGACGTCTCCTCCAGCCCCACCCCTGCCAGCAGCTCCCTGAGAACATCAGCGACTTCACTTCTCTGTAGGACATCTGTGCCAGGGGCGGGATGGGCAGGGTGGGCGGTCTCCTGACCTGCAGCGGGTGGCCCTCCACCTTGTTTGTGCAACCCGGGGCAGGGATGAGGCAGGGAAGAGAGCCAGGCAGGCACGGGTGGGGAGACGGAAGAGCCTGGGTTTGGAGGATTGATTCTGGGGTCCACCTCTCAGGGGCTGTGAGATTCTGAGCAAACGAGTTTGTCAACTGCTATGTCTTAACTTCCTCCTTTGTAAAATGAGGTTAGTCGTAACTCACAGGGCAGCAAGAGCATTTTAACTGCAGACTGTGATGCGGTTTCATGCCATACAGTCACGCTTCCTGGGGATGTACTGAAACCTCCTCTCGGCTGTGCGGGAGGGTGCAGGAGTGGGATTCTCCTGTCCCAGCTTTTTAAAAATTAATTTATTTATCTAATTTTGGCTGTGCTGGATCTTCATTGCTCCGCACGGCTTTCTCTAGTTGCAGAGAGGCGGGGGTCACTGTCTCGTTGCAGCGTGCAGACTTCTCACTGCGGCGTCTTCTCTTACTGTGGAGCACGGGCTCTCGGGTGAGCGGGCTGCTGCAGCTTCGGCTCCCGTGCTCTGGAGCACAGGCCTGGTAGTTGTGGTGCTCAGCCTTAGTCGCTCTGAAGTGTGTGGCATCTTCCCTGGTCAGGGCTCAAACCCATGTCTGCTGCATTGGCAGGTGGGCTCTTTACCGCTGAGCTACCAGGGAAGCCCTCAAAGTTATTTTCAAATTACAGTGCCTTTCTGTCCTCATACCCGTATGAGGTCCTGGCTCCAGCACTGGCAGGACAGGGAGATGGGTTGTCCCTGTGCTCAGAAGACTCTGCTCGTCTTCTGCTTAGAGACTGTCCTAGTTGCACAGACAGTGGTGGTTGAGCAAATGAGCTTTCAATCCAGCTTCCTCCGTGACAGCTCTGTGCCCTGGAGCCTGTTGCTGGCTCCCAGGTCACCACCATGAGGTGTGGGAGTTGGGCTGGATGTTGGTACAAGGTCTGCCAGCCCTCACATGCTGAGGCCTGGGCTCAGGCCCTGAACTCAAGCAAAGAGCCTGGCCAAGCATCTGACCCTTGGAGCCTCCAGTTCACACGCCCTTTGGTGACCGGATGCCCAGCCCTGCACATCCAGATCCAGATGTGGTTCACACGTTGACTTTTCTCTAAAAATGCTTTTTCACAAATTTTATCTACGAGTCACAGAGCCTTAAAAGAGTTATATGAGTGAGTGAGTGGGTTAGCGTTCGTCGCTTAGTTGTGTCCGACTCTCTGTGACCCCATGGACTGTAGCCACCAGACTCCTCTGTCCATGGAATTCTCCAGGCAAGAATACAGGAATGGTAGCCATTCCCTACTCCAGGGGATCTTCCCAACCCAGGGATTGAACCTGGGTTTCCTGCACTGCAGGCAGATTCTTTACCATCTGAGCCACCAGGGAAGCCCCACCCCAAACTTATAGTTGGCGCTTTATCACAGAGTAGACATCAGGTCCTCATTCGAGGAAAAAAAAAATCACAGAAATTCCTGCTCTGGAGCCTGCACAAACCCTGGCCCTGGACATGGACTGCCCATCTGTCCCCTCCACGAATACGTTGGGTTACCAGACCCTGGGCACTGTTGACCTGGAACACTGTTTAAGTCCATCAGCCCATCACCCCTTTGCACCAGGACCGGATTTGTTGTAAAACTTGACACGCTGATAGTTATCATCACAGTTTAACTGTGTCCTATGTGGGTGAATGGGCACGAGATGCTGTATTGACCTGTCTGTAAGCCAGGGGCAGAGGGCACCGTCCAGGCCTTTCCAGCACTCACTTGTTATGATGTAAACACTCCAGGGGGAGACAGTGAAAGCAGCAGGGGCTTTTTTTCCCGGACAGGGGTGTGGAGGTTGTGAGACAGGCGATGAGTAGGTGAAGGGAAGGTGGGTCCAGAGGAGCTGGGATGAGAGCAGTGCCTCCTGACCCAGGAGGAGGGGAGCGGCGTACGGACGGTCTGCCCGCCGCGCCCCGAGGAGGCTGGCAGACACAGCAGCGCTTCTCTGGGAGCTGCATCACACCATTGAGTTCCGAGAGGCAGGTAGGTTCTCTGCCCCTGCTGGTCTGGGGTCTTAGTTAGGAAATGGAAGTGGGAGGGGGGATTCCGGGTAAGCCTTCAGAGAATTGCAGAGGAGGAGTAGGAGGGCGGGGAGCAGCTGTCGAAAAGGAAAGTGGTCCCAGGACCCCAGGCAGCGCGGAGGCCCGAGGGGACATGAAGAGGGTGAGCAGGGACCGACTTCCTCCCCTGGTCACCGCCCAAGCACCGCGTGAGTCCTGATTAATTTGGAGTGCTTTTTTTTAATGTTTTTAAAAAGATCACATGATGAAGTAGGGGCTTCCCTGGTAGCTCAGTCGGTAAAGAATCTCCTGCAGTGCAGATGAGCCAGGTTTGATCACTCAAAATAATTTTATTGACTGAGATAGTGAGTTTCAAGCCCTGTCAGAGCCCTGCTTTTCCTAGTCTCCTTGTCGGAGGTGGAGGCTGGCATGTGCTGGCTGCTGCCGGGAGAACTGTGTGGCCAGACGTCAGGGGCCAAGAGAGAGCAGAGAGCACGACCAGCCAGTGAGTGTGAAGAGAAGATCTGAGAGGAATAAAAGGACCCCTCCCTGCAGGAAAACTCAGAAAGGGATTATGAGTACTCTCTGGGAGGAGAAGCTGGGAAGGAGGGATGAGACATGCAGACTTTCGGTGAAATGAGCCACGCTGCCTGCCTCTGTGTGCCGAGCGACTGCTCAGTTCTCTGGACGAGAAACAGAGCGCAGAGTTATACCTTAGATAAGCTAATATTAGAACAGCACTTGGTATGTAGTTGCTGCCGGCTGTTTGTTAAGTAAATAAGAAGTTCTGGTGACCAAAAGCATATGTGAGTGGGGTGGTCGGTCAGCTGGCAGTTGTGTTTAGTACCAAACAGTGGGGCAAACGTCTCAGGAGAGTTCCAGCAGGGTTAGGAGGGGGAATGTGTCCAACTGAGTGACCGGAACAGGCTTCCTGGAGGAGGCAATATCCAGGCGGGAGCTTGGCAGACTTGAAGGGACGATCCTGGAGTCGCTGTCCACCCTCTCCTGGACTGTGGCCACAGCTTCCCACCCCTCTCCCCACCTCCAGTCCCACTCACACTTACTCTCCATGCAATCTTCTCCAGAGTATACCCAGGCTTTAAACCTGTAATGGACAAGAAAAAGGCCAGGAAGACCCCCTCAGCTGGCCCACCGTGTCCTTCAGCCCCTCTAAGCTGGCCTGCCGCATCACTGTCTTTTGTCCCCTTTCCTTGCCCGTCTTCTCAGCCTAGAAGTTTCCTTCTTCAGGTCCCAGTTGCAGACAATATCCTCAGCTCCCACCCATCGGTGTTACCCCGTGTCCACAGCACGTTGTGAAGTGTAGCGAGTTCCAGTCTTCGCCACGTATCTATTTTTGGCTGCATTGGGTCTTTGTTGCTGCACACAGGCTTTCTCCAGTTGCGGCGAGTGGGGGCCTCCTCGTACTTGTGGCATGCGGGCTGCTCATTGCGGAGCGTGGGCTCCGGAGCACAGGCGCTATAGTTGTGGTGCAGGGGTTTAGTTGCGACGTGGCATGTGGGATCTTCCCGGACCAGGGATCAAACCTGCGTCCCCGGCATTGACGGGCAGGTTCTTAACCACTGGACCACCGGGGAAGCCCAGAGCTCTCTAAAGAAACAATTTTCTCTTTACCATCTTAGTTTTTAAGCACAATCCCTGCCCATAGCAAACAAGGAGTGGATGAAGGAAGGAAGGAATGAATGGGAGGGAGGAAGACAGGAAAGAGAGGGGGGAGTAGAAATGCTGGGCTCTGGCTCAGAGTAGAAGATGAGGCTGGATTACACATTTAGAAGCAATCTGAGCAACTGTGAGTGCTGAAGTTAGGAGTTGAACAGAGAATACTTGGGAAAGAAGAGAGAAAGGCTGAGGATCGGGAACAAGGGGAATTCCAGGTTTATGAGCAAGAGTATGGCAGGGTCCTGGAGGTGGGGTGTCCACAGGGGGCTACATGGTTCCAGCTGAGCTGCAACGGTGAAACAGCTGGAGGACAGGCGAGGCCCCGGATCTGCAGTGCAGTGGTTGGGCGGATGGATAGCATGGTGTTCACATCGTGTCTGAATCCGGGGTTAGCTGAAGAGACACGGGCAGAAGAGAGTGGAGAACGGGGGCTTCAGGGAAGTGGCGAGGTTCTGGAGACGTTTTTCTCTGAGCTGTGGGAGACCTGAGTGTTTTGCAGAGTGATGGGAAAGAGGTCAGCATCCAGGGAGAGCCTGAGAGGCCTGAGGGGACTAGGAGCGGGTCGAGGCAATGGAGCAGGTTCACAGGGGCCAAGGGCAGGTCCATGCGTGTGCAACCCTGGTGGGAGAAGGAGCTCACGGGGCGGCGGCTCTGTCTCTCACCCCTCCTTTGTGACCGGGATGGGAGAAGGGGACTCCATGTTGAACTGGAGGCAGAAGCCAAACCAGACAGAGTAAAATTCTAAACATACCCGATCAAGGGGTGGGTCTGTCAGGCCACAGAGAATAAGGGCACTGTCCCGCCCTGGATGTCCCTGTGTGTGCTGTGTCATGGTACAGCCTGTGCCTGCTGATGGGGCCGCCCTGTGGACACGGGAAGCAGGAAGAAGCCAGGCTAGAGATGGGGATTCATGGCCGTCTGCTCTGTGGGTGGCGGGCAGATGCTCAGGGAGGCCGGCTCATGGGCCTTGAGCTCAATGAACTTTCCAGACACCCGTGAGAAGCCACTTATTGAATCACTTGGTTTCCTTGAAAAAAACAAACTGGCTTCTTTTTTTCTGTTGATGAAGGGAATAAATTCTCATCATAGGAAATATAAAAATACAGAAGAGTTGAAAGGCAAGGGAAAGGGGGAACGACCCACAGTTCTACCACCCAAAGCAAGCACTGTGAACATGGAGGGAAACTCATCACAGTGTTTTTTTAAAAAGGCATTTTTTTTTTCTTTTCTCTCCCAAACATCAAGGAAAATAGTTGTGGCTTATTCTTGGTGTCAGTGTCCACAGGAGAAGATTGTGCTTACAATTTTTAAAAGAGAAGCATAGTGTTCCAAGCATATCGAGTACTGGGTAGCATATACTGGTCCCAAGGGACAGGCCTGTCTTAGAGAAATCTTCTCTATCTAGGTACTGACTCTTATCTCATTGCCTAACATCCCATAGGAGGAAGGTTGCTTTTAAATGTGTGTATGGGAGCAGTTGCATTTTATTTTTTTGTGGCTCGGACAGGAGAGGCATAATCTCTTTGAATCATCTTTAACTAACACCCTGATGCTGAGAAAGATTGAAGGCAGGAGGAGAAGGAGGCGACAGAGGATGAGGTGGTTGGATGGCATCACCAATTCAATGGACATGAGTTTAAGCAAACTCCAGGAGATTGTGAAGGACAGGGAAGCCTGGTGTGCTGCAGTCCATGGAGTCGGAAAGTCAGATGTGGCTTAGTGACTGAACATAACATAACTGAGAAAACAAAGTCCCTGAAAGAAAAGGACTAGTGTCTCTAAGGAGGCTGCAGACCCCCACCCACACACCCACCCCAGAGCCCCTGTGCAGTGTGCTGTGGGTGGGAGAAGTCACGCCAGGCTGGCGGTGACCAGGATTGCTTTGTATGACCTGTGTCTTTACCCATAGAGAAGGTAGCAGGGCCTGGAACCAATGGCCAGCCCGTGCCTCCCTGGATCACCGTGGGGCGCCAGAAGCGCCGAGGACCTCTGGAGCAGCCCCCCAGCCAGGAAGACAAACCTGCGGCCCGGACCCTGAAGTCTGACACAGGAAGGCCTGCCAAGGTACCCGAGAAGCCCAGTGCTTAGAGTGGACCCTCTGTCTCCCTGTGTGTGCAGAGGAGCACCCCAGGTGGGGGCTGGGGGCTGGGACCCCGTGATGGCCCCATGTCCTGCACGGTCATTATAGCGACCGTCACCTGTGATGACAGCTGATGTCTGCCCCCTGCATTTGCCAGGTGGCCAGGGCAGCAGAGGAGCCGTGGACCACTCAGGCAGTGCAGACAACCCTCTGTTTCCCGGCTCCTTGGCAACATAGCTCAGCATCTGGAGAAGGGGACCAGGGGTGAAAATAACTTCTCATTTGGATGCTAGGCAACCATGTCAGCAGCCCCATCTGGACTCATTTTGCAGTAAATGACCAAGCCCTGCACGTGCTGCTGCCCTGGCCGCCCACTGGGGTCCGTACTCTTCACCAGCGTCTGTCGGGCTGGACCCGGGGGTCCCTTGTACACTCCAGACTGAAACCAGTTTTCCCCAACGCAAACAACGGTGCTTAAAAGCAGGCTGACACTCACAGCTTTTGGGTTCCCCCAGTTGCCAAGGTAAAAATCCCAAATCATGTTGCAGCCATGTGGGGAAGTGAGCCTGAGCTTGCAGTTGAACCTGCTTCTCTTCATCTTCACCAAAACCGCTGCTGTAGCCAAGCAGACTTAAGGAATTTATTAAATAGTCACCAGTGATCCTGGCATCCACAGTCATCCCAAGTGTCCTACAAGTCGTAAAACTATCTCCAAACATGGTTCCTTTCGCTTTCCAGTGGAACCTGGCCAGGGCCAAGGACAGGTCAGGAGCCAGGAGCAGGCTGTGAGCAAGTCCGTCCTGGAGGCTGGATGGCAGCCAGTTGTGAACCAGAGCTCCCCAGGAAGGTGCCAGCAGCATGAGCCACGTGGGTGGAGAAGCCTTCATGGCTCACCATCTGTGGGTATGTTTGTCCCCGTCTGAATCTCAGGTGGCGGGACAGCGTGTGTCTTTCTTGTGTCCTGACAGGAGCCCGTGAAGCAAGCCGACTTTGTCCGCAGCAAGTCGTTCCTGCTGGCCCCAGCCAAGCCTCCTGCGGACCAGAGGCAGGGGGCAAAGCTCCGCCTCCAGGAGGGGCTGCAAAGAGGAGTCTCCTTGTCCCATCAGAATTTGGGTATGAAACCCGGAAATAGTGCTGAGCCCTTAGAAATGCATTTCCAAGTTTGGTCCTGCTTTGTTTTGTTCTGCTTTGTCTTTTCTGAATTACTTGCTGCCACATTAATTTTTTTAAAATATTTATTTATTTTACTGCACCAAGTCTTGGTTGTGGCACATGGAATCTTTAGTTGCAGTATGTGAGATCCAGTTTCCTGACCAGGAATTGAACCCAGGCCCCCTGCATTGAGAATGCAGGGTCTTATTGCCAGACCACCAAGGAAGTTCTGCCACACTGATCATTCAATTATTTATTATTATTATTTTTTACTTATAGAAGAGTGACTTTATTTCTCTGGTGGATCAGTGATAAAGAATCTACCTGCTAAAGCAGGAGATGAAGGTTCAATCCCTGGGTCAGGATGATCCCCTGGAGGAGGAAATGGCAACCCACTCTAGTATTCTTGCCTGGGAAATCACGTGGACAGAGGAGCCTGGCAGGCTGCAGTCCATGTGGTCTTGAAAAGAGTCTTCATCTAAACAGCAGTAATAATTGCTTTATAATGTTATATGTTGATTTTTTTAAACAGTTTTTATTGAGATATCATTTACACAGCCCCCCCCCCAAATCTCACCCATTTTAAGCATACAGTTCAGTAATATGTATTTATCAAGTTGTCCAACCATCACAGTCCAATTTTGGACCATTTCCTTCACCCTAAAGAGCTACCCCACACCCACTCACAGTCATTCACCACGCTCCCCTCCAGCTTAAGCAACCACTAATCTGTTTTCTGTCTGTCTGTATATTTGCCTTTTGGGGGGACCCTTCTTATAAATGGCATCATAAAATATGTGTTCTCTTGTTTCTGGCTTCTTCGCTGAGCATAATGTTTCTAGATTCAACTTTCTTGTGGCATGTAGAAGTATTTTTCAGTTTAGTTTTCATTTTGCTAAAATATACATAACACAATTCACTATCTTAACCCTATCTTAAGTGTCCCTTTCAGTGATGTTAAGAATATTTACACACAGACTTCCTGCAGTTTTATCATGAAAGTTTCTCTCAACTCACCACGTTGCTGGAACTAAATTATCCTATGCTGACATCTTCTTCACACATTTGCACGTTTTATGCTTGAGACCATGGTTAAGACTCTAGACATGTTTTTTAAAAGGCCTCCAAGAAGCTTAAGTGCAAATCCAAACTCTTTTCTCACGTTTCCGTTTGTTTTGTCTTCTCTCCA
>SJXQ01001376.1:145233-197597 GCA_006408695.1 Aepyceros melampus | reverse complement strand
CTGGAATTTATTTAACAACCTGTCCTCACCCTTCCTCTGTCCACTGCATACAGTTCCTACCTTGCTGAAGAAAGACTTCACATGGAATGAAAACACAGGTTCATGTCATCAAATACAAGAGTGCTTTCTTGTAATATAAATTGTTTAAAGACAAGGAAATTTGTCTTATTCTTCAAATCACCCCATCCCAGAGTGCCAAATAGCACACTTCACTCGTAGAGGCTGACTTATCAAGAACAAGAGCTAGAAAGGGAGCCAACCTCCAGGTTCAACTTTCAATAAAAAATAATTGGATAAACAAAATATGCTGAGTCTTCCGTTTCAAGACAGTGCAGTAGAAGGACATGCATACATCTCCTCCTGCAAGAGCACCAAAATGGAAACTAGCTGTTGAACCATCATCGACAGGAGGACACTGCAACCCACCAAAAAAAGATACCCCTCATCCAAAGACAAAGAAGAAGCTGCAATGAGATGGTAGGAGGGGCACAATCATGATAAAATCAAATCCCATACCCACCAGGTGGGTGACCCACAAACTGGAGAACAATAATACCAAAGAAGTTCTCCCACTGTTGTGAAGGTTCTGAACCCCACGTCAGGCTTCCCAGTCTCGGGATGTGACAAAGGACTGAGAATCCTTTGGTCCAGGGAGTCTGGTCTTGAAGGCCAGTGGGATTCGATCACAAGAATTCCACAGGACTAAGGGAAACAGAGACTCCAGTCTTGGAGGGCAGAAGCAAAGTCTTGCATGCACCAAGACCCAGAGGAAAGGAGCAGTGACCCCACAGGAAACAGAACCAAAGCTACCTTCTAGTGTTGGAGGGTCTCCTGTGGAGGCAGTTGGCAAGGGCTCCCCACAGGAACAGGGTAACTGACAGCAGCTGTCTGGGAAGGTCCCCTTCGGCATAAACCGCTCTTGGAGTTTGCCGTTAACCCTACCATAGAGTCCACAGACCCCAGACCCCGGTGGCCTCAGGCCAAAAACTACCAGGGAAGGTACCCCACACGGCAGCAAATAATTGGGTTAAAGCTTTACTGAGCGAGGTCCTGCCCATCAGAGCGAGACCCAGTTTTTCCCACCACCTGTCCCTCCCATCAGGAAGCTTACATAAAACTCTTAACCTCCTCCATGAGAGGGCAGACAGAAGAAGTAAGAAGAATGACAATCCCACAACTAAAACAAAAACCATGTTACAGAAAGTTAATCAGCATGAAAAAGCAGAAAGTCATGTCCCAGATGAAGGGACAAGATAAAACCCCAGAAAAACAACAGATGAGGTGGAGACAGGCAATCTTCCAGGAAAAGAATTCAGAATAATGATAGTGAAGATGATTCCGAATCTCAAAAAAAGAATGGAGGCAAAGACTGAGAAAATGCAAGAAATGTTCACCAAAGACCTAGAAGAACTAAAGAACAAACAAACAGAGAAAAACAATGCACTAGAAGGAATCTATAGCAGAATAATTGAGGCAGAAGCGTGGATAAATGACCTGGAGCACAGAATGGTGGAAATCACTACCTCAGAATAGGATATAGGAAAAAAGAAAAGAATGGAAAGAAATGAAGACAGCCTAAGAGACCTCTGGGACAACATTCAATGCACTAACATTTGTATTATAGTAGTCTCCGAAGAAGAGAGAGAGAAAGGATCTGAGAAAATATTTGAAAAGGTAATCGCTGAAAACTTCCTGAACATGAGAAAGGAAATTAAATCAATCAAGTCCAGGAAGTGCAGAGAGTCCCAAGAAGGAGAAACCCAAGTAGGAAAACACTGAGACACATAGTAATCAAACCTACAAAAATTAAAGACAGAGATAAAATATTAAATGCAACAAGGGAAAAACAGCAAATACCATACAAGGGAATTCCCATCAGCCTATCAGCTGATTTCTCAACAGAAACTCTACAAGCCAGAAGCAATGGCATGACATACTTAGTGATGAGAGGGATGAAACTACGACCAAGAATTCTATACCTAGCAAGACTTTCCTTCAGATTTGATGGAGAAATAAATGCTAAAGGAACTCCTTTTAGGCAGAAAACAAGAGAAGGAAAGCCCTACCTACAGAAAATAAACCCCAAACAATTAAGAAAATGGTAATAAGATCATCTATAACAATAATTACATTAAATATAAATGGATTAAATGCACAAACCAAAAGACAGACTTGCGGAGCAGGAAGAAACATGCACTTTCACTTACCACATTACTCTGCTTGACCTTCCAGAATGTATGCAATTATTTTACATTGTTAGGTTAATTACATTCCCATGATGACTTGTGATTGTAATATCAAGCAAAGTAGAAAAGTTTTTGTATACAGATATATAAATAATATGTATAATATATGTAGTTTAGAAAACTAACAAATTTTTGCCTAACTAAAAAATTTATGACATTTCAATTCCATTTGTTTGACTTAGTATAAATAGAATGCTATATTTCTCTAATTCAAAAAAAAAATGCAACAAGCAACAAAAGTTTACTGTGTAGCAGAGGGAACTATAGGCAGTATCTTATAATAACCTGTAATGGAAAATAATTTCAAAAATAATATATGTGTATATGTATGTGAATCACACACATGAAAAAAATTCTACTTTTTGAAATTTAGTAAGTTTTTATCTTTTTGCCAGTTTTTCTAAATGCCCTATGGATATCTAATAAAAATGTATGAGATACAGAATTTTAAATATATTTTATGTAGGATTAATATAAATTAAATATAAATCTATTATATTTAAATTATTAATATCATTAAAGATGCCCCATTCTTTTTTCTGCACTTGATAAAATATTCTCAGAGACATGTTAATATGTCTCACTATGATTATATATTTTTTCTTTTCCCTTATATTTCTTCTGATTTTTGCTCTATGTATCTTTGTTTCTTTGTTGTTAAGGAGTCTAACGGTTTATGATGTCTACCTTCTTTGTGAATTCCACCTTTTATCATTAAAAATATTCATCTTTTTTCATTTAAAATAAATATCAAAAAATTTCATCAAAAAATATGCTAAAAAAATTGTTCAATACCACGTAGACATTAACTTAGCCACTGGTGGGGAATCTCTAGCTCTTGAGATCTGGATAAAACTGATTGAAGCCTCAATTCCACCATATATGAAGGTATGAATCCATCCTAAGGTCCGTGTGTGTGTGTGTGTGTGTGTGTGTAGACTCCGGAGCCTGTGGAATGTGATCTACAGCAATTGTTTTTAACCTGCCTAAAATTCCTTCACCTGTGAAATGGAAATAAAAATAGTGCTTATCATTGATAATAAGTGTGACCTGCTTTGAACAGTGCCTGGTCAACTACTACTATGATCATCTATTATTGTTTAATTCTGTATTTTCTTCTCATTCTCGGTACTTTTTTCTAAAATAGTCAAAAAGGAAGTACTACCCACCCAAATGTATTCACGAGTGTGATACACAGTATTTGGGGGCTGAGGCTGAAGATGAGAAGAAATTCCAAAACTTAACTGGAAGCAAAAGCTCCCAGTGGCACCCCGGCCACTCCTGCTCTCAGAATCTTTCTGACACTACCTACAGTTTCTCAGCCTCTCCTCCGTAAAGAGCCAAGGATCACTTCCTCTTCTGGCTCCTCTCTCCTCTCCCCTCTCCTCTCACTCCTTAATTCTCCAACCTCGGAAATCTTGGCCACAGCAGAAATCAGCTCCCTCAAGTACCTGAATTCTTTTCAAGATTTTTTCCCCCCTCTGAAGACCATTCTCCCTCTACAAGGAATTCAAGAACTGGTTGTTGGAAATGCATTTCACTCTCATTATAAGAATTTACAAAGTTCTTTTCCATCTGTTGCTTCCTTGGCACATCCCAACAACATGGTCAGCTTAGTGGGGATCCTGGATCCCTTTGCAGGTAAGGCAGTCAAGGGTGGGGAGTCTACAGGGTTTACTCAAGTGTGGCAGCACTGGGACACAAACCCAGGGCTCTTCACACAAATCTCGCATTGTTCTCCGCTCTGAAACTCTTGCCTGTACATTATACGGATCTCGTAGTCAGATTTAGTCAAGATTTTCCAAGTAGAATGTTTGCAGTTCATTGGAGGTAGACCAGAAATCCATTTAGTTCAAAATATACTTATGTTTTATGCTCAAGACTTTGCGTTGTACTTTGAGAATTCCAACTGTAAATAAAATACATTTGAGGGCTCCCCAATGAAGGAGCTTATATTCTAGGTTTAAAGATATGACCCAGAGTGAAGTGAGTCAGAAAGAGAAAGATAAATACCGTATTATAACACATATATACGGAATCTAGAAAAATGGCACTAAAGAATTTATTTACAGGGCAACAATGGAGAAACATAGGGAATAGACTTATGGACATGGGGAGAGGGGAGGAGAGGGTGAGATGTATGGAAAGAATAACATGGAAACTTACATTACCATACATAAAATAGATAGTCAATGGGAATTTGCTGTATGGCTCAGGAAACTCAAAGAGGGGCTCTATATCAACCTAGAGGGGTGGGATGGGAGGGAGTTTCAAAAGGGAGGGGATATATGTATACCTATGCTGATTCATGTTGAGGTTTGACAGAAAACAGCAATTATCCTTCAATTAAAAAAAAAAAAAATGGCACTAAAGAATTTATTTACAGGGCAACAATGGAGAAACATAGGGAATAGACTTATGGACATGGGGAGAGGGGAGGAGAGGGTGAGATGTATGGAAAGAATAACATGGAAACTTACATTACCATACATAAAATAGATAGTCAATGGGAATTTGCTGTATGGCTCAGGAAACTCAAAGAGGGGCTCTATATCAACCTAGAGGGGTGGGATGGGAGGGAGTTTCAAAAGGGAGGGGATATATGTATACCTATGCTGATTCATGTTGAGGTTTGACAGAAAACAGCAATTATCCTTCAATTAAAAAAAAAAAAAACTAGAGCAAAAGACAAAATTCAATTAAGTAACTCTCAATTTTTACACAAATCTGAAAAGAGTCAAGACAAGTTCTGAACTGTCTTACACATAGCCAGGTGATGCAGCCTCTCCGTCTGTCCTCTACTCTTTTCTCTTCCCTCTCCTCCCCTCTTCCCTTCCTCTGTCTCTCCAGCCCTCATCCCTCCTAAACCCTTTCTAATCCTGCTCCAAGAAGGGACTGAAATTAACCACACCTAAGATGGCATGTTCTGGGTCTGATTCTGATCTATACATGCCACAGTCAAAGCAGTCCATGGTCAAAACCATTTGGAAAACACCAGGCTCAACACTGGAGAGGATTTTCTCCCTGTGGGATTTCTTAGAAACTTTAGCCTAACATCATGTGCTGTAAGCTTGCATTTCTCAAAAGCATTTGACCACAGAGGACTTCATTTCATGGAGACGCTCATTGGGTTGGTTTTCTCAGAAATATATCCACAAATACAAACAAGAGAGAGAATGACTGAAGAAACTAGAAGGCTGACCGTCTGAGAGTTTTGAATTTTAACAAGTGAAAATGACCAAGCAAAATGGAATCTGCATCATCAAAATATAGGCCAATGGAGACCAACAAGGATTTAATTTCCAAAATATACCAAAAGCCCATGCAACTCAATTACAAAACAAAATGCAAACCACTCAATAAAAAATGAGCAGAATACCTAAATAGACATTTCTACAAAGATGACACTTACATGGCCAATAAGCACAGGAAAAGATGCTCGACTTTGCTTATAATTAGAAAAATGCAAATGAAAACTACAATGAAGTGTAACTTCACACCAGGCATAATGGTCATCACTAAAAAGTCTGAAAATAATAAATGCTGGAGAGAGTTTAGAGAAAAGGGAACCCTCCCACACAGTTGGTGGAAATGTCAGCTGGTGCAGCCACTATAGTATGCAAGTGCCTCAAAAACTAAAAACAGAGTTGCCATATAACCCAGCAATCACATTCCTGGGCAAGATATCTGGGAAAAAACTATAATTCAAAAAGATACTTGCACCCCTATGTTCACAGCACCAGTATTTGCAATAAGCAAGACACAGAAGCAACCTAAGTGCCCATCAACAGATGAATAGATAAAAATGAAATTATATATATATATTTTAATCACTTTGCTGTATACCTGAAGCATACAGAACACTGTAAGTTAAGTGGAAGAAAAAAAGAACCGGATCCTCCTGCTGACCAAGGATAAGCTAGTAGCATGAGTAAGAAAGGAGTTTTCTTTGGGGTGAGCCCTTGGGGTTTTGCGGCTGTTTGTTGATTACAATGTAACAGAGCCTGGGTTTCCCAGGTGGCACTAGTGGTAAAGAACTAGCCTGCCAATGCAGGAGATGTTAAGAGACATGGGTTTGATCCTTAGGTTGGGAAGATCCCCTGGAGGAGGAAATAGCAACCCAATATTCCTGCCTGGAGAATCCCATGGACAGAGGAGTCTAGTGGGATACGGTCCCTAACGTCACAAAGAGTCGAATACAAGTGAAGCAATTTAGCATATGTGCACACGCACAACAGAGCCCATTTCCTCCGGAAGGTGACAAGGAGGAGCGTGTGACCCTCCATGCCCCACTGCTACTGCTGCTAAGTCGCTTCAGTCGTGTCCGACTCTGTGCGACCCCAGAGACGACAGCCCACTAGGCTCCCCCGTCCCTGGGATTCTCCAGGCAAGAACACTGAAGTGGGTTGCCATTTCCTTCTCCATGCCCCACAGCACCCCTCAAGGTCTACCTTTGTCATTCCCACGCCTCCTCCGATGTTTCTAGATGGTGGAAGGCACCCGGAACTCAGCCTGATAAAAGAACACAGAGCCTTTTATCAAGAGTAATGAGGTCTTCTCCTTTGAACCTGACGCTGGAGAATGTAGCCACTTTGGATTGAAGGAAGTGCTGGTACTCCTGTACCACGTGGCCACCACTCACGGTTAGGAAAGGCCACCCAGGTGTACCACGTGGTCACATCACACAGGAATTTCAAAAGCTAGAGTATAGCGGTGGGACTTGACCTCATAGGGTGAAGAATACTCAGCCTGGTCACAAGGCACTGTGGTGATCTGAGACAGGCAGCCTCTAGAATACTGTCATGAAATAAGGAAGTTTTAAAAAAAAAAAGAATAAGGAAGTGTTGGGGTCCTTCTTTAAATAAAAATCATATATATTTAAGGTGTGCAACGTGAAGTTTTGCTCTATCTGTACAAGGGAAACGATCACTATCATCAAGCTGATTAATCTGCCTTCTCTTCACACGGGTTCCATCTTGGGGTGGTTATGAGCACTGAAATCTCCTCTCTTGGTTAGCTTCCAATATTCAATACAGTATGACTGAGACTTGCCCAGTGGTCCAATGGCTAAGACTTTGAGCCCCCAGTGCAGGAGGCCCATGTTCAATCCCAGGTTCAGGGAACTAGGTCCCATATGCTGCAACTAAGAGTTTGCCTGCCTCAACTAAGACCCAGCCAAATAAATTTTAATTTAAATAAATTTCAAAAATCCAGTATGATGGCTGTAGCTGCCAGTGTTGTCCATTCCTCTCTAGACTCCTGCACTTTACACAACAGCAAGTCGGAACTGTGACCAGCAGCTCCCCATCGCTCACCTCCAGGGTTGGTTACAAGGAGTGCCAATCATGAAAAGGAGGAAAGAGATAAAATAAAACAAAGCTATGGTTTTTCCAGTAGTCATGTATGGTTGTGAGAATTGGACTATAAAAAAGGCTGAGCACTGAAAAATTGAAGCTTTTGAATTGTGGTGCTGGAGAAGACTCTTGAGAGTTGCTTGGACAGCAAGGAGATCAAACCAGTCAATTCTAAAGGAGGTCAACCCTTAATATTCATTGGAAGGACTGATGCTGAAGCTGAAGCTCCAATAGTTTGGTGATCTGATGCAAACAACTGACTCACTGGAAAAGACCTTGATCCTGGGGAAAAAATGAAGGCAAAAAGAGAATGGGGCAAGAGAGGATGAGATGGTTAGATAGCATCACCAATTCAATGGAACTGAATTTAAGCAAACTCCAGGAGACAGAGAACAGATGAGCCTGGTGTGCTGCAGTCCATGGGGTTGCAAAGGGTCAGACCCAACTGAGCAAGTGAACAAGAAGAGGCAACTGAATATCACACCGCAATAAATATTAATAGTCAGTTCAGTCGCTCAGTTGTGTCCAACTCTTTGCGACCCCATGCATCGCAGCACGCCAGGCCTCCCTGTCCATCACCAACTCCCGGAGTTCACTGAAACTCATGTCCATCGAGTCGGTGATGCCATCCAGCCATCTCATCCTCTGTTTTTCCCTTCTCCTTTTGCCCCCAATCCCTCCCAGCATCAGAGTCTTTTCCAATGAGTCAACTCTTTGCATGAGGTAGCCAAAGTACTGGAGTTTCAGCTTTAGCATCATTCCTTCCAAAGAACACCCAGGGCTGGTCTCCTTTAGAATGGACTGGTTGGATCTCCTTGCAGTCCAAGGGACTCTCAAGAGTCTTCTCCAACACCACATGCTAGAAGGTAATAATTGAGCACTTCTCTCCTTTTCCTCTTTAAAAAAAAAAAAAAAAAATTATTGATTTGGCTGGGCCGGGTCTTAATTTCAGCATGCAGAATCTTTAGTTGTGGCAAGCAAACTGTTAGTTGTGGCTTGTGAGATCTAGTTCCCAGACCGGGGATCAAACTTATACCCCCTGCATTAGGAGCTCAGAGTCTTAGCCACAGGACCATTAGGGAAGTCCCTTTCTCTTTGCTCTTATGCTAAGCTCTATGCATGCCTGATGTTCTTAAATCTTTCTGTGACCCTATGAAATGAATACTATTACTAGCATCCCCATTTTCAGATGAAGATATTAAAGCTTGACGAAATCCTGTAACTTGCCCAATTGGTACTCAGTTAACAAACAGTAAAATCTATTCTTTCTTGGCCCAAAATTCATGCTTTCATCCTTAAATAGTCAGAGAACTGAGAACTCTAGAACACTGAAAAATACAGTTGTACCAATACTTCCTTACTCTTTTTTTAGTTTGTTCTCATATAAGCAAGGAATAAAATTTGCAAAATACCATTTAGTGTAATTGAAGCTTTATGATTTATTAAAGAGAGTCCATAGTAATTTCTGTCCGTCCTAATTAGTCATATTAGTTGTTAGAACCCATCTTCTGAGCAAGGAACTTCAAGGAAACCTAGCATTTCTTGTTTCCTATTCTGACATTTCATGAAGTTAAATTTTAAAATGTTGCTCGCTGTAGATGGAGACATCCTTAACCAACAAATTAGAGCAGCTCTCAAGTGTAAAAAGGTGTCTGAGGAAGTTGTTGTTTGTCACTGAAAGAGAAAAGTTCCTTTTTAACCCCCCTCACCTCAATTAAGTGCGTTCTGAGCTAACTGATGCAAAGTGCCTGGAATTATGTTTTTAATGTGAATATGGAAACTGAGAAAGCACAGCCATTAAAAAATAAAATATGTAGACACTGCCTGCTACATTCACTAAGTGATTAAAAACGCAATCTTCCCGAAGAAATGCGCCACATATTTGTTTATATTAATGTTAATAACTTGCTAACTAATGATAAATGTATGATAATTTATTCTAAGTGAAATGAAGTGTGCCCTAAAGACAGACTCTGTAAATGAAAGCTTATGCTCACCCTAGTTTTGAGCGGGCATATGAATAACTGTATTCTTTCACTGCAGTGAAAATGACTGTATGCAAATTATATGCAAAGGTACCCACAGTCTCCAAATAACGACAAAGCAGGGTGTTGGGAGGGGTCTCCAAAGAGGAAACTACTGCAAAGACTTTGCGAAATGATCTTGGCCTCTTTGCAATGACTCAGAAATTCCTCTCATAAAGCAAGAGAATTTTCTAGAGTCTGTTCTATGGGCATATTAAAGATTCAGGATTCTCAGTCTTGGTTTCTCCCTACATGAACAGCATTAATAAAAGCCTCCTAATGTGATACTGTGTGCATTTAGAAATCATTAAGCCAAATTATTTCTGTGAATTTAGAAATTATATAATTATCCATATAAATAAAGTTAACAATTCTAATTTATCCACACGGCCACATCTCAAAATGTCTATTAGCATTTACAATGGTCTTTCTTCCCCTCTCAACATCACAACCATCATTTATGATGCTGGTAGCATATGATGCACAAATTAAATCCATGGTATTTTTTGTGGCAAACGTGAGGGTGAGTAACCCAAAGATCCTTAGCCTCTCTCTTTGCTGGAAGAGAGGAAAGAAGGAAGGGAGAGAGGGAGAGAGGGACGGTAGCAATCACCCGTGTCAGTGCTCAGAATGTTACAGCAAACGCCATTCAAAACTCCAGCTATAATGCCAGGCTCTAAGTGCGTCTCCTTTCAGGTTATATTTCATTTCTTATTTGTGAAACACAATTCAGTGTGCAATCTCACTAAGTTTTGTGTCTTTCTGGAACAGAGTGGTCCAGCAGTCAGGCTACATTGCCTGCCAGCACCTCCATTAACAACTATAAACTTAGGGTAATAATCTTATCCTGGTAATAATCTCATACTACTCCATGCAGTTGTTCGATGGATTGAAAGAGGAGACAGAGAAGGACACAGGACAGAGAAAGAGAGAGAGAGAGATGGGTGGGTAGATGGATGAGGCAAGCACATGTCTTCTAGAACAGCACATGGAACACAGAAATTATTTCATCAGGCTTAGGCTTACTTATTATTACAACCTCAGTGTTTTAGCCAGAATTTTCCGTAACTGGTGACAGAAAAGTCAACTTATTTGGACATAGCCAAGCAGAGTACATCATGAGAAATGCTGGACTGGAAGAAACACAAGCTGGAATCAAGATTGCTGGGAGAAATATCAATAACCTCAGATATGCAGATGACACCACCCTTATGGCAGAAAATGAAGAGGAGCTAAAAAGCCTCTTGATGAAAGTGAAAGAGGAGAGTGAAGAAGTTGGCTTCAAGCTCAACATTCAGAAAACGAAGATCATGGCATCCGGTCCCATCACTTCCTGGGAAATATATGGAGAAACAGTAGACACAGTGTCAGACTTTATTTTGGGGGGCTGCAAAATCACTGCAGATGGTGATTGCAGCCATGAAATTAAAAGACGCTTACTCCTTGGAAGAAGAGTTATGGCCAACCTAGACAGTATATTCAAAAGCAGAGACATTACTTTGCCAACAAAGGTCCATCTAGTCAAGGCTATGGTTTTTCCTGTATCATGTATGGATGTGAGAGTTGGCCTGTGAAGAAGGCAGAGCGCCAAAGAACTGGTGCTTTTGAACCGTGGTGTTGGAGAACACTCTTGAGAGTCCCTTGGACTGCAAGGAGATCCAACCAGTCCATTCTGAAGGAGATCAGCCCTTGGATTTCTTCGGAAGGAATGATGCCAAAGCTGAAACTCCAGTACTTTGGCCATCTCATGCGAAGAGTTGACTCATTGGAAAAGACTCTGATGCTGAGAGGGATTGGGGGCAGGAGGAGAAGGGGACGACCGAGGATGAGATGGCTGGATGGCATCACCAACTCAATGGACGTGAGTCTGAGTGAACTCCGGGAGATGGTGATGGACAGGGAGGCCTGGCGTGCTGCAATTCATGGGGTCGCAAAGAGTCAGACACAACTAAGCAACTGAACTGACTGAACTGAACTGAAGAAGTGATTCTCAGTGCTTATATGTTACTTAAATTTCTAAGCGGCAATGGGTTCAAGCGTCCAAGTGGTGTCAGTATTTTCTTTCCTCCCTCTCTCCACCTCCCTCATTTTCTCCTCCCTCCCAATCTCAGATTATGAGTCGGCTCCACCCACAAGCAGCCCCTCTGTTACCTTGACCTTGGAGGGATCAAAATGAAGGGAGACAGACGTAAGGGACCATTGGTGATTTGCCAAAAAAAAGGAAAGAAAACTATTGAGCCCTTTATAGGAAAAGTCTGCCAACCTCTCTCCTAAACCAACAGAAGCTTCTTTACTCATGACATGGAGATAACATCTGTCTGATTTCTGGCACAGAGCAGCAGGAGAACTAAGCCAGATGATGTTTCAGAAGTGCCTTGTGGCTTACCAATCAGGAGAAAACACCAGCATTGTCTCTGCCTTCCGCATCTCTGTCACCCACAGGAAGGAGGGCTGAGTAGGTAAGTTCAGATGCAGCTGAGTCTGATACCAGAATGTATTCAGCTCTGCCTGCAACCGTTGCCCCAAACCTGACCATAATCCCCCAGGAAACTTCCTTTATTGAGTCTCACATCTCTGAGTCCCAAGAAGTGCATCATAAATGATGACGTGAGCTTTTGCCCACGTGGTCCAGACCTTCCACTGCACATCTTTCTCACAAAGAACTAGAAAATTCCTCTGAAGCTTTCTATTGTTCAGCATCTACCCCAACTCAAGTTGGTCACCAGCAGAGAATTGCTCTTGATACACAGAATTCTTCACAGGGAAGTCACTTATAAATTATCAACAGCTCTTGCAGATTTACACGCCTTGTTCTGAAAAACCTTCCTGCCTCAGTTTAGGTTTCCCTTTGGTTTCTACGTACTGTGACCCCTGAGACATTTCTCTAATTAAAGCTATCCTTGGGTATATTTGTGAAATTTGCAATGGAATTATTTTTAATATAGACCATACTCAATCACATACACACCCAAATGCAAACCTATTTCCCTTAACACACCATTAAAGACTGTTTCCTGTTTGATTCACATATCTATTTTCATATTTTCCATTGTTGTTGCTTAGTTGCTAAGTTGTGACTGATTTGTTTGCAAGCCCATGGGCTATAGCCCCCCAGGCTCCTCTGTCCATGGGATTTCCGAGGCAAGAATACTAGAGTGGGTTGCCATATCTTTCTCCAGAGTATCTCCCTGATCCAGGAATGGAACGCTCATCTCCTGCATTAGCAGGTAGATTCTTTACCACCAAGCCACCAGGGAAGCCTGTTTTTGTATTTTAATTTAATTAAAATAGAAATTATTTTTAATTTTTTAATTAGTGCTTTTTACGACTTATAAAATTACACCAATGGGATGTCCACTCCCCTGCCCCACAGAAACCTTCCAAACACAGCATGAATTTCCATCCTCTCCCCTAAAGCAGCACATCAAATCACTTGGTGTGTGTCTTCAAGAAATACAGACTTCCCAGCCAATACAAACATCAGGTCTGTGGATCTCCACCACTGTGTCCAAATGCCCACAGCTCTAAAACTAATAAGATTTTTTTTTAATTTCTTCATGCAGCATAGTGGGGGTTAGGAGTGTGTATCCCAGAATTCTTTACTTTGGAACCAAACACTCCAGAAGATCCTGCAGCTCAGGCTGGTTTTAGAATCTCTGGTGAGAGTGTCAGCCCACTTGCCCTCTGCCCGGTGGGACTTTGGGAAGCTGGTCAGAGTCTGGAGCTTGTCTGGAACTTTTCCTGCATCAAAGGCAATAGATCAATGGATGGGACCCAGCCCACAGAGGGACTGTGGACCAGCACAACATTTTAAATAATTTGAATCCAGCCATCATAAGATGGTTGGATGGCATCACTGATACAATGGACATGAGTTTGAGCAAATTCTGAGAGATAGTGAAGGACAAGGAAGCCCTTCATGCTGCCATCCGTGAGGTCCCAAAGAGTCGGATATGACTTAACGACTGAACAACAAAAATTACAAGTGGAAATCAAGTGCTCTGTGAGGAGTTCCATACCTAGGTCACAGGTGCGAGGCCCTTCATGAAGGCCACAGAAATGGAGTCCGGAACCAAGGTCATGTCTGTAATTGACTAAGTCCCACTTTAACCACTGCCAAAATCCCCCCAAGCCTTACTGGCCAGCTTCCTGACACCATATTAGGCAAAAATGTATGGTACTCACCCTATAGTACCCTAACTAATCTCCTAATGCCACCCTTCCAGTATGAATTTTGTCTTGAGGCTATAAAAATTGGCTACTAACCCATGAGAAGAGATGACTCACTGGAAAATATCCTGAGGCTGGGAAAGACTTAGGGCAGGAGAAGTGAGCAATAGATAAACAATGAGATGGTTGGATGGCATCATCAACTCAATGGATATGAGTTTGAGCAAACTTTGGGAGATGGTGAAGAACAGGGAAGCCTGGTGTGCTGCAGTCCATGGAGTCACAAAGAGCCAAACATGACTGAGTGACTGAACAACAACTACCCACAAAAAACCTCAGCTCTCCCTGGAGCCCACCCACAGCTCTAAGAACATCTCCCACTCTAGTAAACTCTATTCTCCCTTCATTTGGCTCTCCCTGGCCGGTCAGGAGGTCAGCCCACTGTGCTCACAGCACCCACATTATCTCTGCTCTTTGTTCTTAATAAACTCACTCTCCTCTTCAATACTCTGTGTCTAGAAATTCTTTTCCAACCCCCACTCTGACTGCCACGACGCTCTAGTTTTCCACAAGCTGCACATTGGACCATTTTATTCTCAAGACCTAGGAGTTGAGCTTCCCAGGTGGCATTCATGGTAAGGAACCCACCTTCCAACACAAGAGATGCAGGTTCGATCCCTGGGTCCGGAAGATCCCCTGGAGGAGGGCATGGCAATCCACTCCAGTATTCCTGCCTGGAGAATCCCATGGACAGAGGAGCCTGGTGGGTTACAGTCCATGGGACTGCAAAGAGTCGCACATGACTGATGCTACATAGCACACATAAACAGAGGTTTTCCACATCTTACCAGAAGATGATAAACATGGCAAATAAATGCTATGGACAACCAAACAAAAGTTTACATAAACAACACGCCTAGATCTTAAAATATACCAAGTGAAACAATAAGAAACAGAAGCAAGGATGTAAGATAATACCCATCAAATGCCTTAACACATACCTACACACTATGGCTAGGTATTTTACAAAGGTACATAATATTGGCAGCTCCGCATCAAATGCGTTAGGACAGGAACCCACGGGGAAGAGAAATGGACTAAGGTTGGAAGGTAAGGGAAAAGCAGAAAATAAAGCAAGAAGGGGTCTTGCTAGGGGTTAATGACAGTCTGACCTTAAAATGTTAGGTTAACTCAACTTTCTGTACTTGAGGGTTTTGGTTTGTTTTTATAAAGACTGTTGTTTAGAGCAGTTTTAGGTTCAGAGCAAAAGAGAGGGGCAAGTACAAAGTTTTCCCTGCCCCCTGCCTCCACAGGTGCACAGTCCCCCTTATCCACAATCAACCTCCCCCACCAGATGGTACATTTGTTACAACCGGTGAACCTACACTGACTCATACATCAGTGTCAACCACGGTTCACATCGGGGTTTACTCTAGGTACTGTATCTTCTATGAGTTTGGACAAATGGACAATAACATGCAATCTACCGTTAAGGCCCCAAACCTCTCTGGGCTTTGCTAAATTCATCCTTTCACCATCACCCCTGGCTACCACTGATCTGTTCCCTTTCTCCACAGTTTTCCTTTTTCCAGGATATCATAAATCTGGAACCATACAGCATTAGCCTTCTCAGATTGCTTCTTTATTAATATGTATTTGATATAAAGGGCTTCCTAGGTGGCATTAATAGTAAAGAACCTGCCTGCCAATGTAAGAGACATAAGAGACCCTGGGTTGAGAAGATCTTGTGGAGGAGGGTACGGCAACCAACTCCAAGATTCTTGCCCGGAGAATCCTATGGACAGAGAAGCCTGATGGGCAACGGTTCATAGGATCACAAAGAGTCAGACATGACTGAGGCAACTTAGCAGGCATGCATGCATGGTAAAGAATCCACCTGCAGTGCAGCAGACCCTGATTTGATTCCTGGGTCGGGAAGATCCGCTAGAGAAGGGATAGGTTAACCACTCCAGTATTCTTGCCTGGAGAATCCCATGGGCATAGGAGCCTGGCAGGCTACAGTCCATAGGATCACAAAGAGTTGGACACGACTGAGTGACTTTCACAAGACAAGATGCATGCATTTGATATAAAGTCATAAAAGCAAATCACACAAGACTATTCTATGAAAAAATGGTATTGATTGGAAAAGTGAAAAATCCTTGAAATGTATAGTTGTTACATTACATGGCAGGACATTTGCTGAAGGACAAATAACCATGTGCTTTCCCCATTTCTCCAGCACCTCTGTGGTTAGATGCAAGTCCATGACCAGCTGTGACCAAGGGTTTCCACAGACCATGGACATGATCCTACAACTGATCTTTCAACTGAGCATGATCTTACAACTGAGTCTTATAGCTCAGCATTGTGGAGCTGGTGTGTGACCAGGCACACTCTTCCCTGCCACAGGGAGCTTCTGAGCCAGAGGGTACACCAACCAGCTGTCCGAGCTTCCATGAGCCTGGACCCTGCACAAGGGCACTCTACCAACCTGCAGGAAATGTGTGATGAGGGTTAGAAATAAACCATTTTCAGTCCTGAGCTGTACTCAGTAGGTCTCAAGAGTCCCAACTGATCTAACTGTAGGGACACATCATTTGTGATACAACTATTATATTTTTATCTATTCATCATATTTAATGAGGAGCAAGCGGGTTTCATGTAACTGACAAGACAGAGGTGAAGCCTCTAAGGGTATGGATGCTGCCAAGTCTTTAAAAGTCTCTGGTACTATTATTTCACACCTGTGTGTGG
This sequence comes from Aepyceros melampus, assembly GCA_006408695.1. NCBI lineage: Eukaryota > Metazoa > Chordata > Mammalia > Artiodactyla > Bovidae > Aepyceros > Aepyceros melampus. Next base: position 181,046 of record SJXQ01001376.1, on the reverse strand, counting down.
CTGTCTGTGTGTGAATACCAACTCAGTTCAGTCCCTCAGTCATGTCCAACTTTTTGCGACCCCATGGACTGCAGCACACCAGGCCTCCCTGTCCATCACCAACTCCCGGATCCTAGTCAAACTCATGTCCATTGCATCGGTGATGCCATCCAACCATCTCATCCTCTGTCGTCCCCTTCTCCTCCCACCTTCCATCTTTCCCAGCATCAGGGTCTTTTCCAATAAGTCAGCTCTTTGCATCAGGTGGCCAAAGTATTGGAGCTTCAGCTTCAGCATCAGTCCTTCCAATGAATATTCAGGACTGATTTCCTTTAGGATGGACTGGTTGGATCTCCTTGCAGTGCAAGCGACTCTCAAGAGTCTTCTCCAACACCACAGTCAAAAGCATCCATTCTTCGGTGCTCAGCTTTCTTTATAGTCCAACTCTCACATCCATACATGACTACTGGCAAAACCACAGCTTTGACTAGATGAACCTTTGTTGGTAAAGTAATGTCTCTGCTTTTTAATATGCTGTCTAGGTTGATCATAGCTTTTCTTCCAAGGAGCAAGTATCTTTCAATTTCATGGCTTCAGTCACCATTTGCAGTGATTTTGGAGCCCCCCAAAATAGTTGCTTACTGTTTCCATTGTCTCCCCATCTATTTGATGAAGTGATGGGACTGGATGCCATGGTCTTAGTTTTCTGAATGTTGAGTTTTAAGCTAGCTTTTTCACTCTCCTCTTTCCCTTTCATCAAGAGGCTCTTTAGTTCTTCTTCACTTTCTGCCATAAGGGTGGTGTCATCTGCATATCTGAGGTTACTGATATTTCTCTTGGCAATCTTGATTTCAGCTTCTGCTTCATTCAGCCAGGCATTTTACATGGTGTATTTTGCATAGAACTTAAATAAGCAGGGTGACAGTATACATCCTTGACCTACTCCTTTCCCAATTTGGAACCAGTCTGTTGTTCCATGTCCAGTTGTAACTGATGTTTCTTGACCTGCATACAGATTTTTCAGGAGGCAGGTCAGGTAGTCTGGTATTGCCATCTCTTTAAGAATTTTTCAGTTTGCTGTGACCCACACAGTCAAAGGCTTTGGCATAGTCAATAAAGCAAAAGTAAGTGTTTTCCTAGACTACCGACTGGGAGCTGGTAAATTACACAAGTACATTCTGCATTTCATAAATGTAAAGACATATACATTAGCTCTTTATCAAGCAAGAGTAGAGCTTACCTACCAAAATAATGCCATTATTTTCCTTCTATGCACATAAAAACACTTCCCATGAATCACTAAAATCAGAAAAAGGGTCCCCTCCCCAACACTATAAAAAGAGATGAATTACCGCAGTAAAACACTCCCTGTCTGTCTATTGATGTTTACATACATTGTTAGCAAAATACAGCACTCTGAAGAATGATTATTATACTTATATCTCTACAAACCTAAAGAGTCAGGCAGCTTGGAAAAAATTACTTTGTGGTTGTAGCTATTAGCAAACTAATCAAGGCAACCATTAACAAATCTATCCCCCTAACTGATTCCAAATTTTGCAAAGCAATGAAGAAAAAGCAAATGAAAAGGGGAAAAAAATCTATTCTTCACCCAGAGGGAAAAGAATTTGATTCAAAGACACTTGCTAGGAAATGAAAAACATGACTTTGGTGTTTCATGTTTGTGACCACTGCCACTTAAAGTAATGTCTCCGAGGGGAAATTATGTAATTTATACAGCAACAGATGTGCCAACCAAATCTGAAAATTATTTTTTTAAAGGCACCGCTCGCTTCAATTGAAATGTGTACATTTGTGGCAAATACCTTCTGATAATTTTCTCATCTGACATCTCTCCCAAAAGACTTTATTCTCAATATTACTTTTTAATGGTAAATAAATCTGGAAATAACCAAACTAAATTCAAGCCCTGAGTGTTAATTTCCAAGGTGGGGAGTTGAGTGGTGAAGATTTGAGTACAAAATTCACCCATGCAAATGAGTTTAATTACTAGGTTTACAAACAAAATGCCTTCTAAAATTTTCTGTAATAGAATCAGATTCCAAAACAGCACCTTGATTTTGTCTTCCTCCATGAGGCAAGTTCTCTAAACAGAAGCATCTATGCTTTTGATGGAAAAATAAAGATGGAACCGTATTCCTACTCCAAACTTGCTCAGACCTTACTAATACTGGTTTCTCCACCAAACAAAAAGTTTTGGGGCTTGCTGTTAATATTTTAAACCCAAAACATAAATGCAGACAATTTATTCTCCCATCACATGCCCGCATCTGCTTCAGAACGGTGTCTGCTTCAGAATGAATGGGCTGAGACCTCACATTACTGCGCGGACTTTTCTGGCTCTTTGGAGCCCATGAAATATACATGAAATGGTTTCATGCCACCTGCAAATGAAAAAGTCAAATAAAATTTACAGTGTGGAGCAGAACTCCAAAAGCCTTGTTAAGGCTAATTTAATATATCTGTCATACAGAATTACACACAAAATGTAATCCAAAACACCTATTTTTTTCCCTCTCTTCAGACAAAAAATAAAGCAACTTCCCAGATTTCGAATTAAACAGCTGTCCCACCAAACAAAGATACTCACCTCTGACATTTTTATGAACTAATAACCTCTGAACGTTCAGGCTGCTTTTCGGGGCAGTGGTTCGCTCCATTACATAAATTGCTGCACTGGACTCCTGCTCTTAAACTATAGCCATAAATCAGGATTAAAAGCCATGGGTGAGTGGCTATTAACTCAAAGATGTCAATACCATCTTCCCTAAATCACTCATCAGCCCAGATGAAAATAAGTAAATAAGACTGCCCTGAGGTATCCTCTACAATAGGAAAGCTCTTTCTAATCTTCCTAAAAATTGGCAGTGAAAGACTCCCTATCCTGTCTGGACCCAAATTTAGTGTATTCAGTAACCTCTCCATCTGCAGAGCTGGAAGCCACATCACAGAACTCCACCTGCAGGAATGACGAATGCACCCCTTGCCATCTTTCTTAGGTCTGATTCCCCATCAGTTTCTCAAATTTTCAATCAGTCCCTCCTTACTGAATTATAAAGGAAGATAGTTTAAAAAAAAAAAGACCAGTTTAACATAGATGCAGTTCTGAAATTATTGCTAACCTCTCTCTCTGTGTATATATATATATATATATATATATATATATATCACACATATATATGTGATATATTTGAGCAAGGTTGTTCTGAACACAAAAGAACCTCTAATTTTTTAAAAAAGATGGACACCCCAACAAAAATCAACCTAGGATATGAAGATGCAAAGTTGATTCCCAAAAGAAATAAAGCGAGAGAACCAACAAGAAGATGATTTAACCTACTAACAATCAAAAACATACAAATGAAAAGAATTCCCGGTAGGGTTCCCAGGTGGCACAGTGGTAAAGAATCCACCTGCCAAGGCAGGAGACACTGGAGACACTTGCTGATCCCTGGGTCTGGAAGATCCCCTGGAGTAGGAAATGGCAACCCGCTCCAGTATTCTTGTCTGGAAAACTCCATGGATAGAGGAGCCAGGTGGGCTGCCATTCATGGAGTCATAAAGAGTCGGACATGAGTTTGCACGCACGTGCACTGGTAGTCCAGTGCATAAGACCTTGCCCTCGGATGCAGGGGTGCAGGTTCGATCCCTGGTTGGGGAACTATGATAACAGATGCCACAGAGTGCTACTAAAAAATCAATAAACAAAGGCTTAAAAAAAAAAGAATAAAGAGATATCCTTTTTCATCTCATCATGATACCAATATAGATAAGGAGACAGGGAACTGAGATATATACACAAATAAAAGCGGTGGGGATGTCTACAACATTTTAGAGGCAAATGTAGAATAGAATTTTCCAAAATGAAAGACTTTTAAAGATACTCTTGGTCCCCAGAAATTCTATTTTTTGGGAAAATGCCTGTTTAAAAGATTGGACAAATGTTATGGAATATGGATATGAAGAGATTTATCATAGCACAACTCACTGCTACAGCAAAAACAGAAATGAGTGAACAGCTTTTGGCATGTACCAGCCAAACAGGCTTTCAAGAGTTAAGCAATCTGGATTACTTCTTAGCTGTTACTACTAACAAACACTTGTAGCTGGACTTTAACAAAGCTAATTACTCTCTGACTCCATATAGATGATACACTGCATCCGGCATTCTTCTCCCCCTACACTCTATTGCAGCATTCTGCGTCTCAGAAAGGTCAGAGGCTGATAACTTCAGGGACGCCAGACCTGAGTACTGAGTTGCAAAGCTGTGGCCATTTTGAAATTCTGCAGAGGGAAAAAAAAAAGTAAGACCTTCACTGGGATATAAAACCTCTCCCTATTCACCCAGAGGGGTGGCACAATTCTGTGTATTCCCCTTTGCTAGGCAAAGATAAAGCTATTTTTCTCATTCCTCTGAAACTCTCTGTATTTCTTTTGGTCCTCGGTGCACAGAGGGTGAAGAATTTTGCAACATGCAGAAAGATGAAAAAGCCTGAACCAAACTACAGACGGTCACTTGGAAAGTCTGAAGGCAGAGAGAAAGCATGCTTCCAGTGTGTCCTCTACAGACACATAAGGGGCGCTCAAAAGAGTGTTTAAGCCCAGGGTGAATCTGATTTTAGCAATAAAACATGTAAGGGCACCCCAGGACAAACTTCCCCGAATTCTGGACTCACACATCAGGCCAGCAAGGGTTCAACCCACCAGCTTTTGAATTTTTCATTGTAAAATCAAAGGCACCCTGGGCAGTAAACAGTATTTTAAATACCCACTGTGGGTATGTCTGTGTGTGTATGTGTGTCTGTGTTTGTGTATAAACTTAGTTACACATTATTCTACATAAATATTTTCTCTACATAAGCATATATACTCTATACAACACATATAGAGTGCGAGAGTATATTAGCACAGCAGTATATCACATAATTCACACAGAAGCAATATTTATATATCTTTATATATAAGTGGGCCTCCCAGGCAAAGAATCCACCTGCCTGTGCAGGAGACCCAAGAGAAGCTGTTTTGATCCCTGGATTGGGAAGATCTCCTGAAGTAGGAAGTGGCACCCCACTCCAATATTCTTGCCTGCAAAATCCTATGGACAGAGGAGTCTGGCAAGCTACAGGCCAAGAGGCCGCAAAAAGCTGGACGTGACTGAGCAAGCGAGTGAGCAAGGGAGCCATATATATGTGTATACCAAATAGTCTGTGCTATATAGGTATACATATATATAATAAAATATTATATATTTATATTTTCCCTTACATGTGAATTAGGTACACAAAGTACTGTAATAAGATATTATGCTCATTGCAAAATGGAATCGCAAAATTTTTCTATCCTGTGATAAACTGTAATGGAAAAGAAGATGAAAAAGAATGCAGGGACTTCCCTGGTGGTCCAGTGGTTAAGAATCCACCAGTCAATGCAGGGGGTGAGGGTTCAGTGCCTGCTCGGGAAACTAAGATCCCACAGGCTGTAGGACAACCAGGCTCCACAACACAACTGCTGAGCTGGCATGCTGCACCTAGAGAGAGAAACCCATGTGCAACTAAGACCACATGCACCCAAATAAAAAAAAAGAATGTATACATATGTATAAATGAATCACTTTGCTGTACAGCAAAATACATTGCAAATTAGCTACACTTCAATAAAGTAGATTAAAAATCCCTTTTTCTAAACATTGTTGCTGTTCGGTTGCTCAGCCCTGTCAAACTTTTTGTGACCCCACGGACTGCAGCACACCAGGCTTCCCTGTCCTTCAGCATCTCCAAGTGCTTGTTCAAACACAAGTCCATTGCGTCGGTGAGGCCACCCAACTGTCTTATCCTCTGTCAGCCCCTTCTCCTCCCGCCTTCAATCTTTCCCAGCATTAAGAGTCTTTTCCAATGAGTTAGTTCTTTGTATCAGGTGGCCAAAGTACTGAAGCTTTCGCTTCAGCATCAGTCCTTCCAATGAATATTCAGGATTGATTTCCTTCAGGATTGACTGGTCAGCTCTCCTTGCAGTTCAAGGGACTCTCAAGACTCTTCACACCACAGTTCAAAAGCATCCATTCTTCGGCACTCAGCCTTCTTTATAGTCCAACTCTCACATCCATACATGACTACTGGAAAAACTCAAGCTTTGACTAGAGAGACCTTTGTTGGTAAAGTAATGTCTCTGCTTTTTAATATGTTGTCTAGGTTTGTTATAGCTTTTCTTCCAAGGAGCAAGCATCTTTTAATTTCATGGCTGCAGTCACCATCAGCAGTGATTTTGGAGTCCAAAAAAATAAAGTCTGTCACTGTTTCCATTGTTTCCCCATTTATTTGCCACGAAGTGATGGGACAGTATGAAAATATTGTTTAGGATAATATATAAATTATATGTAAAAAGAAGCTCCACTATTTTCCTTCCACAGCCCCTGCCCCCGTCCATCACTCTCTTTGGAGACCACTCCTCCTTTCAAATGTAGCTGGTGTCCAGGAAAAGCAGTGAGATTGGTAAGGGAAGATTCCCAGCCAGCGGTGGCCTTGGGCAGTGACACCCCTGCCCACGCCCCACGCAGGCTTCAGTCCTCTTATCCATCAGGGTCCAAACAGCACCCATCTCACAGGCCCAGAGTGACGATCAGTGATGATTAGTGATACAAATGTATCAAGTTTCTGGTGCCCAGGGAGTCCTTTATTTGAATACTTTAAGTTCTCAGTACATAACAAGTGGAAATAAACATGTTCAACCCAGGAAGCAAATGATCCTTAGACAAAGGTAAAAACAGAAGGATAATGCAGACTTTCTAAAATGCACAAAGTGAAAATAAAATGTCCTGCTCCCTTTGTTGTACAAATAGCTCCAAGGCCTTCCTGAGGCCCCAGTGGGGGCCTAAAAAACAATTCCTCCTCCAGCAACTGCAGAGGCGGGTCCAGCTGACCCCTCACCACCCAGGGAGTAGGCAAGCCACTGATGTTCTTAAATCTCTCTCCCTAATCTGTCCACACAGATGACAGAGATGAGCCCTCCACAAAGGACTGTTATGACAGTTAAATAAGCCAACACCCAAAAGACCCACTGCATAGCACAGGAAGTAGGTGTGTGTTAATTGCTTAGTGGTGTCTGACTCTTTGCAACCCCATAGACTGCAGCCCACCAGGCCCCTCTATCCACGGGACTCTCCAGGCAAGAACACTGGAGTGGGTTGCCATTTCCCTCTCCAAAATAGAAAGAAAGAAAGTGAAGTCACTCAGTTGTGTCCCACTCTTTGCGACTCCATGGACCATAGCCCACCAGGCTCCTCCATCCATGGAATTTTCCAAGCAAGAGTACTAGAGTGGGTTGCCATTTCCTTCGCCAACAGAAAGTATAGTTATACTCAATATTTTGTGATAACCTAAATAACCTACAGTGGAAAAGAATATCAATGTATTGATATTTAATAGCTTGTCATAACTTACAACGGAAAAGTATCTGAAAAACAACACATATATACCACAACTGAATCACTTTACTGTACATGATACTGTAAATCAACTATCTTGTTGCTGTTATTTATTGCTAAGTCATAGCTTACTCTTTCACAGCACTATGGACTGTAGCCTGTAAGGCTCCACTGTCCATGGGATTTTCCAGGCAAGAACACTGGAATGGGTTGCCATTGCCTTTTACAGGGATCTGCTCAACTATATTTCAATAGAAAAAACAGATGATTGAAAAAAAAGACAACACCCACTACAAAGGCTAACATGCAGTACATGTTTAAATACTTGAAAGGATTACTGTTACTGTAATCACTAAATTTAAAAATAATCATTCATTGAGCTTGTTTGCTCACAAAACTGTGGAAGTCTTTAGGAATAGTATAACTTAGGCTTTACCACAATGCAGGGGAACAAATTTGGAATCAACGGTATGCACCTAACAGAAGCAGAAGAAATTAAGCAGAGGTGGCAAGAATACCCAGAAGAACTATACGGAAAAGATCTTAATGACCCAGATAAGCATGATGGTGTGATCACTCACCTAGAGCCAGACATCCTGGAGTGTGAAGTCAGGTAAGCCTTAGGTGGCACCACTACGAACAAAGCTAGTGGAGGTGATGGAATTCCAGTGGAGTTATGTCAAATCCTAAAAGATAAAGCTGTCAAAGTGCTGCACTCAATATGCCAGCAAATTTGAAAAACTCAGCAGTGGCCACAGGACTGGAAAAGTTCAGTTTTCATTCCAATCCCAAAGAAAGGCAGTGCCAAAGAATGTCCAATCTACCGCACAATTGCACTCATCTCACAAGCTAGCAATGCTCAAAATTCTCCAAGCCAAGCTTCAACAATAAGTGAACCGTGAACTTTCAGATATTCAAGCTGGTTTTAGAAAAGGCAGAGGAACCAGAGATCAAACTGCCAACATCCGCTGGATCATCGAAAAAGCAAGAGAGTTTCAGAAAAACATCTATTTCTGCTTTATTGACTACACCAGAGCCTTTGACTGTGTGGATCACAACAAAATGTGGAAAATTCTTCAAGAGATGGGAATACCAGACCACCTGACCTGCCTCATGAGAAATCTGTATGCAGGTCAGAAGCAACAGTTAGAACTGGACATGGAACAATGGACTGGTTCCAAGTCAGGAAAAGAGTATGTCAAGGCTGTATATTGTCATCCTGCTTATTTAACTTCTATGTAGAATATATCATGCGAAATGCTAGGCTGGACGATGCACAAGCTGGAATCAAGATTGCCGGGAGAAATATCAATAACCTCAGATATGCAGATGACACCACCACTATGGCAGAAAGTGAAGAACTAAAGAGCCTCTTGAAGAAAGTGAAAGAGGAGAGTGAAAGAGCTGGCTTAAAACTCAACATTCAGAAAACTAAGATCATAGTATCTGGCCCCACCTAAATTAAAGTGAAGTCACTCAGTCGTGTCCAACTCTTTGCTCCCCCATGGAATGTAGCCTACCAGGCTCCTCTGTCCATGGGATTTTCCAGGCAAGAGTAAAAGAGCGGGTTGCCATTTCATTCTCCAGGGGATCCTCTCAAACCAGAGATTGAACCCAGGTCTTTTGCATTGCAAGCAGATGCTTTACCATCTGAGACAACAGAGAAGCCTCGCGAATAGATGGGGAAACAATGGAAACAGTGATGACTTCACTTTCTTGGGCTCCAAAATCACTGCAGGTGGTGACTGCAGCCATGAAATCAAAAGACGCTTGCTCTTTGGAAGAAAAGCTATGACATACCTAGACAGCATATTAAAAAGCAGAGACATTACTTTGCCAACAAAGGTCCATCTCGTCAAAGCTATGGTTTTTCCAGTAATCATGTATGGATGTGAGAGTTGGACTATAAAGGAAGCTGAGCACCAAGGAATGGATGCTTTTGAACTGTGGTGTTGGAGAAGACTCTTGCAAGTCCCTTGGACTTCAAGGAGATCAAACCAATCAATCCAAAAGGAAAGCAACTCTGACTATTCATTGGAAGGACTAATACTGAAGCTGAAACTCCAATAATATGGCCACCTGATGCAAAGAAATGACTCACTGGAAATGACCCTGATGCTGGGAAAGACTGAGGGCAGGAAGAGAAGAGGGCAACAAGGATGAGATGGTTGGATGGCGTAACCAACTCGATGGACAGGAGTTTGAGCAAGCTCCAGGAATTAGTGATGGACCAGGGAAGCCTGGCATGCTGCTGTCCATGGGGTCACAAAGAATAGGACATGACTGAACTGAACATACATATATATATATACACACACAGAATATATATACACATATATGTATATATACAGAAACATATACATATGAAACACATTTAAGATCATATAAGATGTGTATGCTGTATACACATGCATACACACGTGTGCATGCATGTGTACACATATACATTATATACAAATTTTATGCCTACTATATTTTGCAATGCAAAGATGAAAAAGCAAAAGAAAGGGGGAAAGCACCTATTGTTCACCCAGAGGGGAAAAGAATTTGATTCAAAGACAATTGCCAGGAAATGAAAGACATGACTTCACGTGTTTCATGTGTGTGATCTTAAAGTAATGTCTCCACCAAGGGGCTTCCCTGGTGGCTCAGATGGTAAAGAATCTGCCTGCAACATGAGAAATGGAGGTCAGTCTCTGTGTGGGTAAGATCCCCTGGAAAAGGGAATGGCTAGCCACTCCAGTATTTTTGCCTGAAGAATCCCATGGACAGAGGAGCTTGGCAGGTTTCAGTCCATGGGGTCACAATGAATCCCACAGGACTGAGCAGCTAACATTTTCACTATATTTTGATATTATATGTTTTAAAAGTGTCAATAATGTAGCCACAAAAATTTTTCAAGGTGTGAAGAATCATGTGTTTCCTCCATGGAGATTACCAAATCACAACTGAAGGAAAAAAGATTCTAAAAATCCACTTCTAAGATTAAAGGAAGAAAAAAATCAGCATAGGTGGGTGTTTGGAAGCCCCCATAAGACTGTCTAATTAGACTGAATGACTTTTCGTCTCTCTCATCAGAGCTGAGAGATGCTGGAAATCCCAGTTTAATCAACCCCTAAACCCCCTGCTCCTCAGAGGGAACTTTTTTCAAAGTCATGAACTTGAGCCAAGAATGTGTTATTTTACCTTTTGTATTTCCTGCCCTCCTCTATGGTAATAATGAAGTACGCTGAAATCTTAATGCTATTTGAATTTTCATTTAAAGTCTTTCTTAAACTTTTGCCCTAAGTTCCCTCCTTTTAATAGACAAAGTTAGGATTCACAGGGAGTGGCAAAGAGAGAAAGTAGGAACAATGAGAAGCTGAGAGATGAATCCATCAACGCTAAAATATTAATTGTATTTAAAGGAGAATCCCCCAAAGTACAAAAGCAATAATCTCAAGACTATTCTGTTGGATAATAGGTCTCTAGTCCCTTTAATAAAAATTAAAGTAAGATAGAAGTAATAATATTAATGATTATATATTTATATGTGCTTACATGCTAAGGCGCTTCAGTCATGTCTGACTCTGAGACCCTATGGACTAATCCTGCTAGGCTCCTCTGTCCATGGGATTTCCCAGGCAACTCCTTCAGGAGACCTTCCTGACCAGGGATCGAACTCATGTCTCCTGTATTAGCAGGTGAATTCTTTACCATTGAACCACCCGGGAAGCCCTAAATAGGTCTCCAGTCCCTTTAATAAAAACTAAAGTAAGATATAAGACAGGAAACAATATTAATGATTATATATTTACATGTTCAGTTCAGTTCAGTTGAGTGTTCAGTCGTGGCCAGCTCTCAGGCCTCCCTGTCCATCACCAACTCCCGGAGTTCACTCAGACTCATGTCCAACAGGTCAGTGATGCCATCCAGCCATCTCATCCTCGGTCGTCCCCTTCTCCTCCTGCCCCCAATCCCTCCCAGCATCAGGGTCTTTTCCAGTGAGTCAACTCTTCGCATGAGGTGGCCAAAGTATTGGACGTAACTATATATAATTAATATGTCTATATTGTGTATTGATTACAATTAATAAAACAGTAACAATAGTCATAATGCTAATATTCATTAAGTGCTTATTCAGAGCCAGATCCTGCACCCTTGTGTTTTAACTTTCTGTAACTTAATATGACAAGATCCCATTTTCCCACTGAGTCCGATGGCACCCTTGAAGGTCCACTCGGGGATTTCAGGTGGGTCACACACTGGCATCAAACGGGACAAAGCCCCACCAGGAGGAAGTTATCCCCTGTTCCACGGCTCTCCCTCCCTCCTGCGCTACATCAGAGCAGTTTCTTTCTGCTGCTGTGTCTCTGGTCTCTCTCTGCTTGCTCAGCTGCCCTTTGAATGGAGCTAGAACAGATCATAGTATCTAATGAGAGAATCTTAGACACCTTGTGTCCTTTCACTATGTTTAACTTTATTTCCGTTTTTCATAAATAATGCAGGTTTCCCATTTATACTACAAATTATACAGTAAAATTAATTTTTACTTAAAAAGTATCTCTCTACCAAAAAAAGAATATTAGGCTAACAATAGTACTTTTGGTTTCAGACAGGATAAAAATTGTAAAGATGAGACACAAATAACTCAATTTTGGATATCTTTGGGCAAGCTCATGAACCTGTGTAGTGTCTGAATGGTACCGTCTTCAACAGACTGCTTCACCATGATGGTATTTCTTCAAAATACACGATGGCAGGACCCACTTTCTAAAGAGGAATCTTCAAAGACTGATCTACACAGTGTCCCTAAATCAGTCCTTGTAAGACTTTCACTTCACAATTTTTTTAAAGAAGCTAGATTTATTTATTTTTATTTACTTATTTCATATTCCACGTGGCTTGTGGAATCTTAGTTCCCTGACCAGGGACTAAACTCAGCCCTGGCAGTGAAAGCTCCGAGTCCTAACCACTGGACCTCCAGGGAGCGCCCATCATTTCAGAATGTTTTCAAACATAAAAAATAACATGCTTTAAATAAAACAAGAATGTGACTCAATAATAGACAAAAAATTTTAAAAACACACCTATGAAAAATATTTGCGTCTACAAATAGGCATTTTTCAAACAGGTATCACATTCATATCATCATGAAATATTTAAAAACCATGAGTCCAGCTCATAAGTCATTATAATTTCCCTGGAAACCTAAGACATAGTTCAAATATGGGGAATGGAGAAAACACAATAAATGAGCCAATGAAAACCGTCAAATGCAGAAATGAATGATATTGACAAAGTACTACAGTCAAAAGGGGAAAGGATCGAAATTACCCGCAGAAAAAAACAAACAAAAAAAACAGCTCTGGGGTCTGCGGGCAAGATGCTTGGAAGAGAAAAGGTGAAACTCAGATGTGAGGAGTTTGCTGCAGTTTCTGGACTTTAAAACCTCTCCATTTTTCATTCTTATGAAATACTTGGTCAAATTGATGCTGTTTTCTGGATAATGTGAAGGGGTGCTGTCCCTTTTCTAAGCAGGAACAAAGACCACCTACAGGATAGGTCCAAGTGACAATTTGCATATTTAAAACTTTATTTTTTTTTTACTGCAAATAGATTGTGTTTGTAGTAAGAAAACACCATTGGTACACAAAAAAAATGACTACCGATAAACTAGTAAAATAGAAACTGAAAGATACTTTCATGACCATCTAACTAATAAGTAACCTAGAATCTATCAGAACTTATCCATTCCACAGAACGGGTATCTTTTTCTATCTTGTCAATATGAAGATGCACATTTTCATATATCTGAAAACAGCATAAATCTTACAGGATGACATCTTATTTTCGGTGAAATAGAGCAACTTAAACCAATTTCATTTTATGTGCTTGTAAAATTGAGAGGGAGAGAAAGGCAGAATAACTTAAAAGATGCATGTGCATGCCTGTGTGCTCAGCCACCTCCAACTCTGCGCGATCCCATGGACTGTCGCCCACCAGGCTCCTCCTCTTGCCTGGGATTTTCCAGGCAAGAATACTGGAGTGGGTTGCCATGCCCTCCTCCAGGGGATCTTCCAGACCTAGGGATCAAACCTGTGTGTCTTGCATTGGCAGGTGGATTCTTTACCACTGGCACCACCTGGGAAGCCCAAAAGATGCAGGTAAGCCTGCCAATTATTCTGCTAAAAGAGCCTCTGTCTTGGCAGGAGTGTGAGATGAAGACACATACACCTACCCTTTCTTCAGACTGCTGAGTCCTCATACCTCTTAGACAGCAAGTATCTTGCTGAAACAAGTGTGACCCCAACATTTAGGGTCAATGTTATTGTTGCTATTAATTCCTTTTTAAAAAATAATTATTTATTTGGCTGTGCCGGGTCTTGGTTGCAGCATGTGGGATCTTTAGGTGCGACACACGAGCTCTTGGTTGTGGCATGTGGGAACTAGTTTCCTGACCAGGGATTGACCCGGGGCCCCTGCACTAGGTACGAGGAGTCTTAGCCACAGGAGCACCAGGGAAGCCCCTAGAGTAAAGAGGTTCTGCCCACCAATCAGGAGACATAAGAGACATGGATTCAGTCCCTGGGTCTGGAAGATCCCCTGGAGGAGGATTTGGCAACCCACTCCATTTATTCTTGCCTGAAAAAAATGTAGGGACAGAAAAGTCTGGCAGGCTGCAGTCCATAGGGTCACACAGAGTCAGACACAACTAAAGGGACTTAGCATATATGCATAATCTAAGCAGCTTCCTGAAGCCCACAGTAGTGAAATCATGTTCTGCATTCCCAAAGAACCATGCCCTCTCCCTCTTACAGTTCCAGAATGCATCCATCTCTTAGCCAAGGGACTGAATCACAGCCTTTCACTGACTAACAACAATAGCATGTCCCGTTAGAATGCTCACTGCATTTTAGCTTTAAGTGGTATAAGCCACACAAAGTGCTCTCCATTTTAAAAAGGATGGAGTCACCTAATTCATGAGACAGGAGGGACAGTCAGGACACTGGGTCATTGTTATGCTCCATCATCAGCTAGCACTGACCTCCTTCACCACTAATGTCAGGTCAGTGAGAAAGCTTGGGACTTCCTGACGAAAACTCTCATGGAGGAAATACGTGAAGTAATCTAAATACTCCCTTTCTCTGTTTTCTCAAACAAGAAGTTTACCTGTTGGCAGAGACAGAACTGATTAGGTCAGCCACTTTCCTTATTCATTATTTTTTAATAGCTAGAACAAAGTATTCAAACTACCCAGAGGGAAATAAACATGAAATTGAATATACTATTTTGTTTATCTACAGGATGAGATGGTTAGATAGCATCAATGACTCAATGGACATGAATTTGAGCCAACTCTGGGAAACAGTGGAGGACAGGGAAGCCTGGTCTGCTGCAGTCCATGAGGTCGAAAACTATAGGACATGACTTAGTTAATGAACAACAGAACAATACATTTTAAACATGCATCCAAAATAAATCTGTTTTATAGCTAATATTTCAGCAATAGCTAATCATCAAAACTCTTATAAGAATGTTGAGTTGCAGAATAAATTTCTAAAAAATACCCAAGTCTAAGAGTAGCTTCTAAAACAAAAGTAAGCTTGAATGTTTTTCCCTCATCCTCTACAGATATTAAGACTAGCATGTCTCAGTCAGAAATCAATAAAAGAAAACCATTTATAACCATTTGGGGGAAAGCAAAAGACAAGAAGGTCATATAGATCATCACCACAAATCGCCCTCTATCTTACTTATAAGATCCTGGATACTTTGTATTCAAATATCCCCACAAAAAGCAATCAGCTACCCCACACAGGCAAGGCACGCCTCCAAAGTTAGTTACAAATGCATATTACATTTATGCCAAAATATGATGATTCTCAAGAGCAAAATCACAGTGTCATAAACAGATGTGTGTGCTCAGTGGTGTCCGACACTGCGACCCCAGGAACTGTAGCTCGCCAAGCTCTTCTGTCCATGGGATTTTCCAGGCAAGAATACTGGAGCGGGTTGCCATTCCCTTCTGCAGGGGATCTTCCCGACCCAGGGATGGAAACCCTCCTTTCCAGCCTCTCCTGCACTGGCAGGTAGATCTTTATCACTGAGCCACCTGGGAAGCCATCAATGATTTCTAGTCAAATTCAAAAGATATAAAAAAGGTTTCTCATTATTACTTTGTGTGGTCCATTGTCATTTCGATTACCCACATATCTACCATCACTCCATCACGATCTGCCTTTGTATACTTCCCACTATGAATCTTGCTCCTTCTGTTTGAAAAAATACATTTTAGTATCCCTTTCAAGCAGGTCTACAGTGTCAAATTCTCTTTGTTTCTGTTTGTCAGAAAATATCATTATTTAGTCTTCATTTTTGAGTCATATTTTTTTTTATATATCAAACCCTAAGTTTTAACAGTTAATTTCCTTCTTTCATGGTTCCACTGTTCTGAATTTTATTTCTATTGAAAGTCAACTGTAAGTCTTACTATAGTTTCTTTCCATTTAAATGTCATCTTTCTCTTTTTTTTAGCAGTTTGATGATGATATACTTAGATGTGATTTCCTTTGCATCTATGCTGGGGGGTGTCTTAGCACTTCTTGAATCTATATCTATGGCTTCACGTTTTTCGCCAGTTTTATAAATTCCTCTCTCCCTCTCCTCTTGGCTCTTCACAATATTCTGTGACCTGTATTTCAGTTCTGAGTGTTCGGCCGCTCAGACATGTCCGACTCTTTGTGAACTCATGCCCTGTAGCCCACCAGGCTCCTGTGCCCATGGAATTTTCCAGGGAAGAATACTGGAGTGAGCTGCCATTTCCTACTATGGGGAATCTTCCCGACCCAGGGATCAACCCACATCTCTTGCACCTCCCGCACTGGCAGGCGGACTCTTTACCACTGCGTCATTTGCTGGTTGGATGAGGCACGTGTACTGGGATGGGGAAAAGTAAGGTAAATATCTTCTCCCTTTGGAATAGGAGGGGAGACCAGTTACACTGCTCAGGAGGACCTGATATCTGTTAAAAGTTACAGCATGGGGGAGGGAAGGATGATAAGGATCTGGTTTTTCCATTCCTGCATTCCAAGACCCTCCTTGGTTTTATCTGTTCTTTCGTCCTTGGATCATCACATGGATCACCCTGGGTCTCTTTCTGCCCCCTCCGGGAGTGGTCCTGGCCTCTGGTGTCCCCAGCAATTTTTTGATTGAATTTCAGACAATGTATATGAAAATCTGTAAAGACTCTGTGGACTATGTTAACTTCCCCCGAGAGGACTTATTTTGCTTCATGAAGGCACTTAGAGTAAGGGCAGACGATCTTAATCAGCCTGCCGCTGAACTATTTCAAGGCTGATGCTGAGTTTTTGTGAGGCTTAACCTGTCTCTGGTTCACCCTTATTCTTGGCCTCTGGTCCACTGGGAATCCAAACTAAAAGCATGTTTGTGGGCCCAGGTTCCCTGGCAGGTCCTGAACTGCGTCTGTCTCTCCCGACCAAATGCATGATGAGACTGCTGAGAGACCTTGCCTATCAGCTTCATCAGCCTCTAGTCGCCACCTTATCTTCAATTTCTCAGCCTTTCAACTGCGGCTGTTGGTTGGCAAATACTTCAAGAGAAACAGGAGAAGCAGTGATGCAGAATGTTGGGCTCACTTCTAAGCTTTTCCCTCCTGCCTGGGTTCTTAATCTCAGTCCCTGCTGCCTTTATAACCTTGAACCTCAGTTTTGATCCGTCCAGGTCCAGAAGACTTCCAACAGCTGTGATCTACTTTGTTCCTTCTCAGCTGGGGCTCAAAGTCAGGACGTGCCTTGAGTCAAAAAGTGGTTCCGAATATCAGGGATGCTCAGTGCACGAGTGCATGTAGCTGTTGCCTTGGGTCATGGATATCTGCACATTCATGGAAAGGTGAGGCCTGCCCTTGAAGCTGGGCAGGATCTGTGATTGCTTTGACCTATAGACTATAGCTGAAGTGATGCTCTGAAACACTCCAGTCTCAGGCCTGAAGAGCCTGGTACCTTCCCCTGCCTGTCTCTTGGGAGTAATTGTTCTGAATGAAAAGAGGTGCCTTCTTAAAGAAGTCTGACTACCCTAAGACCACCAAGCTTGAGGAAACCCAAGTTTGCCACGTGAACAGACAAGACATAAGGTTGGACAAGATTCAGTAACTCCAGGCATGGCCACCATCTGCCTGTAATGGTAATGGGGACTCCAAGCAAGAATGACCCAGCTGAATCCACCAACTACAAGAGCCATGAAAGATAATGATAAATTTAAAAAAATTTTTTTTATTGGAGTAAAACTGATTTGCAATGTTGTGCTAATTTCAGGTGTACAGCAAAGTGAACGATTATACATATACAAAAATATACTCTTTCTTTTTTTTAGATTCTTTTCCCATTGGAGCCATTTATCACAGAGTATTGATAAATTATTGCTTTAATAGTTTAACTCTGGGAGTGGGTTGCTTCTCTGTAACAGATAACCATACATCTTCTTTCTTCAAGTTTTAGCCTTCTGGTAGTCTCTCCAGCAAGAGAGAGAGAATGTGTGTGCACACGTGTATGTGTGTGTGTGGGGGGGTGGGAGGGTGCATGAGTGGGTGCACAAAATGTTATTCCATGTCGTTGCTTGACCTCCATAATTAGACCTCAGTCTAATTCGAGACATCCCATCACACAGCTGGAAATAGAAGTCGTGTCCATGACAACCATAAAATCATCCATTAAGCCTTCAATGCCAACAACTTTCACAGTGTCAAAGTAACAGAGACAGAACCTTATGGCTGATCTTCTCATTCCATTCAGGCCTCTCATCAAGTTAGCTCCTCAGAGATGCACTTTCCAACTTTCCTCTGTTGAACAATATCCTCTGTTGTTTTTCACTCCTTTTACCATCTTTAACTTTCTTCATAGTGTTCATCCCCACATTATACATCTGTACTTCTCTCCACAAAGTCATTCCCATAAATGACATGCAATGACAATCGTGAAGCCTCTTCACAATGTCTGGTTCCCATTTTCCTTTCTGGCATATGCTAACAATTCACTTCCCTACCCTGGCCACGTGGTTGGTCATGGCCAATGAAAGGTGAGGAACTGACGTATGTCCCTTCAGCGTGAGAGCCAGGGCACACTTTGCTACCCTCTCTTTCCCTCCACTATGTGATCAGCCTGGGTCCCAGGGTGAGAATAGTGCCAGAATCCACAGCTGAAATTCAAAGAATGCATAGAGTGAAAAGACATAAATCTTGTTTTATTTTTTACAGTTCAATATATATGTATTTTTTAATTCATTTATTTTTATTGAGGTTGACAGCATCTTAACCTAACAATATCATCTTAGTGGGTACAGTACAATAATTGAGATATAAGAGATATAAATATAGATATTTGTAGATTCTTTTCTACAAAAGACTGGTCCCTTATAAGTTATGACAAAATATTGAGACTAGTTCCCTGTGCTGTACAAGTTGTTGTTTGGAACACCAGAAATCCAAGGGGCTATTTGTTACTGTAGCATATCACAACTCATACTGATGGCATCAAGCAGAACTTCCTATGTTATGATCACTGCCAGAGACCAGTCCCCTTAGTAACTAAGGTTTTACATGGAAGTAGCCAAAGATGGTGAACAAGCTTAAGAAACTCACATCCTGATGTATTCAACATGTAACTAAGTTTTATAGATGACAATTCTCTGATGATACACTTCAAGCCTAAGAGTAGAATTCCATTGAAAATCCTCATTCCAGAAGACCGCCCTGGAGGAGGAAAATGGCAACCCACTCCAGTAGGCTTGCCTGAAAACTCCCAGGGACAGAGGACCCTGGTGGATGACTGCAAAGAGTCGGACATGACTGAGCAACTAAGCAGCGGCAGCACCCCATGTAGATCAGCACATCCCGGAAGCAAGAACCCACAGGGAAGAAATAAGACCCCCATGTTCCCACACATCTTCCCTTTTTCTTTTTGGCTGCACAACACGGCATGTGGGATCTTAGTCCCCCTACCAGGGATCAAACCCATGTGCCTGCAATGGAAGTGCAGAGTCTTAACCAGTGGACCACCAGGGAAGTCCTCACCTCTTTTATGCTTTGCTCAATTTCATCCCATTGTCCTTATCTATACCCCTTTTCTTGTTATACTCTAGCCATTTTTCCTCCTGCCTCTTATAATTGGAAAATCATCATTTTCAGGTTGCAAACCATTCTTGCCCCAGACTGGAGTATGGACTCAGTAATTAAAAGGCAGATGCTCCAGAGGAGAAAAAAAAGTTATCTGTGCAATCATGGGTAGGAGTTTGTAACGCAACAAATCAGACTATAAAGCATCTTTCATTTTCCAATGTTCATCTTCACAAAGGGACATCTCAAAGCCCTTTGGTATCATGGCCACATCTGATCCATTTTCATGTTCTAAACTCCAAATTATTTCATTTTTGTCCTTTTTCTGTATAAACATATAGTTTTTTTCATATAGCTTTTTAAAATACTACTTTTAAGGATACAAATGAGCTCTTCTACAATGTATAACTAAATACCAAGCACATACAAGCATAAAACCAGATTTCTGTTTGTTAGAGGAAAAAGCAAATCCCTCCTTTTGTTTAAGTCATGAATCTAAAACCAAACCAAGGCCAAAAATCTTGCAATGGAGTATGCTTTGACTTTACAAAAAGCTAACTGTTTTATTCATATAATTAGATTTGGTTTTACTACAGTTGTGTGGATATAGTACCCACGATGCATACATACACAATGTAATTATGAAATTCAACATCACTGACTTTCCCTCAAATATAAGTTTTACCACTTAGAAAACCTATTTGGTGTAGTTGGTCACTGTGTGAATGCTACTGACCAGAGACGCTGGAGACAAAATAGCAGTAAGGAACTGATTTTTATGGAGGTCAACTCCTTCCCAGGTACCAGGCTCAGTATTTCCTACATGATGACTCATTTGAATCTTGCAACATTCCCATGACTGCTGCTGCTGCCCATGACTAACATATCCGAACACCCATTAAGCATATAAGAGAACTGAGTCAGAAGATGTTCACGCTGAACAGTTAATACACAGGCATAGCTGAACTATTCACAATCGCCAAGACATGAAAGTAACCTAATGTTCATCGACAAATGAATGGATAAAGAAGATGTGGTACATATATATAATGAAATATTACTCAGCCATAAGAACAAATGAAGCAATGCCAACTGCAATAATGGATGGACCCAGAGATAGTCAAACTAAGTCAGAGAAAAAGTGAAGTTGCTCAGTCGTGTCCAACTCTTTGTGACCCTGTGGACTGTAACCTACCAGGCTCCTCCGTCCATGGAATTCTCCTGGCAAGAATACTGGAGTGGGTTGCCATTTCCTTCTCCAGGGGATCTTTCCAACCCAGGGATTGAACCTGGGTCTCCCACCAGATGCATAATGAAATATTACTCAGCCATAAGAACAAATGAAGCAATGCCAACTGCAATAATGGATGGACCCAGAGATAGTCAAACTAAGTCAGAGAAAAAGTGAAGTTGCTCAGTCGTGTCCAACTCTTTGTGACCCTGTGGACTGTAACCTACCAGGCTCCTCCGTCCATGGGATTCTCCTGGCAAGAATACTGGAGTGGGTTGCCATTTCCTTCTCCAGGGGATCTTTCCAACCCAGGAATTGAACCTGGGTCTCCCACCAGATGCTTTAACCTCTGAGCCACCAGGAAAGCCCAGTGAGAGAAAGACCAATACCATATGATATCACTTGTAGTGGAATCTAAAATACAGCATGAAGTTACCTACGAAACAGAAACAGACTCTAGAGAAGAGGCGTGTAGCTGCCACTGAGGGTGAAGGAGGAGTAGATTGGGAGTTTAGGATTAGAAGACGCAAACTAGTATATATAGAATGGATAAACAATAAGGACCTACTGTATAGCACAGAGAACTATATGCAATATTCTGTGATAAATCATAATGGAAAGGAATATGAAAAAGAGTACATACATATAACATATATATAACTGAATTATTTTGTTGTATACCAGAAACTAATACTGTAAATCAACTATACTTTAATAAAGTAGTTTTTAAAAGAAATATGCAGGAGTTCCCTGGTGGCCCAGTGGTTAGGAGTCTGCCTGTCAATGCAAGGGACACAGGTTCAATCCCTGGCCGGGGAAGATTCCACATGCCTTGGAGCAACTAAACCCACGTGCCACAACAATTGAGCCTGCATGCCTTAGAGCCAAGTTCCACAACAAGAGAAACCACAACAAATGAGAAGCCTATGTGCCATAACCAGAGAGTAGCCCCAGTTTGCCACAACTAGAGAAAGCCTGCGTGCAGCAACAAAGACCCAGTGCAGCCAATAATGAATACAATTGAAGATAAAATTGGCAAAAAAAAATATAAATAAATAACCAGAGCTGAAATTTTCCCTTCTTGCTGAATGACCACCTGAATGCACCCACAGGCTCTCCATGACGCCACACTGCATACCACTTCGAGCTTGTCAAATAGGGATATATGGGAATATTTGTAACAGCCAAGAGAAAACTGCTCACAGACACAACCACAGCCTTCTGTTTGTGAAGAGCTTTCACCACAATGGAAGCGTCCATGTATTAGTAGATCTGAGCTTTGAAAACTCGGACCTCTGACTTAATTTTTGGAGTCCTTGAATGTGAGAACTGAGGAATGTAGATGCTTAGGTCTGAAAGCAGGGGTGGCTCTCTCTCCAGGGTTCACATTGACATTGTTGGGGTCATGATGTGGAGCATGACTTGAAGACAGAGAACGGACCAAACAGACAAGTTTCATGTAAATATGAGATGTGCACTGTGTCAGGTTTGGGGAGCTGTTGTTGTTCAGTTGCTCAGTTGTGTCGGACTCTGCAACCCCATGGACTGCAGCATGCCTGGTTTCCCTGTCCTTTACCAGCTCCCGGATTTTGTTCAAACTCATGACCATTGAGTTGGTGATGCTGTCCAACCATCTCATCCTCTGTTGTTTGGGGAGTGTTGAGCTATTAAACATTGTTTTGATTTCTCTTTGTTTATAGAGGTCCAGGTGTGAACAGCACATCTTACAAACATGTTCTCTGTAGAAACTAGATTTTTTCTCAAATACTTCCCTGAGTAAGGAGGTTGAGGGGTCATTCCATCAGGGGAACTTTCTGCAGATGGATTAGGACTTTCTAGGAAGGTTAGTAAGTCAATAGGCTGAGCTACATATTTGGTATTGCTTTTGGTATGCTTTAATAGAATGGAAAAGACTAGACATCTCTTCAAGAAAATTAAAGATACCAAGGGAACATTTAATGCAAAGATGGGCCCAATAAAGGACAGAAGTGGTATGGACCTAACAAAAGCAGAAGATACTAAGAAGAGGTGGCAAGAATACACAGAAGAACTGTACAAAAAAAGATCTTCTCGACCAAGATAATCATGATGGTGTGATCACTCACCTAGAGCCAGACATCCTGGAATGTGAAGTCAAGTGGGCCTTAGAAAGCATCACTACAAACAAAGCTAGTGGATGTGATGGAATTCCAGTTGAGCTGTTTCAAATCCTGAAAGATGATGCTGTGAAAGTGCTGCACTCAATACGCCAGAAAACTTAGAAAACTCAGCAGTGGCCACAGGACTGGAAAAGGTCAGTTTTCATTCCAATCCCAAAGAAAGGCAATGCCAAAGAATGCTCAAACTACCGCACAATTGCACTCATCTCACACGCTAGCAAAGTAATGTTCAAAATACTCCAAGTCAGGCTTCAGCAATACGTGAACCATGAACTTCCAGATGTTCAAGCTGGTTTTAGAAGAGGCAGAGGAAATAGAGATCAAATTGTCAACATCTGCTCGATCATTGAAAAAGCAAGAGAGTTCCAGAAAAACATCTATTTCTGCTTTATTAACTATGCCAAAGCCTTTGATTGTGTAGATCACAACAAACTGCAGAAAATTCTGAAAGAGATGGGAATACCAGACCACCTGACCTGCCTTTTGAGAAATCTGTATGCAGGTCAAGAAGCAACAGTTAGAACTGGACATGGAACAACAGACTGGTTATTTTCATTCCAATCTCAAAGAAAGCCAATGCCAAAGAATGCTCAAACTACCGCACAACTGCACTCATCTCACATGCTAGTAAAGTAATGCTCAAAAATCTCCAAGCCAGGCTTTTGCAATACGTGAACTGTGAACTTCGAGATGTTCAAGCTGGTTTTCGAAAAGGCAGAGGAACCAGAGATCAAATTGCCAACATTCACTGGATCATTTAAAAAGCAAGAAAGTTCCAGAAAAGCATCTATTTCTGCCTTATTGACTATGCCAAAGCCTTTGACTGTGTGGATCACAATAAACTGTGGAGAATTCTGAAAGAGATGGGAATACCAGACCACCTGACCTGCCTCTTGAGAAACCTATATGCAGGTCAGGAAGCAACAGTTAGAACTGGACATGGAACAACAGATTGGTTTCAAATAGGAAAAGAAGTCCATCAAGGCTGTATATTGTCTGTCATCCTACTTATTTAACTTCTATGCAGAGTACATCATGAGAAACACTGGGCTGGAAGAAGCACAAGCTGGAATCAAGATTGCCAGGAGAAATATCAATAACCTCAGATATGCAGATGACACCACCTTTATGGCAGGAAGTGAAGAGGAACTCAAAAGCCTCTTGATGGAAGTGAAACATGAGAGTGAAAAGGTTGGCTTAAATCTCAACATTCAGAAAACTAAGATCATGGCATCTGGTCCCATCACTTCATGTGAAATAAATGGGGAAATGCTGGAAACAGTGGCTGACTTTATTTGGGGGGCTCCAAATGCAGATGGTGATTGCAGCCATGAAATTAAAAGACGCTTACTCCTTGGAAGGAAAGTTATGACCAACCTAGATAGCACATTCAAAAGCAGAGACATTACTTTGCCAACAAAGGTCTGTCTAGTCAAGGCTATGGTTTTTCCTGTGGTCATGTATGGATGTGAGAGTTGGACTGTGAAGAAAGCTGAGCGCCAAAGAATTTATGCTTTTGAACTATGGTGTTAGAGAAGACTCTTGAGAATCCCTTGGACTGCAAGGAGATCCAACCAGTCCATCCTAAAGGAGATCAGTCCTGGCTGTTCACTGGAAGGACTGATGCTAAAGCTGAAACTCCTATACTTTGGCCACCTCATGTGAAGGTTAACTCATTGGAAAAGACCCTGATGCTGGGAGGGATTGGGGGCAGGAGGAGAAGGGGACAACAGAAGGTGAGATGATGGATGGCATCACCAACTCAATGAACATGAGTTTGAGTGAACTCTGGGAGTTGGTGATGGGCAGGGAGGCCTGGCGTGCTGCAATTCCTGGGGTCACAAAGAGTCAGACACGACTGAGTGAGTGAACTGAACTGAATTGAGTATTAACTCATCAGCTTTTGAAAACAGAGGTCAAAGGTATCTCAGATTGACATCTAAACTTATAAGGCTAGATGTCCTTCAGCAGATGAATGGATAAGAAAGCCGTGGTACGTATACACAATGGAGTATTACTCAGCCATTAAAAAGAATACATTTGAATCAGTTCTAATGAGGTGGATGAAGCTGGAGCCGATTATACAGAGTGAAGTAAGCCAGAAAGAAAAACACCAATACAGTATACTTAGACACATATATATGGAATTTAGAAAGATGGTAATGATAAACCTGTACGTGAGACAACAAAAGAGACACAGATGTATAGAACAGCCTTTTGGACTCTGTGGGAGAGGGAGAGGGTGGGATGATTTGGGAGAGTGGCAGTGTAACATGTATGACATCATAAGTGAAATGAATCGCTGGTCTAGGTTTGAGGCAAGATGCAGGATGCTTGGGACTGATGCACGGGGATAATCCAGAGAGAAGGTGTGGGGCCGGAGGGGGGAAGTGGGGGTCAGGATTGGGAGTTCATGTACACTCGTGGCTGAATCATGTCGATGTGTAGCAAAGTGAATACAGTATTGTAAAGCAAAACAAACTAAAAAATAAAAATTAATTATTAAAAAATTAATTTAAAAAAATAATAATAAACTTATAAGCCCCTTTTGTTACTTTTACTGAAGCACAAAAGTGACTAGTGGCAATACTTAATAATAATATTAATTAAGAATCAAAAAATATATAAGAATAAAAGTACAACCTTATGACTTTATGAAACTTAGAAGATGGAAGAAAAAGGAAAGATAGCATATATGTTTAGAAATCATTCCCCAAATCTTCTAGACAACTGAAATACAAGTGAAACAGTGACAAGGAAAACAGTTGTTGTCACACTTCCTGCCATGAAAATTAACTGCTCATTAACCTTTGATGAATCCAGTTCCCCAAGGAATTTTTATGAATGCATAACTCCATGCACTGAAATTAATAGTCAATGATATATTAAGTAAGTAAATATGGAGTGATTTCAATAGTGTGTGCTTACTCTTCTCATTTTTTGGCTTCTGTAAAAGTCATACTTTTATGTATATTTTTTTAAAAAAAGATCTTCAGCAATGCAAAACCAATTTTAGAACATTAAATTTGTTCTAGCATTGCTTTATACACATTGTCATTATCAGAATGTCAAAGATGTTTTCATATATTAACACATTAGTCTTCCAACTGCATGTGCAATCCTGAATCTTTAATGTCCTGACACTAAAGACTTCTTATTTTAATATAGGCAGCATAAAAATAGAAATGCTGGCATGCATTACAAAAGTCCTGTACTTTACAGCCACTTTGAAACTAGAGAAAATTTTGTAAAATGAATTCTAATTAATCCATGTATTTTTCATTATGCAATTTAAATGAATGCAATCACACTGAGGAAGAACATTAACTTAGACTTCTACTGATACAAAATAATATCTAAACTGATAAAAATTTCAGACCTAAGAGGTGAAATGTGAAGTGTTTAGAACTAAACACAGGAGAATTTGCTTATTCTGTTATAGTGGTTAGAGATTTCTAAGAATCACATGAAAACCATAATGGAATTTGGAGTAATTAAAATATATGAAAATAATTAACATTGAAAAATACCATAAATAGAATTTTTAAAATAAGTGGCAAACAAGGAAAACCTATGTACAATAGCCATAAAGGTCAATGACCAAAATAATTTACTAAGTAGCTCATAAATCAGTTACAAACTTGAGCCCCACTAATTAGCAGGAAAAAAAGGAAAGACAGCTTATAAAAATTGCCTGAAAGCAATAGCTTTAATGTTTAACCTCCCTTACTGTTTAAATACAACATTAAAATAGGAACTCAGATGTCAGATTTGACAAGATTGAACGCTGGAAAGGGTCTGGAGATACAAGCACTCTCAGAAACTGTTTATGGATGTGTTAACAGGTGAGAGAAGCACAACTGTGTTTAAAATATTATTTTGCTTATCATTACTTCTTGCATTTTATTCCCTTTTTAAATCCTTCCCCTGAATGAATTCCCAGATGTCTTTTCAACAACAGAATTCTTTTAGTGGTAAATTCAGCTTTTGTTTAAAAATATCTTCATTTCACCCTCAAATTTGAAAGGTCATTTGATTATAATTTTTAGATAAATATTTTAAGTTGGAAGTTAGTTTTTCTTATTAGTTGGAGAAAATAAAATCTCCAGCCGCTTTATTTTTCTAGCATTTTATTATGAAATTTTACCCACACAGCAAATTTGAAAGAATTGTACAAGGAACACTCTCATAGCCACCACCAGCTTTCCACATAACACGTCTGTCTATCCCTTTCTTCATCCATTAGTCCATCGCATTTCTGATTCATTTCACATTGCATATATCAGTACACATCCTCCTCTTTAAACATGGATACTACTATCTAGAATTCAGTATTTGTTTTCCAGTTTTTTTAATGCAAAATCTAATTCAAGAACATACACAAATCTCAAGTGTACAAGCAATGAGTCTTTTTTAAATTTATTTTTAAACTGGAGGGTAATTGCTTAACAATATTGTATTGGTTTCTGCCAACATGAATCAGCCATAGGTATACATATGTCCCCTCCCTCTTGAACCTGTCTCCTACCTCCCACCCCATCCCACACCTCTAGTTTGTCATAGAGGACCAGATTTGAGCTCCCTGAGTCAAACAGCAAATTTCCATGGGCTATCTATATTTATATATGGTAATATATGTGTTTCATGCTACTCTCTCATCTGTCTCACCCTCTCCTTCCCACATTGTGTCCACAAGTCTGTTCTGTACGTTTGTATCTCCATTGCTACCCATCTTTTAGATTCCATGTATATATGTGTGTGTGTGTGTGTGTGTGTGTTAATATGCAACATTTGTCTTTCTCTTTCTGACTTACTTCACTCTGTATAGGCTCTTCACTTCACTAATAGGCTCTAGGTTCATCCACTTCATTAGAACTGAGTCAAATGTGTTCCTTTTATAACTGAGTAATATTCCATTGTGTATATGTGCCACAACTTCTTTATCCATTCATCCATGGAGGGACATCTAGGTTGCTTCCATGTCCTGGCTATTGTAAACAGTACTGCGAAGCAGTGAGCCTTGATAAATACACACACCTGTGGCACCCAAATCACTCTTTGGCCCCTATTCTTTGGGGGAAGGGCATAGATTATTTAATTATTCAGGAATTTTTTAAAATTGAAGTATAGTTGGTTTACAATATTGTTTTAGTTTCTGCTGTACAGCCAAGTGATTGAGTTACATACATATGTATGTATACTTTTTTCAGTTTCTCTTCCATTATAGTTTATTGCAAGATGTCAAATATAATTCCCTGTGCTACACAGAAGGACCTTGTCTGTCTTTCAATTAATTTGAAGTCTTTTTCTCTTTTTTTTTTTTGGAATTGTAACTCTGGTTGTCCTTACAATACCATTTTTGACTTTGATGTTTGATTCCAGTGTGATGAGAAACAGATTTATTAAGAATGTTCTTACTTATTAATCCTCAGATTTTGTAGTTTTTAAGTGTTTTGGAAAATTTCCAGCCATTTTTTTTCTTTAAATACTACTTGATTTTTTTTTTCCTTCTAGAACTCATGTTAGTATATTTTCTTTTAAGTTTCTTAGCCACTTATGATTCTTGACATTATTATATATCCAGCCCAGAACTCTCCCTCACACTGCATTTCCAGATGTGAACTTAAATTGTCCATTGAAATGTTTAATAAACATCACTACGGTAAAATGTACAATACAAAACATCTGCCTTCTCCTCACACCCTGCTATTTCTCCAAGCTCTTTCTCCAAGGTATTCTATCTGAGTAGGAAAAAAAATCCATCCTCTCAGATACACAAATCGAAAATGAGTTTGAGTGAACTCCAGGAGTTGGTAATGGACAGGGAGGCCTGCAATTCATGGGGTCGCAAAGAGTCGGACATGACTGAGCAACTGAACTGAACTGAACTGAATCATCTAGAAAGACAACATAGCCTCAATTTACTGATGTAATGCTCTGGTTTTCCTTATAACTTTTATCACATTATTTATAAATAAATAAAGTTTCTTCTTTATTTCTGGCAAATGGAATTTCTCTATTATGTTATGAAGTGAGCTATACATTATATCTAAATTTGCCATTTGTTCAGTTTATAACTAAGAGGGTTATACATTTGCTTTTCCCGCATGTCAGAACAAGAGAACCACTGTAAAAATTTATGAAGTTTGTTAAAGAATATTATTTTGTTTACAAAATTACTATAAAATGCTAGCAACAATAATGAGTACAGATGCTTTACATCATGTGGAAAATATAGAAGAAAAGAAATAGCCTACATATATGAGGATATATTGGAGAAGGCAATGGCACCCCACTCCAGTACTCTTGCCTGGAAAATTCTACAGACGGAGGAGGCTGGTGGGCTGCAGTCCATGGGGTCGCTAAGAGTCGGACACGACTGAGCGACTTCTCTTTCACTTTTCACTTTCATGCATTGGAGAAGGAAATGGCAACCCACTGCAGTGTCCTTGCCTGGAGAATCCCAGGGACGGGGGAGCCTGGTGGGCTGCCGTCTATGGGGTCGCGCAGAGTCGGACACGACTGAAGCGACTTAGCAGCAGCAGCAGCATGAGGATATATGCACAAAAATTAATATGCTAATAATTGTTCAAAATATATGTTAAATAGTGCTACAAAATGCGAATTTTTTTCAACTCACATTGACAAAAGTTAATACAAGAATTATCAATATTAGTGGATATTTTCTGAGATAAGCACTCATACATTGCTAGTTTACGTTCCACCTTCAAAGTATCTCTTTGATTCAATAATTCAATATTCTCCTCTAAAGATTTATCAGATATTGATACATTTATATTCACTATACAACCAGCATTTTGAAATAATATGAATATTCAGAAATAGGAAATATATGCCTCTACCTTCTCTGCTCTTCAGCAAGGGATCCTGAGGAACACATTCTATCTATACTTTCTCCAAAGAATCTGACTTCATAAATAAAGGGAAAAGTTTTATTTATATAGTGCTTAACTTAATAAATATACTCAACAATATGCATATAGGCTGATTGTATTGTTTTTAATGTTGATTTTTTTGCCATAATCTTAATAGGAGAATATCAAGTAGCTGGGAGAAAAATGGAAAAAGAAAATAAAAAAGGAAATTTATATTTAGTCAATGGAGTTAATTTCTTTCCATTTTTTTTCTCCTTTCAGTCTTTTAGCAGTGCTTCAGGAAGTTAAGGGGCAGGATGAGGGCTCTACTGTTTTGCAATCAAGACTTGATCTCATTTTGAGTAACATTATTTGAGCATAAAAGTAATGATTTTCTTTTAAACGTAGGCTTTTCAAAGATTTTCTCTACACGTTAGTGTGATTTTATTACATCTAAAGGCTGTGTTTCCCCTCTGCCCCAAGAGAAACAAATTTTACATTTTATGAAGTCAGCAGGGAGCCAGACTCAATTTATAAAATTTAACTTCACAGGGGACTTTTCCTAAGACTAACTATTGCCATACGAGGAAGTTACACTCTGGTAATCAAAGGCTCACTTGCAGAAACAAATTAACCCTCCAGCATTAAGAAACTAGCTTAAAAAAGATGGAGAAAAATGATGAATTGTAGTTTCTCTGAAAAAAAGAAAAGCAAAGTCCTCATCAGGTTGAAACACAATTTTGACACTTTAAGAAGGTCTTGCTCAAAATCAGATTACCCTTTGGAAGTCTAAAAAGAATATTGTATATTTTTAATTTGCATTTATTTTTATCACATCCTTTATATCTGTGGTTTTGTACAGAACATATTAGTACAATACTACATGTATGTAATAAAATGAACAAACATATGTATATGAGGGTGATGCTCAAAATCATTTTACTGAAGTGAGATCATTATCTAAATGGTTGAATACCTCTCCAAGACATCTTTGGTGGTGTTCAGTCATTCAGTCATGTCTGATTCTTTGTGACCCCATGGACTGCAGCTCACCAGGCTTCCCCTGTCCTTCACCATCTCCCAGAATTTGCTCAAACTCATGTCCATTGAGTCGGTCATACCATCCAACTATCTCATCCTCTGTCATCCCCTTCTCCTGCCCTCAATCTTTCCCACCACCAGTCTTTTCCAATGAGTCAGCTTTTTGCATTGGGTGGCCAAAGTATTTGAGCTTCAGGGAACAAATAATATATATGATATTATGACATAATATATTATTGCAAGATATTGATATAGATCTCGGTGCTATACAGTAGGACCTTCTTGTTCATCTATTTTTTTTTAATTTAATGTCTTTTCTTTTTCCTTTTTTTGGAATTTTATCTCTGGTTATCATCACAATACTGTCTTTTACTATGATGTTTAATACTTCACCACAATGTGATGAGGAATAGATTTCCCTATATTTGGTGGGCTAGAACTTTTCTGAAAACTTTAAAGAAAAATTTCTATATTTTGCCTTGAAAATATTAATGTAAGAAGAACCCTAGGTAAAAGATTTTCCTTTTTAATCCTGTAAAATAATTTCCCTGTGTTATAAATCCATTTTATAACAAATTACAGAGACTGTTAATTCCTTCTTTCATTGATTCAAAGCAGATATTCTTTTTAAACATGTAGTATATTGATGCTGAAGTGCCCATTACAATTTATGGATTCTAAAGATCATTGCAAACAGGTAGCCATTACGATGTAGTTGCCATTTCTTTGGCTATTCAAACATGTAAAGTGGCCGCATCAAAACTTGCAGAATCGATATAAGCATCTCAGGTGAGAAGTCTAGAAACAAGATTAGAGTATTCTCTCAAGAAATATTACCTCACCATTGCTTGTGATGTCTCAGTACATGTTGAAATAATACACGGGCTTGATATTCCTAAATTGGAGGTAATTCAGGAAAATCAAACTTTGGAGATGAAGAAGGTTCGGGAATATTTCAGCCCTTTTATTTTACTTTTTTCTGCATGCATGTCCAAGAATGATATGTAATAAAACTCTAAGTGTAAGAATTCTTTAAGTATAAAATAAAAATTCTAAGTGATAAGAAAGAATCGTTATCTTTTAATTGGTAGCATAAATGATTGTACAAAATGTGATGACTGTACAATCCACAGCATCTTCAGTTCAGTTCAGTCGCGCAGTCGTGTCCGACTCTTTGCGACCCCATGAATCGCAGTACGCCAGGCCTCCCTGTCCATCACCAACTCCCGGAGTTCACTCAGACTCACGTCCATTGAGTCTGTGATGCCATCCAGCCATCTCATCCTTGGTCGTCCCTTTCTCCTCCTGCCCCCAATCCCTCCCAGCATCAGGGTCTTTTCCAATGAGTCAACTCTTCGCATAAGGTGCCCAAAGTACTGGAGCTTCAGTTTTAGCATCATTCCTTCCAAAGAAATCCCAGGGTTGATCTCCTTCAGAATGGACTGGTTGGATCTCCTTGCAGTCCAAGGGACTCTCAAGAGTCTTCTCCAACACCACAGTTCAAAAGCATCAATTCTTCTGCGCTCAGCCTTCTTCACAGTCCAACTCTCACATCCATACATGACCACAGGAAAAACCATAGCCTTGACTAGACGGACCNTACTGGAGCTTCAGTTTTAGCATCATTCCTTCCAAAGAAATCCCAGGGTTGATCTCCTTCAGAATGGACTGGTTGGATCTCCTTGCAGTCCAAGGGACTCTCAAGAGTCTTCTCCAACACCACAGTTCAAAAGCATCAATTCTTCCGCGCTCAGCCTTCTTCACAGTCCAACTCTCACATCCATACATGACCACAGGAAAAACCATAGCCTTGACTAGACGAACCTTAGTCGGCAAAGTAATGTCTCTGCTTTTGAATATACTATCTAGGTTGGTCATAACTTTTCTTCCAAGGAGAAAGCGTCTTTTAATTTCATGGCTGCAGTCACCATCTGCAGTGATTTTGGAGCCCCAAAAAACAAAGTCTGACACTATTTCTACTGTTTCCCCATCTATTTCCCATGAAGATCCCACAGCATCTTAGATTCAATAAAATAGTCATGCAGCCAGTGTACCACGTATGTACTAGACAGTGAAAAAAAAAATCTGTCCTGGCATTTAGCATCATTTCTTGACTTTCTTCTGCTCTTTTCAGTTTTGGTTAATATAAATTAATATAAACTTCCTCACGCTGCTCCCTATGTCTCATTTTTTGAGTATTGGGAAGTAAAATAAACAGAACAAACTATAAGACTCTCCAGGAGAGGCAGAAATAAATAATAATAAAATCAAACAATATACACTTACATAATGTAAATAATACCTAAAAAACACCACAAAGTCTTTGGAAACTGCCAATAAATCATCTCATAAGTGGTAACCTAAGGTGTAATAAAAGATATGTTTTACAAAAGATTTGGAAGTTAGTATCATAGAAGCAAATGTCTCTAGGTAGTTAGTTATTGTTGTAGACCTTAAGGGCATATAAGTTGAATATCTTGCAGCTGATGTGAATCAACTGCAAATTCTGGCATACGGGCTTCCATTATGATTTGAGGAAGTCAAAATTCCCATGATTTTCCAGCTCCCAACCTCAATATACTCAAGGTACAATGTCTTACACAGTTTAAAGGCATTGGGGATGCGCCTGCATTGTCAGCCATCTGTCCACGGAGGACACCTTCAACATATCCATCACCCCAGTACCCATGCATCTTTAGGCCCAGTAGCTCTGATGAGCTTTTGACATATTTAGAGCCCATACTCTTGGACTTGGCTATGAATACTTGGGCTCTGAGCCTAGTAAGCTTCACCTGCTTTGCAGTTAACCATCAGAAAATTTTCACCTCCCTAGTGCACAGCCAAGCTTCTGGGCACAGTTCTCTGCTACTCATATTCTTCTCAGGCTGATGAAGAAAGCTTTATCTCTTTCTTATTCCTCTCAAGTTGCTCTATTTTACCCCAACTGTTGTTCTACCATCTGAGTCACCAGGGAATCCCAGAACATCTGAAGTCTCCCTCCAAATAGTTTTATCTTGTATAAAAAGCTAGAAAACTCTTAGACTTACAAAGACCTTACATTATAAAAGGACACTGCTAGCCACTTAAAGGGAAGGGGGTTGTAAGAAAATCTAGGGGTGATCCAAGAATTACAATTGATTGTGCCACATCCACAACAGAATTTCTTATTTGAACTAGGGACTTCTCTGGTAATTTTCAGTTAGTTGCAATAATAGCCAAGAAAATGGCAAGCCAGTAGTAGTCACCATACCTAAAATGTACTTTCTCAGACTTTACACCTGCCCAAGCCACAGGATGTACCACAGAAGCATTATGTCTATTATCATAATGTGCTAGATCATTAAAATGTTTTTAGCAAAAATTTCAAATATGAAGTACTTTGTTATTCGTTGCCTAAATGTGAATCCTGTCTTTTTAAGTCCTAGATGTTAGCTGTTCTTTGCATCACTTTACCATTGTCATCCTGGAGTGAAACAGCCAAGGGGAAATGGTGCAGTGTGTGGAGGTTGTAGAGTGCCAGTTTATGAGTTTGTTTATTCTGCAGAAATTTTACTGCTGCTCAAACTGACTGCTTCTTTAGTACCTTAAATCACACAGCATAATCTGTGGACTCAAGATAAGAACAATAAACTTCACTGAATTTACAGGCTCAGAGAGCAGCATTCAATAGGGCCTTTTATTATGACCCTATCCTGACAATGTTTTCCTGACTTTCATTGCCTCAGGAACTCATAGGAGAGAAGTCAAAGCAGTATGCTGTTTTGAGTGTGGGCCCAACTCCCACTGTCAATCATACCAAATCAGGAAGAGAACAACTCAGATAGGAAAAGATAAGACAGAGGGGTCTCTCATGTGGGTGCAGAAAATTGCTCCAATACCTGTTAAAATACACATTTCTTAACTGGAAATGTAGAGCCATTTAGTCAAAATTTCTAACTTTCTCAGTTACAGACACTTGCCCATCACAATTATTACTCATAACTGAGGTGTTGATGGGTCACATACACAACTGAGTTAGAGAAGAATATAGAACCTAAAATGAAGGAGGCAGGAAGGTATAGTTTAGAATGGTTTCCAAAATTTCATATGTCTATGAAGGACATGGGAGAAGGCAATGGCACCCCACTCCAGTACTCTTGCCTGGAAAATCCCATGGATGGAGGACCCTGGTAGGCTGTAGTCCATGGGGTTGCTAAGAATCGGACGCGATTAAGCGACTTCCCTTTCACTTTTCACTTTTATGCCTTGGAGAAGGAAATGGCAACCCACTCCAGTTTGCTTGCCTGGGGAATCCCAGGGACGAGGGAGCCTGGTGGGCTTCTGTCTATGGGGTCGCACAAGTCGGCATGACTGAAGCGACTTAACAGCAGCAGCAGCAGCAGATGGTAGGTGTTGCAAGTGGGGATCAGAGGACAGACACACTGAAACCGTACTCAGAAAACTAGTCAATCTAATCACACTAGGACCACACCCTTGTGTAACTCAATGAAACTAAGCCATGCCCGCGGGGCAGAATGTGGTCCACTGGAGAAGGAAATGGCAAACCACTTCAGTATTCTTGCCTTGAGAACCCCATGAACAATATGAAAAGGCAAAATGATAGGATACTGAAAGAGGAACTCCCCAGGTCATTAGATGCCTAATATGCTACTGGAGATCAGTGGAGAAATAACTCCAGAAAGAATGAAGGGATGGCGCCAAAGCAAAAACAATACCCAGCTGTGGATGTGACTGGTGATAGAAGCAAGGTCCGATGCGGTAAAGAGCAATATTGCATAGGAACCTGGAATGTCAGGTCCATGAATCAAGGCAAATTGGAAACAGTCAAAAAAGAAATGGCAAGAGTGAACGTTGACATTCTAGGAATCAGCGAACTAAAATGAACTGGAATGGGTGAATTTAACTCAGATGACCAATATATCTACTACTGTGGGCAGGAATCCCTCAGAAGAAATGGAGTAGCCATCATGGTCAACAA
>SJXQ01001376.1:91292-142417 GCA_006408695.1 Aepyceros melampus | reverse complement strand
CTCATCCCACCCTCTCCCTCTCCCACAGAGTCCAAAAGGCTGTTCTATACATCTGTGTCTCTTTTGCTGTCTTGCGTACAGGTTTATCATTACCATCATTCTAAATTCCATATATATGTGTAAGTATACTGTATTGGTGTTTTTCTTTCTGGCTTACTTCACTCTGTATAATCGGCTCCAGCGTCATCCACCTCATTAGAACTGATTCAAATGTATTCTTTTTAATAGCTGAGTAATACTCCATTGTGTATATGTACCACAGCTTTCTTATCCATTCATCTGCTGATGGACCACCCCAGTCTTTATAGTAGCACTATTTTCCATAGCCAAGACATGGAAGCAACTTAAGTGCCCGTCAAAAGATGAATGGATAAAGAATGAAATAATAACATTTGGAGCAACATGGATGGACCTAGAGATTATCATATTAAATGAAGTAAGTCAGAAGGAGAATATGATGTCACTTATATGTGGACTCTAAAATATGATACAAATGAACTTACGTACAAAACAGAAAGAGGTCCACAGACGCAGAAAACAAACTTATGATTGCCAAAGGGGAGGGCAGGAAGGGATAAATTAGGAGTTTGGAATTAGCAGATATACACTACTATATATAAAATAGATAAATAACAAGGTCCTATTATATAGCACAGTATTCTATTAATATAAAAAACCAGAATGAATATATTGTTATGTATATATGGAAAATAATATTTAAAAAATATACAACTGGATCATTTTGCTGTATACCAGAAACTAACATTGTAAATCAACTATAATTAAATAAAAAAAAAACCTCCTCCTAAATTAAATATTCTATGCGATTTCTTACTTGAGAAAACTTTGTTATTTTCCTTTGGTTGTAATTTTGATGTAGTTTTTGGGAAACTAGGATTTCAAGTATTAAAAACATGACAAGAAAATATAGACTTTCTGGTTACATCAAGTTCCCAAAGTTTATGACTTTTAATTTAGATTTCATACATATATCTTCTTTGGTTTGAAAGGACTGCTTGTTCTGTCTGAAGCAAACTGCCATTCCCACAGGGGGTAAAAACAAGATGTAAAATTCTAAGAAATAACATGGTTTTACTAATTTTTCTAAAATTGTAGCATCCAACTGAAGTTTCTTTCATTTCTTATGTAATATTTTCATTTTGAAGTTAGAGCATTATTTTTCTTCTGAAAAGTTGTTTTAGAAAACTCAAGAAGTAAAAATTTTTTTCTTTTTATAAAGAAATTTATTTGAAGTACAAACAGCTATGAGTTTTTATAGTGTTGTAGGAACAGTTTCCCAATTAAAGGAAGTTTTTCTTTATGAATGTTACTCATATTCATAAGTATTGTTTATATTTATAAATGAACTGTAAAGAAAAAAATTTGTGATGTTCTGATTAGCACTATTTCATTATGGTTACTGTCCAACTTTATTCCTAAGGCTTAAATTACCTACTTGGCCCAACAGAAAAGGTTTCTTACTATGCTTACTTATCCAGAGTGTGTTTTCTTTGAAAGAGATGTATACATTGGTAATATAATGTACATTCGGTGGGAAACATCTTAGTTAAATATGTTTTCAAATTCTTTTAATCTTTTAAACTTAAAAGTATAGACATACTATTTTCCAGCCACTGTTCTGGGGTTGGACATATACAAAAATGAATGAAATATGGTTCCTGTAATTGAGAAACTTACAGTTAAGTGAATGAAAGATTCATTTGTATAGGCAGATACCTATAATGTTTTAAGGGCTATCCCTGAAGTTTACTTGAATTGTTAAGGGAACACAGATTGGGAGATAATTAATTTAGCCTTGTGCAGAAGAGCAAAGGTAAAAGAAACTATTGTTTCTTTTATAAAATCAAACAAGATATTCCAGGTGTTGACTGATGATTCTAATATTTTACTGCTTGGAATTTGACATGCTTGCATTGGGGATTTTCCTTTCCCATGCATGAATCTGTAGTTTACAAGGCATTACCTTTAGGTTCTAACAATTAACATTAGAAAAGTTGGTGGATGATTGATTCTGTAAGGGAAAGATGAATGCAGGTGTCAAAATTTGAGTCTCTAGAGATTATTCTGTCCCTAACGTGGAGCACCAGCATGTAATTTGCTAATTTCCTCAAGGAAACTTCAGCTTCTGTTTTAAGGCTTCACAGAGAAGTCATCATCAACTGGAACTGGGTTTGGAAAGATAATAGAACTTTTCCATGTAGGGAAAAGGCATTCTGGGAAGAGGGAAAGTCTGAGGATAGATGACTCAGAGAGAGTTAGAAGTTCAGAATAACTCAAGATTTTCTGGAATAGGAGATTGGGTGAATTGTGACACTGTTTACTAAGGAAGGCAATATGGAAGTAGACTTTGGGTCTAAGATGGAAAAAGGGCTCTGTATTGGATATATTAATTTGGAAAGTCTTTGGAAATTTGGACTGTGAAGAAAGCTGAATGCCAAAGAATTGATGCTTTTGAATTGTGGTGTTGGAGAAGACTCTTGAGAGTCCCTTGGACTGCAGGGAGATCCAACCAGTTCATCCTTAAGGAGATCAGTCCTGGGTGTTCCTTGGAAGGACTGATGCTGAAGCTGAAACTCCAATACTTTGGCCACCTCAAGCAAAGAGTTGAGTCATTGGAAAAGACTCTGATGTTGGGAGAGATTGGGGGCAGGAGGAGAAGGGGATGACAGAAGATAAGATGGCTCTATGGCATCACTGACTCGATGGACATGAGTTTGAGTGAACTCTGGGAGTTGGTGATGGGCAGGGAGGCCTGGCGAGCTGCGATTCATGGGGTTGCAAAGAGTCGGACACGACTGAGCGACTGAAGTGAAGTGTTGTGCTAGAGAAGACTCTTGAGAGTCCCTTGGGCAGCAAGATCAAACCAGTTAATCGTAAGGAAAATCAATCCTGAATGTTAATTGAAAGGACTAATGCTGAAGCTGAAGCTCCAATACTTTGGCCACCTGAGGCAAAGAGCTGACTCACTGTAGAAGACCTTGATCTGGGAAAGACTGAAGGCAGGAAGAGAAGGTGGTGACAGAAGATAAGATGGTTGGATGGCATCACTGACCCTATGGACATGAGTTTAAGCAAACTCTGGGAGATAGTGAAGGACGGGAAGCCTGGTGTGCTGCAGTCCATGGGGTCACAAAGAGTTGGATGTAAGTTAACAACTGAACAAGAACAACATGATGTCTTGGAGTGTGAGGAAGTAACTTGTGCATGGAGTACTGCTTGTGATTGAGTGTCACTCGTAGGAACAATATAAGTAGGGATTGGTAGGGTCCTATATGTCATGTGTGTGTTGATTTTTATGTTGAAGACAGTCTTGTTGGTAGTCAGGGAAGCTTATTATAAAGGATTTTAAGTAGGGGAATAGCTTGATGAGATTTGATGCTGAACAACCAGTTAAAATCATGTTCTAGAATCTCAGAAATGCAGTTGAGGGTAGAGTATAAATTTAACTAAGGGACATAATAATGAGTAAAAAGTACATCTTGCTTGGTTGTGAGGCAGATAAATAAATATGACATTACTGCATTCTGAGTGTTGTAGTATGATGTGGTATGGATTGCATATAGAAGACGAGCAAATCGTTTGGGACTGTGCATTTAAGAGTCATAGGTCTATGGGTGGTATTTGCACCTACAATATTCATGTGATTTGCTAAGAAAATAATTTAAAACAGAGATGAAAGACCTGAAGGTAAACTTCTAGACAAAAGCAACCTTCATAGGATAATGGTTAAAGAAGAATCATCTAAATCTATGATGTTAGTACTGTGGGTTATAATTGATTATTAGGTTGCAAAATCAATAATGACAGCGACTAAACCACCACCACCAAAATCAATAATAGTGAATGGGAAATTAATATGATTGATTATAGACAGGATTTTAAAAACATGGATTAGGAGAGAATAGAAATTACGACATCAGGGTATATATGGTAAAGGCGATTATTGTTTTGTGATGTTTTGTTCAGATACGTGCATTTGTACTTTGGGTACAGTATAAAATGTCTTTATTATGAGTTGTAATCACAAACTTTTGAAAAACAACAAAAGAGACTAAGGAAGAACAGTTGGAAGTAATTAAATCACTTTTGTTCTTCACTTCTCTGATGGCAAGGAAAAGAATGGACCCAGTGAAAGTGCAGTGGGAAGCAGATTTTTCTTTTCATTGTACAGTTGCTTTCCCCCTAGGCCGTCTTTACCACATCAGTTATATAAGGGCGAAAAATACAAAGAAATAAAGGGAAAGGGCTTGTAAGATAATGAACTGAAGGATAGAGAAGGAGAGGAAGAAAGAGAAAATATGAATGAGAAATATGGATGAGAGAGAATAAACCACATATGGAAGCCTGGCTTTTAGCCTAACCTGACTGAGTGACTCCAGAAGCTCCATTCCCTAGCACCATGGCCTACCAATGCCCCTTGGATTTGCCCTGCCACTGCAGCTCTGTTTCTTATTAGGGATAAAGCTGGATGAAGAACCTGGGGTAAGGGTACAAAACCACCTCTAATTAAAACTGTGATTTTATTAGTTATATCACTAATAAAAGTTATTGAGGGCTTCACGAGGGGTCAAGAGCTATTCTAAGCACTTTAAATGCGTGATCTCACCAAGTAAGTAAATGTTTGTTAAGCCCTTAAGAACAATGTCTGGCACATGGTAAGCACTTGGTGAGTATTGGATATTATTATTATTTAATTACTAATTAGAGAAAAGTTACTAAATATCACCCTTTTGCTAGTAAGGAAATTGAAGTATAACAAAGTTAATTAACTTTCTCAAAATGTTATAGCTGGAAAAAAATAGAATCATTCACTTTTGAGTTGGAGGTGAGAGACTGATTGGTATAGGTGCATAGCTACCCACTCCAGTATTCTTGCCTGGAAAATCCCACGGACAGAGGAGTCCGGTGGACTACAGTCCATGGGGTTACAAAAGAGTTGGACATGACTTAGTGAGTAAACAACAGTGAAGGGTTATATGGTGATTGGTGCTTGAAAGATGATGATAGAAGAGAGAATAGACAAAATGGGTCTTAAGTGAAAGACATTATGAAAAAAAAAATCCCTTTGGCTTGGTGACTGGTTGGACATGAAGTAAAAAGGTAAGTAAGATTTAAAGTTGGTTGTCTGGGGAAATAGTGAGAGGATGTAAGAAAAAGGAG
This sequence comes from Aepyceros melampus, assembly GCA_006408695.1. Classification (NCBI taxonomy): domain Eukaryota; kingdom Metazoa; phylum Chordata; class Mammalia; order Artiodactyla; family Bovidae; genus Aepyceros; species Aepyceros melampus. Next base: position 137,236 of record SJXQ01001376.1, on the reverse strand, counting down.
AAAACTTTTACGCTAGGAAATGATGACAAATTCCATTTAATAGTATTGAATTTTAAGTCAGTCAATTGAGGATTAGCAGGGAATTCAAAACTAAAGTTAGAGATGTTTAGGCATTATCACATAAAGGAGTTGCAGAAGCTATAAGAGTGTTTGAGATCCCCAAGGATAACCAATAAGTTTTTGGTCACAAACAGTCTGGGGAGTCAACAATAAAGTCATAATAATAGCCCCCACACATTTCTACACCTTTGTTCACACCTACTTTTTAGAAAAGCTACAAGTAATTCCAGGAATCTTTAAAAAGAATATGTCACTACTAGGGCTTGCCTGGTGGGTCAGTCTGCAAAGAATCCTCCTGCAGTGCAAGAGTTTGATGCCTGTGTCAAGAAGATCCCCTGGAGAAGGAAATGGCAACCCTTTCTAATATTCTTGCTGGGAAATCCCATAGACTGGGACTGGCAGGTTACAGTCCATGGGTCACACGAGTCAGACACGACTGAGTGATTAAAACATCACCGTGGCACTGCTGCTCCAGGGACAGCCTGTTGCTGGGCATGTACTGTTTTCCTCGCTGCTGCCCTGGTTTCTGTGGCTCTGTCTGTTCTTGCTTCCAACCCACCATCTGTGAATGGGGTGAGCCTCCGCTGTGGTTTATTACCTTCCCACCACCACAGCAATTGCTCTTTTAGACCAATGACATTCCCAGAGATCCTGGAGAGTCAGTGGTGAAAAAGCTCTCCTCCTTTTTCTTATTCTACCATCAAGTTTCAGACTTGATATCCATTGACTTTTTCAGCAGTCCTGTCCAGGTGATAGATGAGTTGGCTTTATGGTTCCTTAATCAGTTTCTTATGCCTAGATGATTCCTGACCGTCAGATGAACTCTTACAGAAAATGTTTCTCCGTGTCTGCCCCATTGGTCCGTAGGCATATCTAGACTTGTCTAAATCCTAGGGTGAAGGCTGCTTACTAGGCTTAGACTGAAGCCAGGACCCTTCCTGCAGCTCTCTGTAGAAAAAAGAGATCAAAGTGGGGAATTCCCATATTTTCCAAGATTATTTCATCACTTGCTACTTCTCGTCTCTTTACTGTTTCCTATGGTATTTTCCTGGTTAATTTGAGATTATTTCTTCTTCTCTCCAAATGGAGCAATCCCATGTACTTATTATGGAATTAGGTCCTATCTGAATATTCTATGGGGAGGCTTGATTCACTTTTTTCTTTTATTCCTTCTTACAATTTTCCATGCCTCTTTAAGGGAGTTTATCTAGCACATTTTCCTCTGAAATGAGTATTGGTAATTTTTTTTTTTCTGGTTACCTGTGAAGAATCCCGATGAGCCTTTTTGAAAACTCATCATTTGCAGTTATTTTAGAACAGCAATTTATTGAAAGCTACTATATTAGAAATGTTTTATTGCACTGCACTACAGCTATGAAGTGCAAGGAACCATGAAGATTGAAAATTACAGATGACAGATGTGTCTCTTTCTTCTTATTTTTTAGCCTTCTTTGAATCCTGGGGGGAGCCAGTCATCTGATGTGGTGCTTTTGAACCATTGGAAAGCGAGGAATTTTGAAGTACAACGTGGTGACATTGTGTCATTAGTGTAAGTAAATCAGAAACATACTATATTCCTATATAAGATGATTTATAATTATCTGATTTAGCTAGTAATTCCCTGTTTATATCATATTGTCAATTACTAAATTAATAGGTTCATTTAAAATGTAATATATTTTTCAAAATCTATTTTGAAATGTAACAATATTATGAAAGAAGATTTTTTTCCATGATACTTAAAATTTATCATTTGATTGACATACTTGGATTGGCAAAACGTGTTTGATGAAATATTGATTAGAAATTTTTATATTAATGATCTAGATAGAGTATGTGTGTCTGGTATTTGAGTTATTTTGAAATATTGCACTTTGGAAGCAACTAGTATGTTACTCTTATGCTTTATTCGCTGTGTAGCTACAAAATATTTATAGACCATTGTAAGTGTGACTTGAAATTCAGGGCATTTATATATATGTATCAGTGATTTAACTGAAAAAAGGAAGTTTGGAAGATGGTAGACTGGAGGCTTTTGTTTGGGACCAAAAGGTGGCACTGTTTCTCTGTTAAAGTATTATGACTGGTCAGGAACAAGAATTTCATTCTAATCTTAGTGTAGAGAAGGAATGTCAAAATATACATGACTGACACAGTGAAATTCCTATGTTTGAATGATTTAGACTTGAGGTTTGTTTATTTTAAAAGTAAATTTACACTGATAAGACTGCAACAGAACTTGCCTAATTTCTACTCTTTTCAGCTACTTATACAAATGTTTTAACATGATTCTCTTATGCCAGTTAGTGCATTGGGGAAGCAATTAATGTAGTAGTTACTGTTATTTGTTTTAATGATAGTAAAATCCTACTGTTTGGTTAAGACTTCGAATTTATAAGTATGATTCTTGAATTAGAATAATTGTTTATTGTTGGGTGATAATTTATAATTGGTAAAAGCAAAACGTTATCTACTTGCTCTTACTTATCTTTGGTTACTGCTTTGTGGAAATAGATATTTTCTAAATGTGTCTCAGTCAAGCCTGTTCTACTAAGATTTATTTGAAAATATATTAACTAAAACTGGTCAGTAACTAATGAAATAAATTTGAGTGGAGTTTTGTATGGCAGACATCCAAGGATGGGGATTAATGCTTCTCATATTCTTGAGTGCTTTCTTTAATATTAACCTACTCTTCAGAGTATCCTTTTACTTTGTCATTCAGGGAACTGTTTCTGCAACCTCCTTAACAACCTTCCCATGCTGGGTTAGCCTGTCGTGTGCTCATTATTCTTTCGCTTTTGGTTTGACAAGGTTACATCCTCACTTAGTCCGTGATGGAGAGGATACCCACCCAAGTGAAAGAGGTCACCTTATAAGCAGACTATTGTGCGGTGTATTTTTTCTGTGAGAAACATGCTGACTATCTTTAACCAAATGAATTTGAATAGGTAATTGGGGAGAAAAAAAGGCTCCTTAAAATCCAATCTGCATGGATCCAAAACGGTACCCTAGCATATCCTAGACTATATATATAAAAAAAAGAGAATGTCATCCTTTTATGTAAATATTAAAGTGATTGATATTTATTATATAAATTAATTGAGGTTGATATAATAAATGATAGCTACCTCAGTTGAACTGTATTTTAAATGAGTTAACTATGTGTTGTATCTCTGTCAGGTACAAATAACACAAATTTTCTTTCATAATGCTTGTTGTTAGTAGGAGCTATTTACATATAAAAATGCTTAGTGATTGGTATCATATTATTTAATAACAAATAATCATCAAGCAGTAACTGTTGCTTTCTTTTGGTGAACAACCAGGCTTATGATGCAATACTAATAAAAGACACTGTTTAAAGTATCTTTTTAGTTTCATGAGCAAAAATGCTTTCTGGACACATGTCCTTACATTAGAATATCCTGTCAGTGTAAGAAATGTGTGACTAATACAGAAACACATGACTAAATTTTGAATTTATGGCTAAATATAAAATACAAAGATAACAAATTGATGTTAATTATGCATTTTATTGATATATAAGTAATCTTTGGTAACAAAGTAGTGTGACAGCTTATATTTTAAATCATTCCTGGACAGCATGTTATGTATTCAGAGTATGTGGAAATGCAGCATTTCTACTATAATATTATATATGCCTTTCTGGAAAACTTTGTGGTTGGCAAATTCATTCTTAAATTACTAGGGCTTATGCATCTTCATAACCAGAACACCAATGAAAATCACAATAATTCCAATAGCACTATTTAAAAGACATCTGAAGTTTCTAATAAATAAACACTGCAGTAAATGTTGGATTTACTTAAAGCAATACAGGTGAAGATAGCTTGATGGAAGAAGATATAAGGAAGGTTTGAGGCTATCTATGTTTTCAAGGGCCAGGGTTATTATTACCAGAATTTGCAAGAAGAGAAAGATTGCAGGCTTTGTATGAAATGTACTGATTCCAGAGATGGATGTTCAGCTCATTGTTTTGTGTTGTTTATTTGTTATAAGTTTTTTTTTTTTAAACAAAGATCTGGGTTGAACTTGCAGTAAGCTTTCTAGGAAAAAAGTTGAATGTATAATACTGATTCCTTCTTAGCTTGCTGCCTTTAGTGTACTCAGCCTTCAGCTGCTGTTAATGAGACATTGATGATTTGGGGAGAAAATCAGATGTGAACCAGTGAAGCTTCTGCTTTATACGACTTCTTTCTCCATTGTTTCTCACCAGCTGCCTATGAACTAATTCATGTTACAGTAAGACAGTATGTAGCAGAGCAGACTGTCCCATCTATTTCATTCAGTTTATTGACTAACACTATCCCCTAATGCAAGGAAGGTCTGGGTGGGGGAAGGGTACATATTGGAATATGCTTCTTTGCATCTTTTCCTTCTCTTTTCCTGTCACTTTCTTTCCATAAAAGACTGTAGCAGTGCAGCAACTGTTTAAGCATGTTATTCAGTAATGTTAAATCAAAAGGTGTCTTTGTTTAATAACATCATACAAAACATTATTTGCTGTCATTGAGTCCTCAGTGTTACTGAGTGTATGCAGGAGACATCATACTCTCTTGGTGGATTTGCAGACTAATAGTGGTGATTAAGGTGGATTTTCTATACCTCGGAATTGACGTTTCATTAACCTGTGTGATGGCCTTACTGCCATAGACTTAACATAAGTAGCACTATTTTATAATGATATATCAATTAACAGAACCTTTGGGACAGAGTTTTCTTCATAATAAAGTTTCAAATAATCACATTTAAGAGTGTTTTAACTTTTCATTTTGAGATATTATCGACTTAATTGTTGTAAAAATAGTACAAGGAGTCCCCACATATCCGCTTATTTATTTTTTTACATTTTATTAATAGAAAATTGACAAAATTGTAAGATATTTAAAGTGTATACTGGGATGAACTGATATATGTACACATTGTGAAAGAATTTCCCTCATCATGTTAATTAACTCACCCATCACCTATTTACATTTTGTGTGTGGGGGTCGGGGAGGGGGTTGGCATAAGCTAGAGAGAGAACATTTAAGTTCTCCTGTTGGTGAATTTCAGTTATATAGCACAATTTATTAACTGTCATCACCATGTTATACATTAGCTTCTCAAACCTTATTCTTATGCCCTCCAAATATTAACATCATACACAACCATCGCATAATTATGGCGACTGGGAAATTGACACTGATACAATACTGTTAACTAATCTACAGACCTTATTTAAATTTCACTAGTGTTCCCACTAATGTTCTCTTTCTAGACCAAACTCCTACCCAGGATCCTATATTTTGTTTTTATTTTTCTTGTCTCTCTAGTCTCTTCTAATCTGCGATGATTCCATGGTCACTCTTCATCTTTTTTAAGCTTGACACTTTTGAAGGGTCCTGGCCAGATATTTTGGAGAATGATCCCTTTGAATGTTTGAGGGTCAGTCTGTCTCCAGTGAGGTGGTGGTGCTATTGATGGCAGTTGCTGGGGAGGCTGCAGCAGTGGTAACAGTTGGGAAGGTAGATAAGACAGGGTCAGAGGAGATGGAAATTGTCAGGCACTGAGCTTTTCAGGTTCTTGGAACCACATATTTGTGTCCTGACTAAGAGATCCCATAGCCTTTATAAGTTCACACAGACAATTCTTTAGATGCTAGGAAGCAAGGAGGGAGGCCTGTGTAGCTGGGAGAGCTACAGTTTGAAGTAGGGTTAGAAGGGAAGGACCTAAGGCTAGGTGACAGATGATACCACACTGAGCCAGCGTTCACTTCTGCAGTAAAAGGCGAGGGTGAGCAAATTCTCCTTTAATGAACACTCCTGTATGCCAGGCATTACATTAAGTGCTTTGGGTTGCCATTTTATTTCTCATAACAGTAACAGGAAATAGTTATTATTTTTGTGGGTAGTGGGCATTATTTATTTTTTTAATGTACTTTTTATTTAGGTAACTGGTTTATAACATTACATGTTTCATATGCAAACATTATATTTCTACTTCTGTATACACTAAATCTTGCAGACATAGTTAAAGTGATAAAACTAGATTTAGCAAGTAAATGGCAGAGCCAGAATTTGAATACAGGTCCCTTTGAACCTGTATTGCTTGATAATAGTACGCATATGTGGCTATTGAGCAGTTAAATGTGGCTTTTGTTCTTCTTCAGTCGCTCAGTAGTGTCCCACTCTGCGACCCCATGGACTGCGACACACCAGGCCTCTCCCTCCCTCACCATCTCCCAAAGTTTGCACAAGTTCATGTCTATTGCGTTGGTGATACCATCCATCTCATTCTCTGACACCCTCTTCTCCTCTGTCCTCAATCTTTCCCAGCATCAAGAACTTTTCCAACGAGTCAGCATTAGATGACCAATGTACTGGAGTTTCAGTTTCAGCATCAGTCCTTCCAATAAATATTCAAGGTTGATTTCCTTTAAGATTGACTGGTTTGATCTCCTTGCAGTCCAAGGGACTCTGAGTCTTCTCTAGCACCGCAGTAAAGGCATCAATTCTTTGGCACTCTGCCTTCTTTACTACTGCTACTGTGTGCTTGTTATGTAATGTGGCTACTGCTGCTTGTTAAAATGATAGTATTTTGTATACCAAGTGTTTGTGTGCTCAGTCATGTCCAAGTCTTTGCAACCCCATGGACTGCAGCCCACCAGGCTCCTCTGTCCATGGAATTTTCCAGGCAAGAATATTGGCATGGGTTGTCATTTCCTTCTCCAGGGGATCTTCCCAACTAAGAGTTTGAACCTGAGTCTCTTGTATCACCTGCATTGGCAGGTAGGTTCTTTAGCACTGAACCAATGGGAAAGACATATTTTGGATATATTCAGTCAAAAAAAATTATTAAAATTAATTTCACCTGTTTCTTTTTCCTTTTTTTAAATGTAGTTAGTAGAAAATTTGAAATTACCTATGTGACACACATTTCATCTTAAGTGGACAAACGCTCTGTCTAAATCTTCTTCCATTGTACCTGCTGCTTTCCTGGAATGTGTCTAAGGTGTCTCATCTAAGGGTGAACTAAGATGAGATCCTAAAGTCTGAAGTGGAGAAATACTATGTAGTTTCTGTGAAGTACAGTAGACTCCCAAAGAGAGGTAAACACTGAGTTGGTGAGTGTTGGGATGATCAGGTTCAGAGACAAAGGAAAAAAGACATGTAATTTACAAAGAGAGAAAAGTACCCACTATAGTTTATTATTATTATTTTTTCTTGTAGGACTGAAGTCTCTATTTTTTTAAAATATTGATTTATTAAAGCATAGTTGATTTACAGCATTAGTTTCCAGTGTATAGCACAGTGATTGGTTCTATATATATATTTTTTTCATATTATTTTCCACTATAGGCTATTACAAGGTACTGAATATAGTTCCTTGTGCTCCACAGTACATTTTTTTTGCTTATCTATTTTATATATAGCAGTTTGTTGATCCTAAGTTCCTAATTTATTCTTTTTTTACCCCTTTTCCCCGCTTTGGTAACCATAAGTTTGTTTTCTGTGTCTGTAAGTCTGTTTCTGTTTTGTGTATGGATTCATTTGTATTATTTTTAGATTCTGCATGAAAGTGATATCATATATTTGTCTTTCTCTGACTTACTTCACTTCGTATGATATTTTCTAGGTCCATTTATGTTGCTGTAAATGGCAATATTTCATGCTTTTTTTATGGTTAAGTAACATTCCATTGTGTGTATATACCTCACATTATACATTAATATATATCTCACCAATCATCTCTTGATGGACATTTGGATTATTTACATGTCTTGGTTACTGTAATTAGTACTGCTGTGAACTTTGGGATGCATGTATCTTTTTGCATTAGAGTTTTTATCTTTTCTGGATGTATGTCCAGGAGTGGGGTTGCTGTATTATGAGTTCATTTCAGTTGCTCAGTCATCTCCAACTCTTTGAGACCCCATGAACCGCAGCATGCCAGGTCTCCCTGCCCATCACCAACTCCTGGAGTCTACACAAACCCATGTCCATCGAGTTGGTGATGCCATCCAACCATTTCATCCTCTGTCGTCCCCTTCTCTTCCTGCCCTCAATCTTTCCCAGCATCAGGGTCTTTTCCGTGAGTCAACTCTTTGCATGAGGTGGCCAAAGTACTGGAGTTTCAGCTTCAGCATCAGTCCTTCCAATGAATACCCAGGACTGATCTCCTTTAGAATGGACTGGTTGGATCTCCTTGCAGTCCAATGGACTCTCAAGAGTCTTCTCCAACACCGTGGCTCAAAAGCATCAATTCCTCGGCACTCAGCTTTCTTTATAGTTCAACTCTCACATCCATACATGACCACGGGAAAAACCATAGCCTTGACTAGACGGACCTTTGTTGACAAAGTAATGTCTCTGCTTTTCGATATGCTATCTAGGTTGGTCATAATTTTCCTTCCAAGGAGTAAGTGTCTTTTAATTTCATGGCTGCAATCACCATCTGCAGTGATTTTGGAGCCCAGAAAAATAAAGTCAGCCATCATTTCCACTGTTTCCCCATCTATTTCCTATGAAGTGATGGGACCAGATGCCACGATCTTAGTTGTATCATATGGTAGCTCTATTTTTAGTTTCTTAAGTAACCTCCATATTGTTTTCCATAGCGGGTGTATCAGTTTACATTCCCATCAACAGTATAGGAGGGTTCCCTTTTCTCCACACCCTCCTGAGCATTTATTGTTTGTAGAATTTTTGTTGATAGTCATTCTGATCAGTGTGATGTAATATCCCATTGTAGGTTTGATTTATATTTTACTAATAATTATAATTGAGCATCTCTTTTATGTGCTTCACAACAATTTTAATATTTATTGATTGTTTATCATTTTCCAGTCCTGAGACTGAATTCTATATTCATTTTTATTTAATCCTCATTAAAATAAACCCCAGTAAAGTGGGTATGTGGTTATTCCCATTTGTAGGTGAGAACACTGAGGTACAAAGAGGCTAAGTAACTTGTTTAAGATCATATAGCTGACTGGTAAATGGAAGAGTGAAGGTTTGAAGGGCTTCCCATCTAATCCAATGTTCTTGACTGTCAAACTGTAAAGCCTCTGTATATAGTGGTAATGGTTTGGTTGAAGATCCTTACTCATTCTTGCAAAGAAGTCACACAAGCCCTTGCATCTCTACATCAATTGGATTATCCCATGAAATTTCTGATACACTGGTTCTTGAAATGTAGTCTCTTCATTAATAGCAGTAATACTTTATTATAAACATAGAATCTGCATACAATTTTGACAGCTGGTTTACAGTATGCTAAGCTAATTGCCACTTTCTGTGATGGCTACATCTGTAGCAGTATATATGCAAAGAGTTATGAAGAAGTGAGCCAGGGAAATAGATGAAATAGAATAGAGCCTTTGGGGAAAAAAAGAAAGGTGTTAGTTCCTTTGTGTCTTGAGTGCTTATAAATCTTTAAAGGTCCCTTGACCCACCACACTTTATTTTTGGGGGCTCCAAAATCACTGCAGATGGTGACTGCAGCCATGAAATTAAAAGACGCTTACTCCTTGGAATAAAAGTCATGACCAACCTAGATAATATATTCAAAAGCAGACATTACTTTGCCGACTAAGATCCGTCTAGTCAAGGCTATGGTCTTTCCTGTGGTCATGTATGGGTGTGAGAGTTGGAATGTGAAGAAGGCTGAGCGCAGAAGAATGGATGCTTTTGAACTGTGGTGTTAGAGAAGACTCTTGAGAGTCCCTTGGACTGCAAGGAGATCCGACCAGTGCATTCTGAGGGAGATCAACCCTGGGATTTCTTTGGAAGGAATGATGCTAAAGCTGAAGCTCCAGTACTTTGGCCACCTCATGCGAAGAGTTGACTCATTGGAAAAGACCCTGATGCTGGGAGGGATTGAGGGCAGGAGGAGAAGGGGACGGCCGAGGATGAGATGGCTGGATGGCATCATGGACTAAAATGGACGTGAGTCTGAGTGAACTCCGGGAGTTGGTGATGGACAGGGAGGCCTGGCGTGCTGCGATTCATGGGGTCGCAAGGAGTCGGACACGACTGAGCGATTGAACTGAACTGAACTGACCCACCATTGGAAATTAACTGCAGTCTGCTGAAACACGAAATTCATGTTTTGTAACAAATGCTCAGGGCAATGAAATACTGAATAATGACTTATAATTGTATTAAAAGCCATTTAATCTGTTGAGCTGGGAGGATATAATTGTGAATACTTATCTAGTCTATCCACTGTACTTATTCCTAATTTTTTTGGTTGAGAGCCTTTTTTTTTTTTTAGTTTGTAGTTAATATTGTACATTTCAGAAACACAAATCTAGAAAGAACATGACTTTAAGAGAAAGGTTCTATAGGTAGGAGGAAGTACCTATGCTTTTGTTCATTGTTTTTAATTAACTGGTATTCAAAATGCTGGAGAGTGAAGTCTTGGGCTGTAATTTATTTTGATGAGAGATTTAGGTTTTGGCACTTTCAATTACCCATAATAATTTGTATTCATTACTAAGTATATTTACAGATGATACTTAAAAAATGAGATAGTGTAAGTTTTGTTTGCTATTATTTGATGTAGATTAAATTGATTTTATAAATACTGTTTAGAGGCATATGGATAGAAAGTTGGTAACCTTAAGGTGGTCCTTAAGAGCAATTTCCTTTCTTAAGCAGGATAAATTGCCTTCACAATTTTTATACATTTAATTATGCAATAAAACATTTTCTTAGTTCAGACACAAATTATAGCTTAGAGATGTTTCAGTGATCATAAATTTCAATTTTGAATTATTGAGATTTTATGGTAATGTAACTATAGGAGCTATCCATAGCCTCTGCTCAACCCTTTTCATAAATCTTATATCCTCTGAGAGATGACTAGAAGTTGTCAAAGAATGAAGTTATATAGGCAGCAGTCCATGAAATAGTGGTACTTATGTTTGTAACTTTTTATTTTTATTGTGAAAAAACCCTGTCTCTGAGAACACTGTTACCCTACTTAAAAAAAAAAAAAAAGGGCAGGGCAGCATTTACAAAGAAGACACTCCTAAATGCTTTTTGTTTGTTATATGTAAGGTGTCATACTGAACTGTGAAGGAGAAGCATTTTGAATATAAGCTTTAAAAAATAATTCTAACAGAGGAATGACTTAAAAATTTAAGAAGTAAATGTTGAGCTTTCAAGCAGAAAATATAATACACAAAAAATTAAGTATCCCATATGTATGTCAACCCATCTTTAATACTTTTGGAATCAATAAGATATGTATGCACACATAAATAGAGACTACTGAGATCAATCAGTATCTGATTTCTTAGTTTCTTTCAAACTAAGGCCCATTTTGAAAAAATGAGAAAATACTGTTAAAAGGAATATCTAAAGGCATTATAATACTACCAAGGAGGAAAGATCCCAGAGTGAAGAGCAACACACTGAGGTGAGCCCTGTATTTAGTGCCACTTCGCATCTTGGGTTTTTGTCACCTTATAAACCGCTCATGGCATGAGGCTGAGAAGCGAAACAGTGGAGGCTAAGATGGGAGATGCTGGGCATAATTTTTGGGAGTTTCACAGGGCCAAGAAGCCACAAAGTAGAAATTCAGGCATATGCAGGACCCTAGTGAAGCGTTTTCAACTTTTAATTGAAATCCCCAAAAGGCTATGTCCTAGGAGTTAGGGAGAACTAGAAATAGACTATAAGTTACAAAACTTAGAATGCAGCCTCTGATAAACTCAATCTTGATTTTAAGGTAATCTGCCTTCACTTTAACTATCTGTCATTGCCAGAAGAAACAGTACCTCACATTCTATAAAAAATTACCATGCATATCACAAGCCAGGTCCAAGCTTTAAAAATATAAAACAGCAAACAGTAGAAACACTCTCATGGTGTTCTAGTTTTTGGAGTCATTGGACATGATATATAAAATAATTATCAATATATTAAAAATTGATGAAAATATAGAGTTTATTAGAGAATGAGAATGTAGAAGAAGAATTGAAAGGGATTCTAGAGACAAAAACTACTGTAACTGAAGAGCTAGATCAGTTTAATGCAAATTAGAGACAACTAGGGGGAGGATTATGAACTGGATGATAGGTCAGTTAGGAAATATCTAGGCCATGGGTGATTGGTTCACTGGTAGGCACTGCATCTAAACAGGGCCAATCTGAGTCATTCCTGGAAATGGATTATAAATTTTAAGGGTAAAAATGTACATTTTTTTTTTATAGTTGTTAAGTTTGAACAATATGATCTGTTTTTTAAAAAAGTCACATTTCTTTAAGTTTACATCAATAAATAGGTGCTAGCTATAGTAGGCAGAATTTTGGTCCTCAAGTTTCCATGCCTAATTCCTAGGACAGTGAATATGTTGAGATATTGTACCCATGGATACTACCTTGTATTGGCAAAGGGACTTTGTGGTTGTAATTAAGGTTGACCTTCAGTTGACCTTAAAGCGAGGAGGCTAGCCTAGGTTATCCAAGTGAGCCCAATTAATGCTGTCTCAGGAATTCTTAAGAGCAGAAGCTAGCCTAGATTATCCAGGTGGGCCCAATGTAGTCACATGAGTCTTTAAAAGCAGGCAGAGGCGGAAGTGAGGAAAGTGCAGTGGAACAAGTCAGAGAGAGCTGGAGAATGGGAACTCTTCCATGCACTTTTGCTGGCTTTGAAGATTCAAGGACCATGAGAAGAAAAAACAGACTACCTCTAGAAACTAAGAATGAACTCTTCCCAAAGTCCAGTCATACACAGAATTGAATTTTGCCAAGCTAGTGAGTCTGGAAATGGACTCTAACCCAGTCTGTAGAGAAGGACTCAGAGTTGCCTACAGCTTGATTTGGGCCTTTGGAGATTCCAAGCAGAGTACCCAACTGAACTTGCCAGACTACAGTCCTGGAGGACTCTGAGCTTTTTAAATTTAAATGGCTGTTATTTTTACTTTAAACCCCTTCATTTGTTTTAATTTGTTAGAGTGGCAATATAAAATTGTGTTTAGCAAAGGAAAGATGCAAATAGTTCTAATACTACCCTTAGAATGCATAAAGAGATGAACTTTTATGGAAGACTCTTACTATTTGAAAAATTTTATTAACCACTTGCCTAAGTAATTAAAAATTATTTTTTTTATGTAAAACAAATCTGTAAGCCTCTACCAGCAAGTTGCTTTGTACAAGAATTTAAGAGTGGTGGTGGTTTAGTTGCTAAGTCATTCTGACTCTTGTGAACCCAGGGACTGTAGCCCACCAGGCATCTCTGTCTTCTATCCAAGGAATTTTCCAGGCAAGAGTACTGAAGTGGGTTACCATCTCCTTCTCTAGGGGATCTTCCTGACCCAGGGATTGAGCCATGGTCTCCTGCATTGCAGGCAAATTCTTTACCAACTGAGCCACTAGGGAAGCCCCAGATAAGAATAAGCTTCAGAAATTGCTCCTTTTAGCTGGTTTCAGTCACTAAGTGGCTGAGTGACCTGGGAGAGGTTTTATTAACTACTCTTAGGGTCAAGTTTTAGCACCTGCAAAGTGAGAGGTATAGACTAGTTGATCTTTAAGATGTCTTCCATTCAAAATAAATTACGTGAAATAGATTTAGGAATCCAGATGAAATTGTTAAAAGAGCTAGACATTAATTTCAATCCCTCAGAACACTGGAAAAATATGTTGCAAATTTTTGAAGCTGGAGTCAAACTGATATGATATTTTTAAAAGATGAGAAGCTCTGTAGATAAATTAAACAGACACTTTATAACAGATAAGGGGACTTTGAACACCAGGGCTTTTTTTGTCTAAGAAGTCAGATGAATATATGCTTATTAAGATTGTCTTCAGTTGAAATGATTGAAAATCGAAAAATCTAAAGTTGGCAGGCAGGTATTTTACAAGAGGATGAGCACAAAATTCTTTTTTTGTTTAAAATTATTCAGAATACGAGAGCTATAGACATTTTCTATTTCTTTCTCTATTGTTGTTTATCGTGGGTGTTTAGTTTTTTACTCCACTGGTTAATCTAGTTCTGGTTGCTTCCATCTCTTTTGTCGACTTCATACGCACTTTGCACCAGTCAATATTCTGTGTACCTGTTCTTAGAAAAAAAAATGATCCTAGATCCCATATTCCATTTCATAGCTTAAGTCCTGGAAAAGTGGAAGAAATCTCAGAACTTCAATATCACCTTATTTGATCTAAGGTCAATAGCTACCTTCCTGTTTTTTTCTTTTCCCCTTTTACAGAAAAAACAAACAAAAGCACTGTTTTTGATGAGAGGAGGTGGCATTGCTGGTAAATGTGTCTGAGGCTGATAAGAAAGGGAGAGGGCTTAAAGTGACAGCCACCAAACTTTATCAGTGTTTTGGAGTTCAGGAAAACATTTCTTTCCAAGAACTGAAATACCTTTTTTTTTTTTTGGCAATTGTTTATTTCCATTAAAGAGAGGTCTCAATGACCCATTATTATGAAAGGTTACTCCTTGCATAATCTAGTGACCGGTTTACTCACATTCAGAGGTCACATTAATATTTACTGAAGGTACAACAAGTATCTATTTCATTTTATTAAAAACTGTATGGAAACTGCTGACAGAGAGGCTGACTCAGTTTGATTTGGCTATGAATATGATAATTGTAATATGGCTCTCTGTGCTTTTAGAGGTCATAAGTTACATTGCAAAGGTTTCTTTGTTTGGATTGCTGCAAAGTTACTGTAGAGTATTAACACAACACAATAGGAAACATTTAAGTGTTAGTTGTATGTCTCACGTAAATTGTACTATACAATTAAGTATGAATCATCAAAATGTTCCAGGTTATTAAGAATTCATTATTCTACTAGAGGATCTTCAAAGAGCAGTAAGAAACTGAAGAAATAATAAGAAAGCTTTGGTAACAGTGACAGTGTGTTAATCGAGTTGAAAGAAGGTAAAGAATGTATTAATAGAATGGATGCAAGTTTGGCAAAAAAAAAAAAAGAAAAAGATAATGTAATAAATCAACGGGAGAAATCAGTTAATAAAGAGGCCAATTATCAGTGAAGGAGGGGAGTGTATTTAATGATTCTAAATGAGAGGTTAAACTGCTTCTGTGAATTTCTGTTTAACAAAAAGGAAGAAAAGCAATATGGATAATTAGACAGTAATAAGATCATACCAAAAAAATCAGAAAACTGCCTTAGGTGTTAGGGGAACATTGGCTAATGAACTTCACCTGCTGCAGTTATCTTCGAATACTCACTTTTGGTCTAGGAATGGAGAGGGTGGGGATTTGGTTATTTTCTGGGAGGAAATAGCACATTTAGCACTTTAATTTTATTGTGGATTTTTAAAATGGTAGCAAATAATGAAATGGATAAAGGAATTCTCATGAGAAGCATATGTAACATCTGTCACTTGTTAAAATACTGCAATTTTCACTATATATATTATTGGTTATTTACACTTGGATTCTGCTTTACTCATCTGTTTCATAGTAGAAACAACTTTAGAGACTATCAACCTGCTTGACTCATTCATAGAAATTCAGTATAGAATATTACAATTCTTGGAAGAAAAATCTTTCTTTACACAATATTTATAATTTTTACTTAGGTGTTTTTAATAAGACCATAACTGAGATATACTTCTAATTAACCCAATAACATATATAACATATGTATAATTATATATACACATATATATATAAATAAATTAAACTTTTAAAAATGGTAGATTCTTGCCCATTTTTAAAGCTTCTTATGCTTCTGAATTAAGGGAATATCTTGGTGGTAATTTTTGGAATCAATATAAGGACTAATTTTATATGACCTTTGTACTAATGATCAGTTAGAGGTAATAGTAACCAAGATAATTAAGTTCATAGATAATTCCAAATTTAAAGATGGTATGAATATAGAAATTGGGCTAATCTCAGCTCCTATGATGCTATGTTGAGGAAAATGTTATTTGATTTATACAGAAATCTGTCTTTGTCACTGATAGTCTTACAGTTAGTTTGGCTTTTCTTTATTAGATATTCTATCAAATGCTTTTCTGTGTTGGTTTTCAACATGAATATACAGTGAAAAAGTCTGCTTTTCAAAATGTTAGTAGTTTTCCAGTAGGTTAATAGCTCAAATAGGTAATAACCCTAGGGGCAGTCAATGATTACCTAGTCAAAAAAGATTTGGACCAGATACCAAGAGACCTGAGTTCTAGGCTTCCTCTGGCACTGTGGGACTGCATGTCAATTAACTTGTCAATTAACTACTGTGGAAAGGTTTTCTTTTTTAATAAAATGGAGGGATCACACCGATAATTTCTAAGGTATCTTTTAACTTGATAGTTCTTTTCTGTATGATTATTTTATTTTCACATGTAGGTTAAATTTATTTTATGATGGGAGGCATATAGCGACTCCTACTGGATTTTACATAGTGTTTTCCTATATTTAAATTATTGACAGTTAATTCCTTTGGCAATTAATTTTTCAAGCGTTTACTCTGGGCCCAGAACTAGCCATTTTTACAGCTGTGAAGAAAATAGACAAGAAAAGCATCTTCCCTCATGTAACTTATGATTCCACTAAATAGATGTGTTTTGAATGAGCCCAAATTGAAAAGAGACATTTTAGAAAATTGTCAAAAATGTAGCAGGTGGGCCTATCAGAAGGGGAAACAATATCCAGTAAATTGTGTTCAGAACAACTCAGGAGTTGTGGTGAGCATAGTACAATGCTTTGTTCTGGTTCTAGAGTCAGAGTGCCCATATCTTCCTCTCCCAAGATTCAGCGACTGTACGTTGGTTGCTTGAAATTGGCCGTGGTGAGAGTATTTATATCATCAAAATTGGTAAACACGTCACATGAGGGTTTACAGGTTTTAAAATTATCTGGTTTAACAGTGTATCACCTGTGGAAAATGTCAGGTGGTGCAACAGAAATGGCAGACATAGTTCCTATCTATATGTATCTTATGATTAAAGTAGCCGCAGCAGGGACACCAGGTGTATATGAGTTTATAGGACCATAGGAACTGCTATTGATAGGCTACTGAAAGTAATGAGTTAGTGAAGGGAGAGGCACTGAAAGAAAAGTAGGTGTGAATTTGAAACCTGATGTTGAAGATGGGGTGGTTAATGCTTGACCAGAGAAGCAAAAGAGTTTCAGAGATGGCATGTGTAACAATTTTGAGGCATGGGGAGGAGGTGGCATGTGTAAGAATTTTGAGGCAAGAGTGAGTAGCTGTGTGGGAGAAGTGGGTAAGTAGGTTTGTTGAACAAGGTGTCAAAGCTTCACCTCACAGGAATTTAACAATGTCTAAATCATGTGTTAAGCGTATCAGAAGTCCTGAACATGTCAGGTTTTCACTAGCTCTGTAGTTAAAAATGGAAGACCATTCTTGAATTTTTTGACTTTATCTTAGTGATGCTGAGTTAAGGAAATAAAAATCCTTTACAGTAGAATATAGACTCTATACCAAACTGTAACATGTACCAAGGCCTGTAACATGTTGCTTGCAGTAAAAGTTTTATTGAATATTGATACTGAGTATATCACAGACACTTATGCACTTTCCTCACCATGAACTGCAGGTTTCTTTTACTGTGCAGTGGGTTGGCATGTATAACGCTGTGACTGGCTCTGCAAGCTCTGAAGGAGCAGGGACCCTCTGTAGCACCATGCTGGATTACGGTTTGCAGGAGTGGATGACAGTGGGACACCTAGCATCTTCTCTGTGTAGTAAACTGAAAGAGGCCAGTACAAGCAGAGGAAACTGGAAAACTCTTTAAAATGTGCTGAAGCTCTGTTTTAAATGTGATATCTGGAGCCGGTGGACAGACTGCCATACAGGAATCTCTAATCTTTGAAATAGATGAGCACACTAATTCCAGTTATGTGAAGAGGGGTCACAAACAGCAAGCAAAGAAATGCAAACATGTGGATCAAAATGGAAAACGCCCCTTTGGAAAACACAATTGGTATGTGCATGCCTGACTACGTTAGCTAGATTTGCATCAGCCTCTTATCAGTCTGGTGCAATGCAAGAGCAGCACATAGACAAGAGGTGGAAGCTGGCATTCTTTATTTCTCTCAATCTTGTCATTTTGGAATACCAATAGTAGTTTTCTTTGTTAAAATAAATACAGGGTGTGTATATACAAAATGAAATAAACATGCTGCCTAATCAAATACTCTTCACTTTTCAGCACTGCATTTTGGAGCAGTAACTCTACAATGAAAATAGCTATCATCATTTTGGCAGTTAATAGCTTATTAAACTATTTCACAAAATTTAGTACTATGTACTGTTGAAAGCAGTAAGTTTATTTTTTCAGTTTCCTATGGAAAATTAGCTCAAAAGAACAGGTCATTAGCAATACAATTGCACCCATTTTTACATGGGAAATATATAGACAGATTTATAGGACTTGGAATATTGAAGAAATTATAACCAGAGATTTTTGGTTGGTTATAATTATTGGTGAAACTGTGGCTAACCTGTAACATAGAGATTGAATGAACTTTTAAGGTTTCATTGGACAAAGTTGGACTTTAACTTCTGTAAGAATTTGAAATATAGTATATTATATACTGTAGCTATGCTTTGAACATAGTAATTTTTAACTTCTCATGAGTATTGCACTAAAAACCCCTGATGTTTTACTGAGTTACCACTCATGAATGGCAGACAATAATACAGGAATTGAGAAGTAAATTATTTGAGCTTTCTCAAATTTTTTCTTAAAAATATTTTTTAAGAGACATATACTTAAATGGATGATACTATCTTTAAAACTAATGTGGAATTGTGTTGAAATAAATTCAGAGTGCATATATGCCCCAAATAAAACCAAACCTAGCATGGGTACCTTAAAAGATTAGTTCCAATATGGATTGAGTGGTGAACATAGGATGCTGTTTTTACTGAGGTTGTGATTTTAATGTTTTGAGGTTGTGTTTTTTGCTGTAAGTGATTTTATTAGATGTGGCATAGAATGGAATATATATTACAGCCAAGCTGCTGTTACCTTTTTTAAAATTCAAACTTTTAAAATTTTCACTGACATTTCAAGAGGTGGAATAATAGAAGTAATACTCATGGGTGAGTTCTAGTTTGAGTTTTGCTTCTGACTAGCCAGAGAACCAGAGTAAGCCACTTCATCAGCTAGGACCTAAGTTTCTTAAGTTACATTGTCATGACATTGTCTTGGGTGACCATATCATAAACTTTTAGCCTAAAGTGAAATAGAAGGGCTGGTTTCAACAGAACCTTTTTGATTCCTATTCTTATTCCAATTTCAGTATTTATTCTGTAGATCAGAGATGCCTAATAAAAATACAATGTGAGTTATATATGTAATTTTAAATTGTCTACTTGCACATTGTCAAACTAAAAAGAGATAGGTGAAATTAATTTTAATAATTATTTAGCTCAGTGTAGTATCCCAAATATTATTTCCACATGTAATTAATATTAAACTATTAATGAGATATTTTACCATGTTTGAGATGCTAAGTCATAAATCTGGTGTGGCTTTCCAAGAGCACATCTCAACTTGGGACTAACGCCTTTTCCAGTGTTCGGTAGCTTCATGGAGGCTCATGGCTACTGTACTGGACTGTGCAGCTGAGATTACTGGATCTTTATATCACTACCCATCAATCAAATTTAGGGACTATAGAATCACCTTTAATTCCTCTTGTTTTCTCCCCTTTTCTATTGAGTAGTGACAGAGCTCAGAGCTGAATCGGCACATTTTCTCTTTATTTTCAAACATCCAGAAAAGAGTAGCCTGAGTTCTCTTCAGTTCCTTAACATACTTCCTTAGTTTAGTGAAATCAGACATCTATGTTCAATACTGGACAGAAACTCCTTGAAAAAGTTCCCATACCTTCTTGGTGCTAAATACAGTGGCCACATTGTGAATGCTTCCTGGTACCATAGCTAACTCAGGCACTGTAAATACTTTCTCCTTGAAACTTCCCTGTCCCTTGTCATATACGGCACTCTTCTTTCTTGGTTATTCTCCGAGTTCTGTGTTTTGCTGATTCTTCTCTTGGATCTATTTTCTGTTTCCTTTGCCCAGTGTCTTTGACTTCTTGCCTAAGAATCAAGCCTACTTTTAGCTATTTGT
Source organism: Aepyceros melampus (assembly GCA_006408695.1). Classification (NCBI taxonomy): domain Eukaryota; kingdom Metazoa; phylum Chordata; class Mammalia; order Artiodactyla; family Bovidae; genus Aepyceros; species Aepyceros melampus. The sequence continues at coordinate 117,080 of SJXQ01001376.1, read as the reverse complement.
TGGATATATCTATACGATGATACTCTGTGAATTATTCCAACCCAACGTAGCCTTTGCTCCATACCAAACTTTTCTTCCCCTAGTTATTATTTTGATTCTTGACCTCACCATATTTGGTCACAAGTCAAAGTTAGAGACTTTACTATAATCTTCAGCTTCTTCTTTAAAAAAAGTTTTCTTTAACAGCCTCATACAATTAGATACTCAATATTTTTGGATTTGCCTGTGAAATACATACTGAATGTTTTTATTTTCTCTTTTTTTGAGTGTTTTACTTCATGTCCCTCCCACCCGTGCTAAAATCCCACATGGTCTTTCTTTGTTTCCTTTAATACATTTTTGATATTGCTTCCAAAGTTCCGAGCACAGTCAGATAATACCCTTTGCCTGTCAAAACTTCTACTGGTTCCATTTGTTCTCTTGTGTGGCATATAAGTCCTAGACTACTCTTCTATCTTTAACCCTAGACATACTCTTCAGTATTTTCCTTTCCTCTGAAACTCTTTTAAGACCTAAATTTATTTTAAAGATGGGATTTTAGGCTTCTTGATATTAGTGGAAGAAACTTGGCATCAAGTGTGGATAGTATGGCTTGACAACACTTGGACACTCATAATAAATGGGAAAATACATGTATGCTTATGTGATACTCAAAGCTAGGTTAACAAGCAGATTTCTTTGTTTCCCTGTAAAAGTAGTCCTGTATAGCGATTTCAGTTTCTGAGCAGCAAGAATTAATAACATCCTGGCAGCAATGAATAATGTATGTTTTATTTACAGATATACTTTCTGTACTTGGAAACTAATATAGAGAAATATCTTAGTTAAGCTGTTCAGCTTGGCTGACTTTTATAGGAAAACAATAGATCCCCTGAGGTGTAATACTAATGTAAGTAGAAAGTAACTATGGCAGTTAGTACATCTAGTTGCATTGAGAAAGAATGACTTGTTGCCTGTTTCATATTATTACAATTGGTTGTCTCCTAGCTTCTTTATTCTCCTAGCATATTTCATTTGGATGAGATGTTCATTCTTTATAATGCAACGTATTATTTCATCCAGCCCAATCTTATTACTAACCTCATGTGCCTTAGGTGGCATGAGGCTTCTCTTAGGCAGCATAGTCACTGATGCTGGGAGGAAGAAGATGAATATTAATTGGAGGGTGTTAGATCTGGGAAACCTTAAAAAAATACTAAATATGCAGAGGAAGTCATTTTTGCTGCTATTTTATGGAAGTTTGTGTAAAATTTAATTGCTTGATTTGAAAGAAAACTGCAGGTCATAACAGTGATGAATAAATTGTCCACAGGAATGTTTTTGCATATAGTAAAAATGTTTTGCTTTTGTCTTAAAAGGAAAGCAAGATAATAGCCATTAATCATATTTAAAATGGTAGTGATACCTTCTCATCTCTTAATTCCAAGCAACTTCAGACGTGAACTCCAGATTCGGCATATATTGTTTTAATGTAAACATGGGTCATCAGTGAAAAATTATTTTCTAAAGGCTCAGAGGTTAAAGCGTCTGCCTCCAATGCGGGAGACCCGGGTTCAATCCCTGGGTCGGGAAGATCCCCTGGAGAAGGAAATGGCAACCCACTCCAGTATTCTTGCCTGGAGAATCCCATGGACTGAGGAGCCTGGTGGGCTGCAGTCCATGGGGTCACAAAGAGTCGGACACGACTGAGTGACTTTACTTACTTACTTACTTACTTACTTACTAAAATCACCAATATAATGGTAAAGTGAATATGAACAGTGAACGTTGTAAATAGAAGAAAAAAGTCCCAAACTGTAACTGCCACAGAATATTTCCTTTAAAGTAAAATTAATCTTTTTTTTTTAACAACAGTTACTACCATTTATTTGCACATATAATCTTCTAGATACTCTGCTAAATACCTTTTAAACATTATCCCTCTTTTTTCTCAAACAGTATCATGAAGCAGATATTGTTATTTTTCCATTTACAGATAATTAAGCTGAGACTTAGAGAATTAATTTGCTTGATTCCATCCATTTACCTAGTATGTGACAGAACCAGATTTGACTCAAATTTATTTAACTCCAAAGTTTAAGCTCTTCATGACATTTTTCTGTTAATTTTTAAGGAGAAAAAAAATGCTTCCCCACATCCCAGACTGTGTTCAGGTTCCCTGTGAAGGATTACTAAGCATGTTTTTGTTCTTTAGTTGCTGAGTTGTGTTCAACTCTTCAGTGACCCCATGGACTATAACCCCTCTGGCTCATCTGTCCATGGCAATCTCCAGGCAAGAATAATGGAGCGGGTAGCGATTCTCTTCTCCATGGATTTTCCTGACCCAGGGATTGAACCCTTGTCTCCTATTATTGTGGAAATTTAGACCCCACATTATTTCCTTACCACCATCACATGTTCTTCCTAGTCCAGAGTCTGGGGTATAACAATGAGAATGGCCCCTTGTACTCATTTTGGGCTTTATATATTCACTGTTTCATTTGAACATCACAAGGAGCCCTAGAAACTATATTATGCTTGTTTTACTCATGAGGATGCCAAGGCTAAGGGAAGTCAAAGAACTGGCCCACATTCCAAGGTAATAATTAAGAGAGTTATTCAGAATATTATAAAAATGATCTTTTATGGAACTGTATGTAGTTCTGGACTGATTATATACAATTGGAAGTTTTAGAACTGAAAGTGTTTGAGAGTTTACTGTGTGTCAGGAATTGTCATACTAGTGATTGTCCTAAATACTTTGTACATATCTCATTTAATCTTTCCAATATCATGGGAGGTAAGAACTATTATTTTACAGTGAGGAACTTCTGGCATGTGGCGACTTTAACATGCCCAATATCATGAAGTAAGTGTGGGAGTGAGGACTCTGACCAGGGCTTTCCTCACCTCAGATCTGTGCTCTTGGCCACTGGGCCTTTCTACCAACTAGTCCACAAGGTCAGCCAATCAGTCTGGTTTTATAACAATGATCTTTATAGCTACCAGTCAACTCAAAGCTAGTACTCTGATTTCTAAGTTGAACCTCTTTTGGGATGTTGATAAAATATTTTGATGTTTTAATAAATAAGTGCTTATATAAAAACATAAATTGTTGCTGTTGTTCAGTCGCTCAGTTGTTTCTCTTTGCAATCCCATGGACTACAGTATGCCAAGCTTCCCTGTCCTTCACCATCTCCCAGAGTTTGCTCAAACTCATGTCCATTGAGTTGATGATGTCATCCAACCATCTCATTCTCTGTCACCCCCTTCTCCTCCTGCCTTCAATCTTTCCCAGCAACAGAGTCTCTTCAAATGAATTGGCTGTTTGCACCAGGTGGCCAAAGGATTGAGCTTATGCTTCAGCATCGGTCCTTCCAATGAATATTCAGGGTTGATTTCCTTTAGGATTGACTGGTTTGATCTCCTTACTGTTTAGGGGACTTTTGAGAGTCTTCCCCAACACCACAGGTGGAAAGCATCAATTCTTCAGCACTCAGCCTTCTTCATGGTCCAACACTCACATCTGTACATGACTACTGGAAAAACCATAGTTTTGACTATACATTATGTCTTTTTTTGAGTGACATCTTCTCCACAATTATAAAACCAAGTGTAAACATCTTGAGATGAAAATCTCTGTTAAAGACTGTCTCTCTGGCTGAAGGAGGATTTTGATAACTGTTGTTTAAAAGGCTGAATAGAGCTTGGGGTAGTGGGTGGAGTGTGGTGTCTCACATGTAGCCTGGAGTAGCCCAGGTTGGGGATTGGTGAATATCATGGGCTTGTCTGACAGTATGTGAAGTCATCAAAAATGAATTGTAAGGAAATAAAACTGACAACTGAAGGTATGCAATAGTGGTCAGAGAGCCAGGTGTGGCAGGAGCAATAGCTCTTACTGACCTTCTGAGTTTGGTAGGTAGTTTGGATGGTAAAAGTTAAGGGTTGTCTGTGCTTTTATGTGTTTCTAGCATACCTTTGAATGGGCAGTTGGGGTCCACATAAAATGATGAGGCTAGATGGACTTAGAAGCATAGATCAAGTGAAAAACATCAAATTAATATAAGTAATTTGATGTCTGTCTCATATAGCAACCCTATTAATTATATACTATTACTTTAATGTCCATTTTATTAATTTACAGCAAGGTTAAGTAACTTGCTTGGTTTACACCATCTGGTAAGTTGTGGAGGCAAGAATCAAAGGGAAGCAGTCTGCCTTCACAATCCATGCTCTTAATCTTAAGCTCTCTCTATATTCTCCAGATGGAGATGGAAGAGAGAGGGCAAAGAATAACAAATGCATATATGATATAGAGTAAAGGCATATATAGATATACCTTTACTGCTGCTAAGTCACGTCAGTCGTGTCCGATCAGTGTGACCCCATAGATGGCAGCCCACCAGGCTCCTGTCCCCGGGATTCTCCAGGCAAGAACACTGGAGTGGGTTGCCATTTCCTTCTCCAATCCATGAAAGTGAAAAGTGAAAGTGAAGTCACTCAGTCATGCCCGATTCTTAGCGACCCCATGGACTGCAGCCTTCCAGGCTCCTCCATCCATGGGATTTTCCAGGCAAGAGTACTGGACTGGGTACCACTTACTTAAAATATCAACTGGAGGCATCCATGCCTGAGGTTACACTCTTGTTTAGAGTTTTGATGAATCATGTAGATCCTCTGAAGTAAAAAGTGGCTTATCCCTATGTACCACAAAGGGTCTTGGTGAGAAACAGATAGTACATGAATGAGGATGATGAAGAGAGGTTAATGAATGGGGCTGTTCACAAAGGGGTAGGCAATAGTACAGGATTCAACCAGAAAGAAACAGTGAAGCACCCAGGGACTAGTGGCAGTGGGAAGTCATGACAGCCTTGTGCTGAAGGGTGAGGAAGAGGGAATGGACTTTACTGGTGAGAGTGCGAGGCATGGGAGAGGGGCCAGTGGACAGGAATCGGCCCTGAGTGACTGAATGTAGTGACTACCAAAACAGCAGCCTGGTGGGAGATTGGCAGTGGCAATAGATTTCCCACCTTCTCTCTTCTATTAGCTTGTGATCTCCTCCAGGTGCCTCCTATTTGCTGAACCCAAATGGAAGCTAGAAGGCAAGGAAGCTTGGGTGATGTAGTTTACAGACTTGGGGTAGAGGTCTCTGGGGTAGAGGTCAGAAAAGATTAGGGAATGGATCTAGAGGGCAACAGGGATTGAGCAGTGTGACATTTATTATGGGTCAAATTGTGTGTGCTCTCATCCCCCTCCCCCCTCCGAAACCTCATATATATTGAATTTTTAAACCTCAGTTTCTCAGAATGTGGACCTTTTCGGAAATAGGTAATCATATAAACTGAGCTCATTAAGGGTGATCCCTAATCCAGTATGACTGGTGTCTTTATAAAACCGGAAATTTGAATGAACGTACATAGAAGAAGATGATGTTGACACAGGGAGAAGATGGCTGTTTACAAGCCAAATATTAATTGCATCTACTAGAAACTAGGCAAGATGCCTGGAGCAGATCTCTTCCTAGCCACTTTAGAGAGAATATGGTTGTGCATACCCCTTCATTCATACTTCTGACCTCCATATCTGTCACATAACACATTGCCATTGCTCGCAGCCATTTAGTTCTTGGTACTTGGTGATAGCAGATCCAGGAAGCTGATATACCATATATGGTGATGAAGTTTCTCATTGACCAGCTGTTTTTAAAATTTTACTTTAACCTTATATAGAATCAGAGAGTCATGAGTTGAGAAATGAGAACTAGTGTAAAACTCTGATTTTGGAGATGAGAGCTTTTCCCAGGGTCAGAGAACTTTAATGGCGGAGTCAGAGTAGAGCCATACAGGTAAAACATGTATTTAGACACTGCATTGCTCAACTTTTAGGTAAGAAAAGCCTTATCACTATAAGTTTTCAGATTTTTATGTTAATAATTTGGGGGCATTAATTGTTGGTATGTTCCTAGTTTGTATTTGAACCAGCATTTTCTTGTTATATGAGGTAGCTTAAAAACCATATGATAAATATTCCTATAGGTAAATAATTTTATTCTGCTTAAGATCATGTTTGCATGATAAACAACAGAGCATCAAAAAAGCAATTGCCAGTGTCCAGAATAAAGTGAAAACTCAGCATCATATCTCAGTAGAAAAAAATTTCAGTAGGTTGGAGAGATATGCCAAAGTCAATGTATAAACAAAGATTTCAAAGTTAAAGAATACTTCACAATACACCTTAAGCTATATGTTGGAAGTAAAAATGATTACAGTCCTTGAGGGAAGCAGTTTCACAATGTGCAGAAAGAGTCTTAACTTTCATGTTTGCTAGTATTATATAATGTTTGTGTGTGTATATATATATATATTTTTTTCTCCCTCAGGACATTACCTGCTTTTTATTTTTGTTTGAACATACTGTTTGAAAAATTTTACATATATACAATCTTATTTCATCTGTAACTCCCATCCATTTTGCTACTCTGTATAATTTTGTTACAAATCCCAGACATCACATTGCCCTTTAATTTTGATTATTGTTTTTGATAAATAGTTCAATTTTGAGGATTATATTCCAAGGAAAGAATTTGAAATAATTGAAAACCTTTTTATGCAATATGTTCCTTACAGAATTATTTATAATGGTAAAAGAAATTGAAAGCAACTATTGAGCACTAAGGCAAAATATAATTTGTAAAATGTCCATTTGATGGAATGCTGTATTAAACTGAAGCCTGTAAACAGTTGTAGGCAACATGAGTAAAGCTTATGTTTAAATAATGAGAACTTAAAAGATGTATAGAATAAAATAAGCAAATAAAAGCTTGGCTTGGAGAAATCATAAGAAAGCAATCAACCAAAATATGAAATAATGATTTACTTGAATCATAATATTATGAGTTATTTTTCCTTTTGTCTGCTGTTCAATATGTTCCATATCATGTATAGTTTTATGATGGGAAAAATGCAATAAACTTGAATTGTGATTAAAAACAAGAAACATGGTATTTGACTTTTGATAATCATACTACCTGGCTCTAATCATTTATGGTAATTGTGGGATCTACTTACAAGAATACCATCAAAGAAATAATAGGATTTTCCTGGATTGCAAAATGCACAACTGAATGCTCTCTTTCCCTCCTTTTCTTAGTTACCTTTTTTACCTTTACCACTTCAAAAAAAAAAAAAAAGGCAAACATTTATTTAAAAATCTCCCACAAATACCTTTACCTATGAAATACAAAGAAAAACAATTATAAATACCCCATTCTTCTCTCTAACTTTTGAAATGTTGATTGGCATTAAACTTGGTTCTTATTTCTTATTGGGCTTCCTTTAAAGTTCTTACTGGTCTTGAAATTTCCACTAAAACTCGTAATCCCAATGTTTAGCTGTATTTGTAGAAGTATTCCTTAAGAATCTGCCTGCGATGCAGGAGACAAGGAGAGGTAGGTTCAATTCCTGGGTTGAGAAGATCCCCTGAAGGAGGAAATGGCAACCCACTCCAGTATTCTTGCCTGGAAAATCCCATGGACAGAGGAACCTGGTGGGCTACTGTCTATGGGGCTGCAGAGAGTCAGACATGTCTGAGTACTTGGCAAGCAATTAAAGTGTCTTTAAAAACTAAATTTCTGTATGCACATCTTTATATGTTTATTCTATTTGCTTTATTCTTTGCAATTCAGATATGTTGAGTTTGAATTACGTTTTGTATCCGAGGTTCTGCCCACTTTCTCTCCTTTATCCACTCTGTCCTTATGCTAGGGTAGCATTTCAGCCCATACAGTTGAATCTTAGTATGAATCATTTTGCCTTGTTTCTAGATGCCTTTTTCGAGCCGGTAGAGCTGCGGTAAAACTATCTTAGAGCTGTACTATGAAGCATTTTGTTTTTTTCTGAAATCTATCAAAATTTGATCTGAATTCTCTGATGTCAAATATTCTCTAATTTTTGAAGTCAGCTTGATTTCAATGATCTTTCTAGTTTTTAGCAATTTCTTTTATTGCTCCACATTTTATCTTAGAAGAGGGGACTGCACACCTGCAATCTTCCTGTCAAAGGGCCTCCTGGCATTGAGCTTCCTGTTAGGAAGTTCCCTGTGACTTTCTGCTCAACAAAGAGAACAATAAAGTAATAGAAACTTTTGTCTGTCATTTTCAGTGCCATGATAGAGGGAAAAATCTGACAAATGGCTCTTAAAACTTTTGTCTAGAAGTATCCCAGGTCACTTTTGCTCATATTTTATTAGTCAAAACAAATGACATGGTCACTGTTAAAAGTAAATGGAAAAGTATAGTGAGTATATAAAATAATGTTAAGTATTTGAGAGTATTTTCATAGGTATGATTGATTGGTTTTATTTAACTAAACCTGAGTCCTTTTTGTTGTACATTGTTGTATTATCATGCCTGCAATGTATACAAAATAGTATATAGCTTTCCTGGAGACAATATTCTTGTGATACACTATTTAGGAAATCATCTTGTCAATATTAATTAAGAATCTTCATTATGAGTATATCTTCGGGCCCCATAATTCCACTTCTGAATTGCAACAGTAAAGCAATATTCTTAAATCTAAAACTATGGGAAATGATAAACTTTATAATTTAATTTGTAATATTGAAAAATTAGCAAAAAATATCCAGTAGGGAAATAGCTTTAATAAATTTGCTCATGGAATGTTGTGAATTTATGAGTTTCTACTGAAAGCAGTTGTTTCATTTGTAGTGGTGACTTAGTGACCATGAGAGTATCTCTGATGAGATAAAGCAGGTAACATAGTTGTAGCTGAGCTTGGGGACTAGCAAGATTGTGAGGATTTTAAGTCTTTAGGATTACATAGACAAATTAGATGTCTCCAAGTATGATTAAAAAGAGTCAGACATGACTGAGAAACTTCACTCAAGTATGATTAAATGGATAGGAAGGTAAGGAGGATGGAGAGAAAGTTTTGAGTTCTGATAGGATGTCAAGTCATTCAAGTAGATAGATCCTGTAGGCAACTGGAGATATGGGATCAGAGATTGGTTGGAGATTAGGGTTAAAAATGTTCTTTGGGGATTCATCATTCTAGAAATGTTAGTTGAACTTGGAAGTAGATGAACTTCAAAGAAGTGAATTAAGAGGAAGAAGAATGCAGGCAGAAAATCAAAGAGGAGTGGTTGTGGGGAAAGGATGAAAAGGATCCTGGAAAAAGTGATGAACAGTTGAGAGGGACAGGAGAGCTAGAAAATTTGCAGTTTGGGGAAATTTTTGAGGAAAGAATTTTTTTGAAGGAAATAGAACTGAGAGGCAAAGGAGAAAGAGATTGGGGGAGTAATTTTATTGGTTATTTAAAGTAGTTTTTTTTTTTTTTGGAACAGGCTGGTACAGTGCTAGGTAACTTATTAAAATTGAAGCATATGATAGATATTGATGGTAATAATACCATTCCATAAAAACTGACAAGTTTTTTGGTCCGTTTTAAAATTACTTTTAGTAAGAGCTTAAGTGATGAGTGGAAATAATTTAAGTCTTAATAGAAATTTGCTCATACAAAGAACATGTACTCATACAAGGAAAATTCATATAAAGTTGCATGCTAACCAAGTAGTCAAAAATACCAACCTTATTCACTTACTGTAAAGAAATCTATATCTGTGAGACTGAAGCAGATTAAGTGGTCTGAAGATGCAAAAAAGAAAGAGAAAAGATGGGAAATTTAAAAAGTCATTTAGAAAAAAAATCTGGGTAGAATGGTTCTTTTCAACTCAGTGATTTATATACTATATCTTGAAGCAACTTGAGGACATCGTGACCAATTTTCATGTCACAGAATATTTTGTTTGCTTTAAGGGACAAATTTGTGACATTTGAAGACTTTACAGTAACTTTATGGGTAGAACTAGGACATTTGCAATGAGAAAAGTGTAGTTTTGCCGTGTCCAAAAAGATGCTGTAAGCTAGTAAAATATAATAGCTACTGTATATCCAGAAGGGCTGCCGAGGCAGTTGGATCTGTATAGATCTCTTTGATCCTCCAACTTTATAGTTTGAAATGAGTACTGTGTCCTTAGTCAGGTGGTATGTTTGGAATATATTTAAATTTTTGCTGATGGATTCCATGTTCTTCTCCCACAGTAGAGCATAACAATTAGGTTTTTATAGTTTCCCCCTTTCCTTTCAACACTACTGTTGTTGTTCAGTCGCTAAGTCATGTCTGACTCTGTGATTCCATGGACTGCATCATGCCACGCTTCCCTATCCTTCCCCATCTCACAGAGTTGGCTCAGATTCATGTCCACTGAGTCAGTGATTCTGTCTAATCATTCCATCTTTTGCCACCCTCTTCTCCTTTTGCCTTCAGTCTTTCCCAGCATGAGTATTGGAGTTTCAGCATCAGTTCTTCCAAGGAATATTCAGAATTGATTTTCTTTAGGATTGACTGGTTTGATTTTCTTGCTGTCCAAGGGACTCTCAAGAGTCTTCTCCACCACAGTTCAATAGCATCAGTTCTTTGGCACTCACCTTCTTTATGGTCCAACTGGCACATCAGTACATAACTACTGGAAAAACCATAGCTTTGACTATATGGACCTTTGTCAGCAAAGTGATATCTTTACTTTTTAATATGCTGTTTAGGTTTGTCATAGCTTTCCTTCCAAGGAGCAAGTGTCTATTTTAATTTCATGGCTACAGGCACCATCCGTAGTGATTTTGGAGCCCAAGAAAGTAAAATCTGTCACTGCTTCCACTTTTCTTCCACCTATTTGCCATGAAATGATGGGACTGGATGCCATGATCTTAGTTTTTTGAATGTTGAGTTTTAAGCCAGCTTTTATACTCTCCTCTTTCACCTTGATCAAGAGTTCCTTTTCACTTTCTGCCATTAGAGTGGCATCACATTATGGAAGACTAAACATTAAGATGTAAAATTAGCAGGCTCTGATTAGTATCATTGAAAAAATTTAGAATATTAGGTTCTTTAATTAGGATAAGACTTAGATCATTTACATTTTACCTCACTTTAGCAAATGAAGAATTTGAGTCACAGGAAAATTAAGTGATCTAGTCCTACTAGAACCTGGCTTTACCTGTCAGGTTATTAGGTATTTCCTATAGTTTCTGCTATACCTATTATGCTATAAGTGCTAAAATGCCCCTGTAACCAGGTAGAGAATTTCTTCATGAATAATGATAAAATCACTGATGTGGTTTCACTCAGTAACTGAGCATGTCAGATCCAGAGAGCAAGTACCATTTGTTAAGTGAGAAAAGAGAGAGGGAGGGACAGCTCCTAGGCATGGGACATTGAGTCTGTGGTAGTAACATCAAGATAGTAAAAAACATTCAGGGCTTGGTATCAGAGGGACTGGGGTTCAGTTTTGATGGTGCCACTTGCAGTAGTTGTGTGACTTTGGGCAAAGTCCTAAACTCTCAAGTTTCTTTGTGTATGAGATAGGAGTCATGATTAATCTACTTCATAGATTAATTGTGAGAATCAATTAATCAAGCCAAAGAGAGAAAGATTCAAAGTTGTTTACCAAATTATGGCTACTACTACCTTCCAGACAGTACTGCAGATCCCAGTAATAAAGAGACAATTAGATTCTTTTTATAAAACACTATAAAAGGCCAGAAATTAAGTAAAATTTACCAGGAAACCTGAAAAAATTGATAAGTATTTAGAATAATAGGTTTGTAACTTGGAAGAAATACCTGACTCTTCAGAACAGGACTTTGTCTTCTTTTATCCTCAAGGAGATTACAACTAGTTGGAGAGATGATCCATTAAGCAAAAAGTCCATGTTTATGGAGGTCATTGTTATAATAAATCACTTTTGCAAACTGTTATCACTCAGTCGTGTCCTACTCTTTGTGACCCCGTGGACTGTAGCCTACCAGGCTTCTCCGTCCATGGGGTTCTCCAGGCAAGAATACTAGAGTGGGTTACCAGTTCCTTCTCCAGGGGATCTTCCCGACCCAGGGATTGAACCCGGGTCTCCCGCATTGGAGGCAGACGCTTTAACCTCTGAGCCACCAGGGAAGCCCAATTCTAGATTGAAGATGGAAACGGAATTGTCAGCAGTATATAAAAAAGGATGAGGAAGATTATTTGCTTAGAAAGCATTGGGTAATATTTTTTTTCATTGTTTTACTTTAAACCACCCCTTTTATTCTGTAACATCTTTCTTGTCCTCGTACTAGAGATCAAAGCACTATAATTACTCTTTGAGTCAGCAAGAGACTGAATATCTGTGTTTCAGTCAAAGACCTCATCTTTTATTTTTACCTCTAAAGGATAATTTGAATTCACTGACATTTTTGGCCTCAATTTTAAGATTCATACATGGCTGACAATCTTTATGGAGTATTCTAGCTTTTAATATTTAGGCAAATTATGACCATCTGGAGAAGGAAATGGCAACCCACTCCAGTACTCTTGCCTGGAAAATCCCATTGACCGAGGAGCCTGGTAGGCTACAGTCCATGGGGTCGCAAAGAGTCGGACACGACTGAGCGACTTCACTTCACTTCATTTCATGACCATCTAGTGATCGGGTTTCTGACGTAAGCTATTTGTCATTTATGATTGTGCTATGTATGTCTACACTTATAAGTATTTTATGATTTCTAAAATGTACATTTTTGTTCATATTTCAGTACATCTTTAAATTGATAGCTTCTTAAATTCCTTGTTAGCCAGGTGGTGATTTTGATGGAGTTTCCATTGTCTGTGCGTGTATGACAGACATTGTCTGGTCATAGTGTCAATGTTTTAATTGAGTTATGTGTATTTTCGGTACCACTATATTTCCCAGTAGAGTAGGAAATGGCAACCCACTCCAGTTTTCTTGTCTGGAAAATCCCATGGACAGAGGAGCCTGGTGGGGTACAGTCCATGGGGTTGCAAAGAGCTGAACACAACTGACCACAGATACACACACACACACACATATTTCCCAAATCCTAAGATTTGGCCTTGGGAAAGATAAATCGTGTGTACACAAAGGCGTAGAAGCAGAGCAGTGAAACATATGACAGAGACAAAACTAACAAATCTTCAGTGATAAGCATTGTGTCATCTTAGATTGCCTTTTTTCTTTCTTGGTGGTATGTAAATAATAAAGGTACATCATATAATCCAGTGTTTTGTGTTCACTGAAGCATTGGGTTTACTATATTATTTTAGCTTGAGTAATTTAAATGAGATGACTAACATCCTAGAGGAAATGTTAAGGTGTGTTTATGGAAAGTGAATGTCATTTCAAAAGTCGTACTTTTATTTACAGACGCTCTTAAAGGTTACTTTTTAAAAAAATCATGAGTATTATTCAAATGTAAAGTGAATGTGTCAAAGCTTTTATTTAGCTCATTAATTAATGAGTGAACCAGTAAGATAATACAACTTGTCCACAGGAGTTAAAAGAGCACGTGTACAACCTCTGCTTTCCATCCTGTGGATCATGATCTTTAGTGATTCCCTCCTCCACACTGGGCACAATTTGCATTTCTATGGAAAAAAGTCATTTGTATTAATATGTATTTTATAACTTAGAGTTGTGAAGCAGCTGAAAGACATTAAAGGGCTTAAAAAAGTGAAAGTTGCTCAGTCATGTCCGACTCTTTGTGACTGTGTGAACTGTAGCCTGCTAGGCTCCTAGGCCAGAATACTGGAGTGGGTAGCCATTCCCTTCTCCTGGGGATCTTCCCAATGGATGGAACCCAGGTTTCCCACATTGCAGGCTGTTTCTTTACCATCTGAGCCACCAGGGAAGCCCAGAGGGCTTAAAAGCCCTGATGTAACTGGATAATCTAGATGGGTACACTGACAGGATACTCATTAATACTTTTTTGCATTTTTTAAAATCTTTCACATTTTCTGAGAAATCCTAGTGTTTGGAAGATTTCCCAACTGGCCTTTTACTGAATTTCATAGAAAGGATTGCATTTAGGCCATGCTATAAAGATCAGTACCTTATCTTATGGCCTCTTCCTCCATCACTCATTATTCCATGTTACTCTTTTTTTTTCTTCTGTTTGGCCACCCTGTGTAGCTTGCCAGATCTCAGTTCCCTCACTAGAGTGTGAACCCAGGCTCTGGCAATGAGAGTGCAGGGACTTAACAACTGGGACACCAGAAAACTCCAGAATGTTACTAATTTTGAATTTCTCATATCTTGGGTCAGTAGATTGAATTTAGCCCAGATTATATTTTGGGGTAGAGAAAAAAAATGTAAAAAAAAAAAACAAAACAAAAAACTTACAAATTAAAAATTGGAACTTCCCTGTTGGGTCCAGTGGTTAAACTCTGTACTTCCAATGCAGGGGAAAAGAGTTTGATCCCTGGTGGGGGAACCAGGATCCCACATGCTGCACAGTATGGCCAAAAAAAAAAAGAATACTTACTGATTGCATACCTTGTTAAAGCCCAGCTAGTTAAAATAATTATATTTGCCCCAAGAATAATTATTAATAATGAAATTATCCAAAGTAAAAATTTCTAGCAATACTTTCTAGAAATGTTTCTTTGAAACCATATAAACAACAGACTCTTAATGGACTTAGCTATATCTGAAAATGAGTCTTTGTATTTAATACCTTGTATACTTTATGAACTGAGAATAAAATGTTTCCATATTTTGTGTGATCTTCTTAAATATGGAAAAATAAAAAATTAAGTGTGCTTTGTAGAGAGCAGAATGAAAATTATTAAAACAAAATATGTATTACTTCAAAATTGAGAATAAATTAGCAGTTTCTTACTGTTTTTGACTCATTAATTTTGGAAACAGGTATTTCATTTTCTGGTAACTGTATGAGCATAAATTGTCACTTGAGAATTACTTCAAATCAAAAGTGTCTCAATCTATTGTTACAAAACTGCCTGTGTTGACTATATGAATGCATAAAGATCTTATTGAGTATCCAGACACTTTTTTCATCTGCTAATATGTTGGTAATACTGGCAACCCACTCCAGTATTCTTGCTTGGAGAATCTCATGGACTGAGGAGCCTGGTGGGCTGCAGTCCATGGGGTCATAAAGAGTCGGACACGACTGAGTGACTTTACTTACTTTACTTACTTATCTTTTATGTAGGGACTTCTCGGGTGGCTCAGATGGTAAAGCGTCTGCCTACAGTGCAGGAGACCTGGGTTTGATCCCTGGGTCAGGAAGATCCTCTGGAGAAGGAAATGGCAACCCACTCTAGTACACTTGCCTGGAGAATCCCATGGACAGAGGAGCATAGTAGGTTACGGTCCATGGGGTCTCAAAGATGTGGACATTGAGAGACTTCACTTCACTATCTTTTATGTTAATAGTTTTCCATGGAGGTTGTCGAGGGACTTTGATGATCAAGGAAAACTCAGAGGAGTAAATCTATTGTAAAGGTGGGGCAGAGGCATGAAGTAAACAAGCTAAAGGATTAGATGCTTCCATTTCTTAAGGCCATAAAATGAAATCAGCAGAGAAGTATCCTTAAAGCTTTAATGAAAGCTGATCTGTGCAGAGAACACTTCCAGTTGTTTTAGACTATTAACCCATGATAATGACAATAGAGTGAGAAAAGTCAAATGCAGATTAAGTAACCAGAATGTATTTAGTTAGTGCAATCTCAGATGGGGGATTTGGATAGATAGAGCCTCAGGCAAAGCGATAGTCTCTTCTTTCTTTTTTTTTTTTTTTGAGTACCTATTATGTTTCAGGCACTGCTCTAGGTACTTGGGGTAGGTCAGTGAACAAAAGGATAGAGATCCTCCCTGTGAATAACATGTGTGGTGTAGTATCTCCTAGAAGTATCTCTCTAACTCACTTCCACTGCCTATTATTCTGTTAATGATTAAAATTGTTTTAAGTCTGTGTGGAAAGACACTTAGTTTTACGTTTCTGATGACCTATACATTTTATATTATGTTCTCTTAAGCTTTCCGTTTAAAAAAGTATTTATTGATTTCTTATGCTATGAGTGCTATGTCCAGAAGAAATGAAGGATTTATTTCTTGAGTAAGTAGCATTTGAGCATTTTGTTTTGCTAATAAGGTGTTTCAACCACCAATTAAGCTATTAATTTGTGGCCTTTGTGCAGTTGGTCCATTTGATAAGATTTCATCCTTTAGGTGTGCCTTTCCTCCCTTTTTCTTTCCTACTTTGCTTTTTTGTCCCTCCCTTGTCTTCAGTTTCTCATGATGTATATACAGCCTTGACGTACTCCTTTTCCTATTTGGAACCAGTCTGTTGTTCCATGCCCAGTTCTAACTGTTGCTTCCTGACCTGCATATAGGTTTTTCAAGAAGCAAGTCAGGTGGTCTGGTATTCCCATCTCTTTCAGAATTTTCCACAGTTTATTGTGATCATGAGAAACGCTGGGCTGGAACAAGCACAAGCTGGAATCAAGATTGCTGGGAGAAATATCAATAACCTCAGATATGCAGATTACACCACCCTTAAAGCAGAAAATGAAGAGGAACTAAAAAGCCTCTTGATGAAAGTGAAAGTGGAGAGTGAAAAAGTTGGCTTAAAGCTCAACATTCAGAAAATGAAGATCATGGCATCTGGTCCCCTCACTTCATGGGAAATAGATGGGGAAACAGTGTCAGATTTTATTTTTCTGGGCTCCAAAATCACTGCAGATAGTGACTGCAGCCATGAAATTAAAGACGCTTACTCCTTGGAAGGAAAGTTATGACCAACCTAGATAGCATATTCAAAAGCAGAGACATTACTTTGCCAACTAAGGTCCGTCTAGTCAAGGCTATGGTTTTTCCTGTGGTCATGTTTGGATGTGAGAGTTGGACTGTGAAGAAGGCTGAGCACCAAAGAATTGATGCTTTTGAACTGTGGCGTTGGAGAAGACTCCTGAGAGTCCCTTGGACTGCAAGGAGATCCAACCAGTGCATTCTGAAGGAGATCAACCCTGGGATTTCTTTGGAAGGAATGATGCTAAAACTGAAGCTCCAGTACTTTGGCCACCTCATGCGAAGAGCTGACTCATTGGAAAAGACTCTGATGCTGGGAGGGATTGGGGGCAGGAGGAGAAGGGGATGACCGAGGCTGAGATGGCTGGATGGCATCACGGACTCAATGGACGTGAGTCTGAGTGAACTCCGGGAGATGGTGATGGACAGGGAGGCCTACCGTGCTGAGATTCATGGGGTCGCAAAGAGTCGGACTGAGCGACTGAACTGAACTGATAGAGCTTAAGGAAGAATATACCCTTGAGCAAGATGAGTTGTTTTGTTGTGTAATCATTAGCTCTGGGCTTAAAGAAAGTTAGTCTTAAAGATTGTTGTCATAACAACTCAGAGTTTAAGAAAAAATGTCTTATGTGACAAAGAGAAAGCAATGTAGAAAAACAAATTCATGAGTCTGATAATAGGGAAACAGAGAAGTAAATAACAAGCTTATTTCTTCCAAAGGATATGGGAGCTTTTTTTTTTTTTTAATAAAAATACTGCATTTAAAAATTACTTTCATGGTAACTAAGGCTACACATTTAATATTGTATGATTTATAGAGAAGTAATTTGAAATTCTATTTAAACATTTTTGTTTTTCAAAATTGGATACTGTCAAGATATATGCACAATATTCTTTACAGTTAAATTTTCACACATATAATGCATTTAAATTATATGTGTGATATAATGGATAGAAAATCAAATTACTCCCCTTCTACCCATCCCCATTTCTTTCCATTGTACCTCTGTAGAAAGAGTTGAAAATACAATAAGTTTTAGAATGTTTACAGTGATCCATGTATTTAAAAATGGAGGGGAAATGGGTAGTAGCTGAACACATTTGAATTCAACAGAATAGCTTTTGAGATTTTATAATTTCAGCCTTTTCAATGTTTTGTCAGAGCATTGGAAAAAGTAGACTGTGAAATCCCACTGAGATATTTTGAGGAGAATTCTGTTGTGTGAAGGTTGGACTTGGAATATAAAGCAGCACTCTAAGATGTCTGCATACTGAGAACTGTTCAGAGGGGCCTTGATACACATTTGAGTTCTATGTGCTTAGGTGAGCCAAGACACTTCCGGTTTCCTGAGGATTAAGTTCACACCATTAAGAGCGCCATGCTTTTGTTTTTTACCAGTCCTCTCAGGTTTCCTCTTCTGGTGACTGTGGTCATTGTACTGTTTTGAAGGTAGCCTAGTGCTTGAATAGACTCACAAAATAACTCACTCTGTTGTATTTGAAGAAAGGGCTGTGTCATAGGGCACAGGAATTTTTTTGTTTAATATATTGTGTGGTACTATGTGACTTAACTTTTCTAGGCTTCATTTTCTCACTTTTAAAAGGAAGAGGATTCATGAGATAATCTTGAAGACTCCAAAAAACCCAAAACAATGTTATTATATGTATGTATTTTCATGGACTGATTTAAAAGTTTTGTTGGATATTCTGGGAAAAAAAAAAAAGTGGAGTGAACAACCCTCAGTATTTCTAAAGCAGTTGTGTAATTGAGACATTCTAGATTTTGGATTGTGTTCCCCTTTGATATTGTCAACATAGAGGCTTTTGTTCTGTTGTATTTAAATGGTAATTATAACTAGGACCAAGCCAGCTCAGTTTGCTTTTTGGATTCAAAGGACTTGCTTGGGTAGCAGCAGTTAATTATATGGGAAAATTTAAGGTTAAAAACACTTTTCTTCCTGTGATTTGCAAGGAGCCTCCTCGCATGTAACTTTAGAAAATTTGTTAGTATTTACATTCAGCATTACAGTGTTTTTTGCCTCATTAATTGCATCTAGTCCTACTTTATTTGTACCAGATTTTTTTGGTTGGTAGCTGGCAATCTTTTGAGGTAGCTCCACATACATTTCAATGAACACCTGGGCCTTCTCATTAGCACAGGCCATTACTGAAAGCTAGAGACATCCTTGTGTCCCTCTTTAATCTGACACCTGGTTTCAGGGTTATTTTGTCCAATATCCTGGCTTTGATGAAAGTTTATATTGGGAGCAGAAGGTCATTAAAGGGGTAAAATCCAGCATTTGGAAAGTCTAGAAAATCAGTCAACTGCAAATGATGAAGTTCTCAAATGTATGTCTCTAAAGCTACTTCCAGTGATTGAAACCAATTTTGAAAATGTGAAAACTTGAAATAGTTTCTAATAAAACTTCCTGTAGAAAAAGTGCAGTCAGACTATCTTGGGACTGATTTGTGGAACATTGGTAGGTGGCTCCTAGAAGGGAATCTCTACTCTCCAGTGAACACTTATCTGTGTATCTTTGGATGTTACTGTGATGACCAGCTCAGATCACAGTACCTGCAGAGCTCTCATGCGTTTTCACCCTGCCTTGTGTTCTAGGTAGCTGTGTACTTGACTTTCTCTGATATAATGTGCAGACACAAGTTTGTTCTCTCCAGGCCATCAAGTCTGGGAGTGCAGTTTCTGAGGAGGTTTGAGAATAATTGAGGCAGACAGAGTGCCTAAGATGGGGACCCTGGGTGGTAGAGTAGAGATTGGAAGGATAATTGGGAAGAACCATTTCTGAAAAACAGAAGTGAGAGCATTAGCTGTGGAGTATCTGGGTGGAATAGCTAGTTAAGGAAATAGCCTCCAGAGGGAAGCAATTCTAGAAGAGGAGTAGATACTGGGGTGCATGGTTTGAGATGAGTCTGTCCTGGGCCAGTGCATGGCCAGGCTGCTTCTAATAGCTGGACCCCACCTTGATTTGAATCTGTGTCCATTGCTTCTTTGTTGCCAAATCATGCTTCATATGAATGTGAAGCTTCTCTGGGGGCAGATAGTGTTTTCTAGTCATATGTTATCCTATTGTTGCCTAGCACATAGTAGACATATTAAAAAAAAAATATTGAATTTAGTTTATATTTTCCAAATGGGTTATAAGGGTTGTAATTTATATTTTATGTGTGTGGGGAGATGAGAAAGTTGTTATTTAGTAGCAGATAGTCTTACTGGTCAGCATATATCTCCTAGGAAGATGAGTGACCAAGCCTACACATTCTTTTCACACTGGCCTTTGTGTGCTTTCTTTTGGCTATCAGCTTCATCCAGATTGTAAACAGCAACCCAGAAGACAAAGGTTTTATACTCCATTATCATTTCTTCTAGCCAAACAGTTTTGTGTGAATAGAACAGTCCAGTAAAGGAGGTTGTTTACCTTTAATTAGGCTTCCCAGGAAATAGTTCTAGCCTTTACTTTTGATTAAAATTGGAGTTTTTGTTTTCCAGAATGTTTCCAGACATTATTATAAAAAGAACCATGTTTGGAAGCAGTAGGGGACTCTCAAATAAAATAATAATTTAAAACTACTTAGTCTTAGTAGTTCTGTAATTTTTAATGTTAAAAATCCCTTCTGTGTTTACAGTTCAAATGGATTAGATTATGGTGTATGTGTGTGTGTGTGTGTTTGTATATATGTATGCATGTATAAGCAGTATTCTTTAAAACTACCTGGAGGTCATTTTAAAATTGAGATGTACCCAGTAGTAAGAAACTGAGTATTTTTGATTGAGAGATACTTTAAAACATGTAGTGCTATCATCACTCATTATGGATGAACCTTTAATAGGTGAAGGCATTCGTTCACCAATCTTGTGGATTGGTTTCTGCCTCAGGAATACTTTGCTTTTATAAATTTCATGGCCTAACAAGAAACAAATTCATACATGCTAATGTGAAACAATATTAAAGAAAATTTAGGAGTTAAACTTTGAGGAACAGGTTTTTCTGGTATGCATGCTGAGAGTGTTGCATCATGAGAGACAATGAATTGTTAAGATTGTGGTGCTTTATGACATGTATATAATTAATCATTTATAAGGAAGTCATATTCAGTTTTATAGGTTGTGCATTGCATAACAATATATAGAGATGTATATAGAGCTTACAAGTCTGTATGATGCAGCTCTGGGGGTGAATAAGATGGAAAATACTATTTTATTCTTGGGGTCTGTATTTTTTGTATGTCAGGAGATCCAACCAGTCTATCCTAAAGGAGATCAGTCCTGAGTATTCATTGGAAGGACTGATGAAACTGAAACTCCAATACTTTGGCCACCTGATGTGAAGAGCTGACTCATTTGAAAAGACCCTGATGCTGGGAAAGATTGAGGGCAGGAGGAAAAGGGGGACAACAGAGGATGAGGTGGCTGGATGGCATCACCAACTCAATGGACATGAGTTTGGGTAAACTCCGGGAGTTGGTGACGGACAGGGAGGCCTGGTGTGCTGCAGTCCATGAGGTCGCAAAGAGTCGGACACGACTGAGTGACTGTACTGAACTGAACTGCGATAGTAAACTAGTAGATATTTCTGTCAAGTATATCAGATAAAAATAAGTGCTATACAAAAAATGTGATAGTGGCCTGATAGCTACTTTAGATTAGATGGTCAGGAAGAAATAATGAGAAAACAATGCAAAAACCTTTTAAGTGGCACAATTAAAATTATTTTATATACACCTTTTAAGATTGTCATTTTTGTACTTCTGTTGCTAAGGATACTGAGTCTGACACACTTCTTTGTTTCACTCTGGAGTTTTACAAACTGTTTTTAGCAGTGGATGTATTTTTTAAAAGATTTATTTTGGCTGGTTTTCATAAATAAAGAATAACTATATAATGTCAAATTCTTTGAGTTTAACTCAGTGACAAGATTCCAAGTATAAAACAGAGTTTTAAAAAATTTGAGTAACTTTGTTTTTATACAATGAGAAAAAATTTTTTTAAAAGTATTCAGTGATATGTTTATCTAAACTTGAAAAGACTCAGAAGATAACTTAGTCTTCAGTTAAAATAAATCTTTAACTTTTCTAATGTCTATGAAATATTATGAGCAGTTTAGCTTTTGTGTTCTTACATTGTTTGCTTAAAAATGTTCATTGTTTAGGAAATACTGTATTTTTTTCCAGCCTACTTTCTATCTCTCTTTTGTTTTTCACAGTGTTTCCATGTTGCTACTTGGATTTTATGTCAGTTATTTTAAATAGCTTCAAAATAGAAGATAAAGTAGGTATGCAGTAATTTATATACTCATTCTTTTTTTTATAATTTTAAAAATTATTACTGGAATTTCACTGTTATAAGTATTTCTGTGATGGACATTTTGTGCCTTAGCGATTTTTTTCCTGCATGTTGGGTGTCTTAAGGGATATTATCCAAATGTGAATTTCTAAGTATTAATTTCTTTGTTGCCAAAAGAGTGTAATTCATGTCAGTGTATGGCAAAACCCACTACAATATTATAAAGTAATTAGCCTCTAATTAAAATAAATAAATTAAAAAAATAAAAGTGTAGACTTTTTTTTACATAGAATTTAAGGAAATTTTCATTTTATGCTTGTAAGAAATTATGATTAGCCATTCTAGGAAGATTTTAACTAGAAAAAACAAAGCAAAAACATCTGAAAGAGAAACTATACTTTGTAGAACAAAGTTTAGAACTAAAGTATTTGGTATATTTAGAAACATGGTAGTGATAACCCTGTATGCGAGACAGCAAAAGAGACACAGCTGTATAGAATGGACTTTTGGACTCTGAGGGAGAGGGAGAGGGTGGGATGATTTGGGGAGAATGGCACTGAAATATGTATACTATCATGTAAGTAATGAATCGCCAGTCTATGTTCAATACAGGATACAGAATGCTTGGGACTGGTGCACGGGGATGATCCAGAGAGTTGATATGGGGTGGGAGGTAGGGGAGGTTCAGTATTGGGAACTCATGTACGCCCAAGATGGATTCATGTCAATGTATGGCAAAACCAATACAGTAAAGTAAAATAAAGTAAAAATTAAAAAAAAATAAAGTATTTGTATAGTTTTGGTAAAATCTGATGGAGGCAATGATTTATTCAAGTGGGTATTCAAAGCTTGCCACCAGTTATATTTTTCAAAAAGCAATGTTAAAGTTTAACTGATTAATTTATGTGCTCATGTCTTAATTTCTGTCTTTGGGATCCTCTGAAAACTTTCTAATTAACAAAAAAAGATAAAAGTAGATAGTTCTTCAGCTAATCCTCAACTGTGCAGGTCATTTCTTTCTCTTACACTCTTCAGTTCAGTTCTACCATGCTTTTATGGATCTCTTGTCCTCTTATTTGTTTGATGACATTTTATGGACTTATCACCCAGTGATCAGACTTAGGAAATCTTTGAAGATTAAACAGACTAGAGAGAACCTGGAGAAGGCAATGGCACCCCACTCCAGTACTCTTGCCTGGAAAATCCTATGGACAGAAAAGCCTGGTAGGCTGCAGTCCATGGGGTCGCTAAGAGTCGGATACGACTGAGCGACTTCACTTTCACTTTTCACTTTCATGCATTGGAGAAGGAAATGGCAACCCACTCCAGTGTTCTTGCCTGGAGAATCCCAGGGACGGGGGAGCCTGGTGGGCTGCCGTCTATGGGGTCGCACAGAGTCGGATATGACTGAAGTGACTTAGCAGCAGCAGAGAGAACCTTGGTTGTTTGCAGCCTGAGCATTGTTTCTCTGGCCACTTCTGGGTGGATCGGTGTTAGGATTCTATGGTCTTTGCCAACAACGGGTTTACAGATTAATAAAACTAATAAGTAAAATGCTGTATGAGAACTGGAGATCCGGTAGCCAAACAGATTGCTTGTGAGTGTACAGCACTTTCCTTTCTCATCAACCAGTGAAATCTTGAAGGTCTTAAGTGCATTACTGGTGGATGTTACCTTGTCATGAATTGCATTTCTTCTTTTACTTATCTGGGTTTCATTATCTAACAGAAGTGCTATAAATTCTGGTCTTATACCATAGGAGTGCTGCACTTGTAGAAACTATTACTGAGATAGAGCATTTTTGTCCTCAACAAAAATAGGGCACAGTAATAATTAAATTTAATAGTGTGTATTGTTTGTTCACTTTCTGGAGTAAAAAGAAAATAAAAATATTCATGAGCTGGTAAATATTCTTAGTTTTTGCATACAGCATCCAGGAAAATACTTAGGAAGTAAAATATTTTAGTGTGTGTTATTTTTACACACTATTTTATAACTACTGTTATAAAATAGCAGTAGTTTCCAGATATATGTCATTTATGTTATTCAGGAGGCATATTGCAGGTATTGTGAAAATATTAAATATGTTTTTTCATTGCATTAATTTCCAATATCCTGACCTTATTATATATTCTCAAAATTCACTTTTTTTCCCCCCCAATTAGAATGTTCTAATTTGGACCTCAAACAGGGCTTTTTATATATGAGATAAAGCCAGACAGGAAGTAGCGTGACTTAGGTGTATAGTGTGTTGTCTAGTGTTTGCTTTGTATACATGTGGCAGTAGCTACTTAAAGGCAGATGTGTTATGACCATTCATGTCTAGGAATTCTTGTCCATTCATCTAGTTTTAAAGCTAACCTCCTAAGCTTTCTGTTGTAATTCTGGTCCCGTATGCTTTCCATGTTTCCCTCTCCTGCTGTGAATTTGATTCTTCAGTCTGCATTTCTCAAAGTGTGAGCTGACATGGCCAGTAAAGAAACTTACAAAATTATTTGCCACCATGATAAATGTTTGTGAAAAGCTAGAAAAGGTCCCTGAGAAGGTATCATTTCTCTAAAGTTCTGTTGCTATTGAAAGGCAAAATTTAGTGAGTTTCAATTTAAGAAACACTGTTTCATCTGGGTTGGAGTTAAACTAGATGAGACTTTAATTCTTCTTGACTATTGTGAAAGGCTTGATAAATATGAAATCAGGAATTAAAAAAATTTATTTTTATTTTCATTTTGGCTGACTTTCAGTGGCTTTGTTATCTATTGGGTAGACAGTATCCTGCTGCTGTCAATTCAGGACCCATGCCTGCACCATCTGTGAGCACCAGACCTGCCTAGTCTGGCAGGGAAACTTTGCTTGTTCAGGCTGCCTTGCCAGCCTCTTCACTCAGGTCTTGCTGCTTTTGGTGACAGATGAAAGACTCTGGTGAAGGAGACTTTTAAGAAAGAGTAGGTTAATGTTTCTGGAGACAGAAGAAAGGGCCTTTGGTATATACTTTAATAATTAGAGAGATGGTTATGTGTGTCTGTGTGTTCAGGCACACTGTGGGAACTCAGGCCACACTGTGGAGAATTTTCCCTGTATAGAGTATTTAGTGCTGACACCTGAGAGCTTTTGTGTCCTAACTTCAGTTTCATTAATAATAAGTTCCAAGAACATTAAAAATGGTTTTTTGCCCATTTAAGCTTTTAATTTCATATTTTAAAAAGTGCTTTTTATGTTAAACAATACTATTTCCCACCTCTTAGGGTAGCTAACAACTCTAGTTAATGAGAGCTCTGAGTTTGAGTCTTTGTTTGCTTGAAATTCTTAGTATGGCTCCCCAGCTTAAAGAAGACTACCTAGTATTGCCCTACCATTTAGTTAAGCAAAACAATCTAAAGTTGTGGTCCTTAGTCTTCTTCTAGGTCACTATACCTTTTAGAAGCTCTTAATCTCATTCAGAAGTACATGCATGGATGGATGTCTACACACATTCACCTCTCCACTCCAGGTCACGTGTACACTCACATCAACATGCATCCCCATCCATCCTAGTTCCTGGAGATGGTGGCTCAGAGGTTAAAGCGTCTGCCTTCAATGCGGGAGACCTGGGTTTGATCCCTGGGTCAGGAAGATCCCCTGGAGAAGGAAATGGTAACCCACTCCAGTATTCTTGCCTGGAGAATCCCATGGACAGAGGAGCCTGGCGGGCTACAGTCCATGGGGTCGCAAAGAGTCAGACACGACTGAGCTACTTCACCCTTCACCCTCTTGAAGTACATTGACAACCTCCAGTTTAAGAACTTACACAAGTTTTAAGAGAAAGGAAGAAAGCAAGATGTTGTTCCCTCCCA
>SJXQ01001376.1:0-91078 GCA_006408695.1 Aepyceros melampus | reverse complement strand
CTTGGGTAAAAGGTAGCTTCTTTATTTAATCACCTGTCATTCTTCAGCATCTGTTCATCCATCCACCCATCTATCCATGTTTTATCAGGTGCTTTTTCTGTTGTTGAAACACTTTATTTTCTGCTTTTCCTTTCTTTTCTTTCTTCTTAAATCAGGAACTAAACTGCTTTCTAAATACAGAAAATGGAAGACTGATTCATGGCAACTATGAAGCTGTTCAAGTAGAGAATATACACATATTTGTTTTTTTATAATACTACAATTTTAAGCATTTATAACTTTGGGAAGGTTGTACAGATAGTCATTTTAGCTTGGCTTGGTTTACCGTCATCTCTTTTTTTCTCCTTTGGCAAGTATTCCTTTGTACCTTTTGTTCTGCTCTAGTTTTAAAATAAAGTACATTGTCAGTAAAGCAGAATAGGATTTTCTTCGGTAAAAATAAAATCACTAGGCATCTGACCATTTCTTCCAAAAGGTACTCTATCAGAGTATTTTTTAAAACATTTTAAATGAAGGTTATACTCCTTTTACCAAAAGTTTCTTTTTTCTTTTTGAAGTTATTTGTTTATTTTACATATGAATCATTTTGTGAAGATATTTTTAGGACTGTAGGGATTCACCTAAATA
The DNA here is from genome assembly GCA_006408695.1 of Aepyceros melampus. Taxonomy (NCBI): domain Eukaryota; kingdom Metazoa; phylum Chordata; class Mammalia; order Artiodactyla; family Bovidae; genus Aepyceros; species Aepyceros melampus. Next base: position 90,451 of record SJXQ01001376.1, on the reverse strand, counting down.
ATCTTAGACATGAAAAATTTTCATATTAAATTATTTTTCTCCTAGTCCTTATTACTTAAAAAAATTACTGTTGAAACCTTATTTCTTTTTGATGTTTATTTTCAGTATTCATTTTTCTACTGCCCATGTCTTTCTCACTTAGATAAGAAATTAAGCATCTGTTTTTTTATGTAGACAGGGAAGGCAAACTGACTTATTTGCTAAATAAGGTCCTCATTGCCCTATCATTTTCATTAAGACTGAAATATAAGATCAGGGAAGAAGGAGTCACTCTCAGTGTACTGCACATGAGAAAAAGCAATGTGTTCACATGTGTACAACCTGCTGCAGAGTCTTAGCCAATGAGGAGGGCAGCCTGAGTGGATTCTCACAGCCAACACTTGTATCAGGAGCATTCATGAAAGATGAGAAAAAATACAAGTCAGCTTTGATAGCATTTAGGTTTTAAGTAAATATAATATTCTAACAAAAAAGATTCATTCCTCTATCTTAAATTAAACATATTTCATGAGAAGAAAATGTCAATGTTATGGACTTGCCTAATACAACTAAGCCTTAGGTTCTGTCTTTGCTCTTAGGGTATGAAGGAAAATTTAACTGTTTTGAAATATTTGATATGTTGGGGTAGATTTGTAATTTAATGGTAAATATGAAGACTTTTTTTTTTCCTAGTGGAAATAAAGCATGGAGATTAATAAGCTCGTCAGTGGAAAAGATCTTTTTCTGTCTCTAAGTGACAATGTAGTTTTTTATTAAATAGTGTGAGTCATTATTATATGTACTAAAGGATGAAATCAGGCTTTCTGTTTCATTTTTTTCATCCTAGATATCTCTTTTCTGTAGACTTTCTGAATATTCTGCCTCTCCTTTAATAATGCAGTGTTTAGTCTTAAGAACTCTCCACATATTACTTTTCCTACATAACTTTTCCCCTAAGAACAAAAATATCTCATTCAGCCTGGGGATCATTTGAAGGAGCCTATAGAAAATGGTTTGAAACAAATTATAAAGCATCTTGAGTCTGAACCTCTGGCCCAACTCAGTCACTCAGTATTTTTTAGAGGATTATTAGAGGTGAAGATCCAGTGATATTTCTATTCTTGACCACTAACGGATAAATGATAAAAGAATTTTAAGGTCTTTGCTAGTGAACTCTGTAAAGAGTGTCAGTCTTGGGTGAGCAGTGAAGTAAGGAGTTTGGATCTGAAAGGGAGCAAATGAAAAACTATTATGACTCTGAAGTGGTCAGTAATGCAGTAAGACTGAGAATTGGGACTTTGTAACTGTAGAAAAGATATAATGAATTCTGGTTTACTTTTACTCTAGTTCATGACCCAGATTAAAAAGTGCCTATGGAATTGCATGAATATGTATGGATAAACATTTTTTTATTATTAATTGCTATTTACTGAGCTTATAATAAGCACTAACTGCATTTATTTCTAAACAAAATATCATTTATTTATCACTAAAAGTGAGTATTTTAGTGATACCTACATTTTGTAGATATGATACATTGAAGTAAACCCACATATGCTAGAATTTTGTTAGAGTTGGTTAGAGAAGCAGATTGCTCTTTAAAGGTAATGTGACTATCCATATGCCTTAAAAAAGGTTTAAAATATTTAAAATACCTAAGTAGATTATATACAATCTAGACAGTAGTTTGATATCAATATTTGTCCTTTGTGCATTTTATAGTGGGCCAAGTTGCTGTGTGAGATAGTTACATTTTCATTTGCTGCCTGATCTAGGAAACTTTTCTAATTCCAGAATATGTACTCTTGGAATTTTAAGACTTTAGAGCAAGTGTTTCATGTAGTGAATTCCAGGTAGGTCCGTCTAGTCAAGGCTATGGTTTTTCCTGTGGTCATGTATGGATGTGAGAGTTGGACTGTGAAGAAGGCTGAGCACCAAAGAATTGATGCTTTTGAACTGTGGTGTTGGAGAAGACTCTTGAGAGTCCCTTGGACTGCAAGGAGATCCAACCAGTGCATTCTGAAGGAGATCAACCCTGGGATTTCTTTGGAAGGAATGATGCTAAAACTGAAGCTCCAGTACTTTGGCCACCTCATGCGAAGAGTTGACTCACTGGAAAAGACCCTGATGCTGGGAGGGATTGGGGGCAGGAGGAGAAGGGGACGACCGAGGATGAGATGGCTGGATGGCACACGGACTTGATGGACGTGAGTCTGAGTGAACTCCGGGAGTTGGTGATGGACAGGGAGGCCTGGCGTGCTGCGATTCATGGGGTCACAAAGAGTCGGACCTGACTGAGTGACTGAACTGACTGAACTGAAATTTTAAAACATTTTATTATGGAAGTTTTCATACATAGGGAAGTTGAAAGGAATTTAGTGAATACCAGTTTACCTACTGCTCATTTTAGCAACTGTTGTTGTTTAGCTGCTCAGTTGTGTCTGCCTCCAGGGACTGCAGCCGCCATGGTTCTGTGTCCCCAAGGCATACTGGGGTGGGTTGCCATTTCCTTCCAGGCGATCTTCCTGACCCTGGGATCAAACCTGTGTCTCCTGCAATGCAGGTGGATTCTTTACTGCTGATCCACTGGGGGAGCAAACATTTGTCAATTATCTGTCACGTATCAGTTTGTCAAGTTTCTGGTCCATTTGTTTGTCCCTCTATTCATCCCTCTATTCCATCTATCTTATGATACATTTAAAGGTAAATGCCTTAGCATGCATATCATCATCTAGAATTCAGTAATAGTTTCCATTGTTTTTTCTTCTTGAGGTAAATTTGAAGTACAGTGGACATACATAATCTTAAGTGAACATTTGCTAATTTTGACAGATGCTTATACCTGTTACAAACTTCTATCAAGATAACATTACCATCACCTCAGAAAGTTCCCTCATGTCCATTACCAGTCAGCTTTTACCATCACACCTCATGGGAAACAATTTTTGATTTTTTTTGTGTTCCTTGGTAACTTTTGCCAAAACATGACATCTTTAAGTAGTCAAAGTATATAAATGTTTAACTGGAAAACATAGGAAGGTGACAGATTGTTATGTGAAATGATCTTAAGAATGACAACTCTAAAACCTGAGAGGGCAGTTGATGAAGGAAAGCTAAAATGACTTCGTGAGATGACTATGACACAAATTTAGGGCAATGCCAGAAGTACATACAGGCAGCGGCCATTAAGTCTTGTAATTGCTTATAGTGGTATTGGACCATATAAATCTGAAAGTCACTTGACAGATTTTTGCCTGGTTGTCAGCGAGCGTGATATAATTCTATGACCCAAATATACTCATATCTTTACAAAGGTTGTAAAGTTGAAATATGCGTTTATTTCAAGTATTTTGCTTTTGTGATTGAGCTAGCTAATACTTGGCTTTTAAAATAATCTATTATAAAACATTGATGCAAATACAAAGTTTTGATTGTACAATGGAGAAAAATATTTTGGAATGTATAAAATCACTTTGTATGAAAGTCTTTGTATTTCAAAATACAGTTTTAATAGTGTAGTTAGACATCATATAGAGTTGTGCAGGTATAATGGATTAATCATGTACTTTGTATCCATCACTAATATGTTTAAATTCTGAACTTTAGCCAATAGAAAAAGAAATCACCATTAAAATCTATAAAATAGTAGAACATAGTTTGGGAATTTATCTTCTATTTATCACTATTTCTAGTCTCTAACCTCTCTTTTGCATAAAAGCTGATTAGCTGATGATTTGTTAGAATGTACACCACCAACTCCCACTTCCACCCACTTTTTCTCTCTTCCTTAATTCTCTCCTTCCCTTTTCCCTTCCTTTCCTGCTACTTAAAAATGTATTTATTGTGCACTGACTATAACATTGTATAAGATTCTGGAGATACTGTGAGTAGAAAATATCTTAATGTAAATCAGATTCTAAAGCTAGTACTTAGATTTGTAAACATTAAATTCTAATGAGTCAGAGCTCACTTTAAAAGCAATCATGCATCTTAAAGTTTTTCAGTAGTTTTTATAGAAAATCAAATATGGTAGTATACATGATCTAAGTTGATTGGATATTTGTGGTGTGGACATAATTCTTTTATTTTCACAACTGAAACACTGGACCTGGTTTATCATTGACACCTGCCCTACCCATCAACTCTTCATGCTCAGTGTAGTCATCTGTATATTTACCTCTCTTTTACTTTAATAAAGATTCACTTGTGCCTCTGCTTCTACAGGTAGTTTTTTATTTGTTTTAAAAAAACTTGTTCTTGGTCACAGAAGTCTGGAATTTCTTCTGTGATCTCTCAATTTGCATAGTATTAGAGAACAAAGTTCATGGAGCTAGAAGTCAGGAAACTGATTTACTCCATTTTGTTAGCTATGACCTGGGACAACTTAGGTACTTAGTTGCTGTTACTTACAATGAAGTACTTTCCAATTTAGGCTGCATCTCAGAAAAGAAAAAAATATGTGTATACAAAAATTGAAGTGTAATTACTTTAGAACTATTTTTTTATTGTAGGAAAATATGCATAACATAGAAAGTATTATTTTAACCATTTTCAGTACCTTAAACATATTCTCCTTGTTGTACCACCGTCACCTCCATCCATCTCCAGAATTTTTCATCTTTTCACACTGAAAGTCTGTACCTGTTAAATAGTAACTCAGTGACTCGTCATACCTCCCTCCCTGCCGCCTCTCAGTTCAGTTCCGTTCCGTTCAGTCGCTCAGTCGTGTCCAAGTCTTTGCGACTCCATGGACTACAGCATGCCAGACCTCCCTGTCCATCACCAACTCCCAGAGTTTACTCAAACTCATGTCCACTGAGTCGGTGATGCCATCCAACCATCTCATCCTCTGTTGTCCCCTTCTCCTTCTGCCTTCAATCTTTCCCAGCATCAGAGTCCTTTCCAATGAGTCAGTTCTTTGCATCAGGTGGCCAAAGTATTGGAATTTCAGCAACACCCAGGACTGATCTCCCCTAGGATGGACTGGTTGGATCTCCTTGCAGTCCAAGGGACTCTCAAGAGTCTTCTCCAACACTACCATTCAAAAGCATCAATTCTTCGGCACTCAGCTTTCTTTATAGTCCAACTCTCACATCAATACGTGACTACTGGAAAAACTATAGCCTTGGCTAGAAGGACCTTTGTTGGCAAAAGAATGTCTCTGCTTTTTAATATGCTGTCTAGATTTATCATAACTTTCCTCCCAAGGATTAAGCGTCTTTTAATTTCATGGCTGCAGTCACCATCAGCAGTGATTTAGGAGCTTCCTAGAATAAAGTCAGCCACTGTTTCCCCATCTATTTGCCATGAAGTGATGGGACTGGATGCCATGATCTTTGTTTTCTGAATGTTGAGCTTTAAGCCAACTTTTTCACTCTCCTCTTCACTTTCATCAAGAGGCTCTTTAGTTCTTGTTCACTTTCTGCCATAAGGGTGGTATCACCTGCATATCTGAGATTATTGATATTTCTCCAGCAATCGTGATTCCAGCTTGCACTTCATCCAGCCCAGCATTTCTCATGATGTCTCTGCATATAAGTTAAATAAGCAGGGTGACAATATACAGCCTTGACGTACTCCTTTTCCTATTTGGAACCAGTAGGTTGTTCAATGTCCAGTTCTAACTGTTGCTTCCTGACCTGCATACAGATTTCTCAGGAGGCAGGTCAGGTGGTCTGGTATTCCCATCTCTTTCAGAATTTTCCACATTTTATTGTGATCTACACAGTCAAAGGCTTTGGCAAAATCAATAAAGCAGCAATAGATGTTCTTCTGGAACTCTCTTGCTTTTTTGATGATCCAGTGGATATTGGCAATTTGATCTTTGGTTCCTCTGCTTTTTCTAAAACCAGCTTGAACTTCTGGAAGTTCACGGTTCACATATTGTTGAAGTCTGGCTTGGAGAATTTTGAGCATTATAGGCTGTATATTGTTACCCTGCTTATTTAACTTAAATAAGATGAGTGCAATTGTGTGGTAGTTTGATCATTCTTTTACAGTCCTGTGGCCACTGCTTGAGTTTTCCAAATTTCCCGCTTCTGGACGCCACCATTCTATCTTTTGTCTTTAGGAGTATAGAAGATTTTTTTTGTTGTTGTTAAGAGGGCTAAGTTTTCTCTTTCCTTCCATTCCTCTTAGTTTTAAGAAGTGTTTTTCTTTTTAATAACTGTATTATTGAGGGTTAACTACTAGAATTGTGTATATTTCAAGTCTAAATTCTGTTCTTTAATGTTTTAACATAGTCTCTAATTTTTATTCTACAACTGTGGAGACAGCAACAGAAACACTTTGAAATAAATGTGCCTAGGCAATTGTATAAATGTAATGCACTTAAACTAGCCATTTATTTGATATTAGGCATTTCATTTGATTTCCACCTATGGCTATGGCTTTGAGAAGTTTGATTTACCATTTATTTGATGTGATTTCAGGTTGTGTATCTTTGCAATGCAATAATTAGCACTTAGGTTATTTGAAGTATGGCTTAATGAAGTGTAAAGGATATGAAATGAAAGATAAATAACATGTAACCTAGGGAATATTTGCATAATGGCATTTAGCTGTTGGGCATTTTAAAATTTATACTGCAAGTGCTTTTTCATAATATATAAAGGTGGTTTTACTAATGTTGGTATCATTTAGAACATTTTATAAAGGTAATTAGATGATTGAAATTTTTGTTTTTTATTTTCAATGATTCGATATTTTTAGGCCAGCGTTTGGTTCAATATATTGTGTACTAAAGAAAAGTCCTAGTCGTTTGAATAGCTGTAACTCTATAATTGTATGAAGAATTTCACTGGTATAAGCAGTACAAAGCTTAAAGACACTCATGTAACCTAGTTACCAGAAATGGTGTCTGTTGAATGCCAGTGAGATATAATGATGTTTCTGGTTTTGCTTTTTTTTGGTATTGAAGGTTGAAGAGAGACCAGAAAAGATCCAGAGTGGATGGGAGCCATGCTTTTCAAATTGACCTTTTTAAATCCTGGGATTCAGTGACAGTGATGTAACTGAGTTATTAAATGCTATGACTCCTGGAATGAAGAAACCAAAATGTAGATATTGCTAATTGGTAAATACTTTGATCAAGACAAAATTTCCTAGTTTCAGGGGCATGAAGGCTTTGTTGCAGACCTGAAATTTAAACATTTTTTGAGAAGAAAATTCAAAATTGCAACTACAGATTAATGTGTACAAGTTTAATACTTACAATGAGAAAAGAAAATGGATGACATGTTTTTAAAAAGATGGCCAATAACATAATCATCAGAATATTGAAAAATGGACATTTTTGTATTCCTGATCATACTTTAAAACTACTAGAATTTAAAAATTGACACCTATAGGTTGTGTAGTCTTTGATTGTCTCTTCCTGTGGCATGTTTATGTTAACATATTTGTGCTCTACAAAGAGAGTTTGAGAAATTCTATTTCAAGAGTCCTACAAAAACGAAAAAGGAAATGTGTGCTGTGTTTATAATTATATAAGACTTATCAAATATATTCCTAATAAAAGAAAATGCCTGATTTACTAGTCATTGGCTAAAGACTGAATTATCTATTTATATATTTCATATATCATGATTGAAAGAATTTACCCCAGACTATCTTTTAGCTGTGTATGTTTCAGACTTCCTCCCCCACTTACCACATACTTGTAGTTCTAGTTTCCATGGGACACATCATATGTCTCCTTAGACCTCTGTCTCCAAACTTTCATTTCATGACTCCAGGTAGTTGGTGCAATAGGTAAAAAAGGTGTATTCCTAGAAGCTAGTCCTACAGTGGAATCATTAATTACACATGGAAATGAGTGAGAACCACATACATACATCCTACTAAACCCAAATTGAATGTGTCAACAATTCCCTCTCCTCTTTGTTGGAACCTCAAAGTGCCTGCTATGACTCACACCATTTGACATGAGAAAATAACCCTGAAGCCTAAGCTTCATGAAGCAAATTTATGGTAAATTCACCTCTGTGGATTCTGCAGTGCTGTTTCTATGGTGAAGGAAATCTGCTATCTAATATGGTTGCCACTAGTCATATGTGCCTGTTGAATACTTGAAATATGATTAGTGCCCCCAAAGAAATGAATCTTTAATTTTATACTTTAAAGTTAAGGAGATATTTGTGACTAATGTACTGTGTTGGATAGTATAGGTCTAGCATCTTTATTACTATTTTATGTAAAATTAGTGCTCATGTCATCCTGTTAAAGATACTATGTATTGATGTATCATATTCAGCTTTACTTAGTTTATTTAGATATAAACTGTCCATTGTAACCTGAATTCTTGATTACATGATACTGCCTATTGAGCAAAGTATGGAATTCTCATAATTATAAACAAGATTTATATTTGAATATTTATTTAAATTTAAGCTGAAAAAAGGGATATTGTCTTGCTGGAAAATTGTCTTGAATCAGAAGTATTAAAATATTATGGGCTGAAATGTGTTTTCAAAGTAGGGATTAAAGCCTTTTTGTATGAAGCATTTTATATTTTTCTTTAAAAACGTAATGGAACATATCCAGAGATAGAGGGCAAGTGTAATATTTGGTTGATGTGTTTAATATTATTTCGGCTGATTAGTTTGCTAATTCAAGTGCTCCAAACAAGATTCCAAGATTTGGGCTAGATCTTATTTTGCTATGACTTGGCATTTGAGAGTAATTCATTAATATTTAAATTGGTCAAAGAAAAGGGGAAACATGAATATAGCTTAGTACAGTTCTGAGAACAACCTCTATGGCTTATCATTACATACAATTTTCTGAAACTTTGCAAATTTTATTCATTATATACCTCATGAAGAATGGAACATTTTCATAATTATTAATGCAGTGTACAGGTGACCTTTCAAGATTTCAGTGTGTATTTGAGTGGAATAATTAATTTTCTGTTCATGTGCTGGTGAATTTTATTTGAACAGCTGAATGTTGATAGACATTGGGAATAGATGTTTTCTGTACATCTGCATGTAATAATTGTAATTAATATTTAGATTTACTGGATTGACTTTTTAAATTGAGGTAAAACTTGAATAATATAAAATTAACTGCTTTGAAGTATATAATCATTGACATTCACAATGTTGTTTTACCTCTGTTTAGTTTCAAAACATTTTCAACATCACCGAAGAAATCTCCCATATTCAAAATGAATACAGGTATTCCAAATATTTCATAGAAATGAAATAATACAGCACATGGACTTTTGTTTCTTGGCTTCTTTTACATTTTAATATAATTTTTTCAAGGCTTATCTTTGTATTAGTACTTTATTTCTTTTTAAGTTTGAATATTATATTGTAAGGCTTCCCTTGTGACTCAGTGGTAGAGAATCTGCCTGCCAGTGAAGGAAATGCACATTCAGTCCTGGGTTTGGGAAGATCCCCTTGAGAAGGAAATGGCAACCCACTCTAGATTTCTTCCCTGGAGAATCTCCTGGACACAAGAGCCTGGTGGACTACAGTCCATAGGTTTGCAAAAGATTTAAGCGCGACTTAATGACTAAACAACAACAAACAACAGCAATATTCTCTTGTATAAATACACCACATTTTGTTTTTCCATTCATCAATTAGACTAAGTTTTAAGAAATTAAAAAAATTTTTTAATTGAAATAGAGTTGATTCATAATGCTATGTAGAATAGCTTTCAAATAAAATTGAAACTAGGAACTCTAGTAATTTTTCTTAATCAGTTCTAAGCCTTAATTGACCATGAACCTTCTTGTTTATAGTTATTCAATACTCTTCAGGTTTAGCTTATTGAAATATGACCAGTGTTTCATTTTTTACCCTCAATCACATTCCCATTCACTCGTTTTAAAATGCTGTTTGTGCTAAACATTTTATATAAACCTCTCTTAAAATTATTTTTAAATGTTAGTGAGATAGTCTGATATAGTCTGCTGCTGCTGCTGCTAAGTCACTTCAGTTGTGTCTGACTCTGCCCCATAGACAGCAGCCCCCCAGGCTCCCCCATCCCTGGGATTCTCCAGGCAAGCACACTGGAGTGGGTTGCCATTTCCTTCTTCAATGCATGAAAGTGAAAAGTGAAAGTGAAGTCGCTCAGTCATGTCCGACTCCTAGTGACCCCATGGACTGCAGCCCACTAGGCCACTATGTCCATGGGATTTTCCAGGCAAGAATACTGGAGTGGGGTGCCATCGCCTTCTCCCTGATATAATCTAAATTTATTCTAAATCATAGAATGATAAAGCTGAAAGAAAAATAAAGTTTGATCTATGAGACTAATATTTTAAACTATAATTTGATAAGAAAATAAACAGTAAAATCAAATATCCTTTTTATCCATTGAAGAAAGTCATTTTGTAGGGCAGGAATAGAGATGCAGATGGAGAGAACAGATGTGTAGACATGGAGTAGAGGGTTAGAGGTGGGATGAACTGAGAGATTGGGATTGACATGTGTACACTTACCATGTCTAAAACAGATAGCTGGTGGGAACCTGCTGTATATCTCAGGGAGCTCAGCTTGGTTCTCTGCGGTACCTAGACTGTGTGTGGTGGGGTTTGAGAGGGAGGTCCAAGAGGGAGAGGATAAATGTGTACATGCAACTAATTCACTTCATTGTATAGCAGAAACTAACACAGTAACACATATTGTAAAGTGGCTATACTCCAGTTTTTTTTAAAGGAAAGTCAAAAGAAATCTCCAGATATTAGATTTTTAATATTCCCTTTTCTATCAGTGAATATAAAATGGTGAGCTTCACCATATTGAATCTGTGATATAAGATGTATTGCATCATGTTGTAAGGACTCTTTGTTTTTAATCTCTTGTTTCCCTAGGCTGGGCCTCACTTTTCTAGAGACTGGCACATAGAAGACATGAACATTGCTCATAGTAAATCTCTTCAGAAACTCAGGACTCATGATACGTGTTATTTGCAGATTTTTAAAATTTTGTTTTCTCTTGGTATTTTTTGGAGGAGCAGAACCTGTCTATGTTTTTAAAAAAATATCACTTGGTAACTATTTGCAAAATTCTCAGTAGCATCTTAAAAAGTTGCTTCCTGATGGATTTATTCTTGTATTCTTTCTTGGTTGTGCACTTTTTTTTTTTTAAACAGGATGTGGTTGTGTCATATATGCTCGTTGTAATTTGGCTTTTCAAAATGTCAAATGCCAGCCATATGCAAAATAAGATAATTTACATTTTATGACTGTGAAATTTAGCTCATTTTTCAGAATAAACAGAAACCTCAAATGACTTCTTTTAGTCTAATTTGTTGGCTTTGGTGATTTGTCAGTGTGTGAGTAACAGACTGTATTAGTTTCCATCCCTGAGTAACAAGTTGCCAGAAACATAGTGGCTTAAAGCAACATAAGTAGTGGATCTTACAATTTCTGTGGGTTGAGAGTACAGGTTCAGAATAGATGGATTCTGTGCTCAGGATCTCACAGGCTGAGTTCAAGGTCTTGGCTGGGCTGAGGGCTCATGGGGTCTTCTTGCATATTTGTCTTGTTGGAATAATTCATTTTCTTGGGGTTGTCTAATTGAGGCCCTAATTTTTTCTTTTTTTTTTTTTGGCTAGCTGTTGACTGGAGACTGCTCTTTGTCTCTAGAGGCCCTCTTAGGGTCTTGCTACATACCCCTCTTATGAGGCCCTTTCTTAAAGCAGCAGGAGAATCCCTCCTAGGCTCAGAGGCTCTTCCTCCAGGAAAGGCCAAGTCTCTTCTGAGAGCTCCCCTGGTTAGCCCAGAATAATCTTCCTTTGACAGACTTAAAGTCAGCTAGTTTTTAACCTTAATTACAGCTGTAAAATCCTCTTACTTCTGTCATAGAATATCATCTAATACAGAGAATGAACCCTATCATATTTATAGTCCTGCGGTACTCAAGAGGAAGAGATTACAGAGACTCTACCCCAGGGAGCAGGCATCCTCTAAGATGGAGGCCATCTTGGAATACTGTCAACTACATAGAAGTTAGGTGATAATTTTAAATTGTATATGCATATATTTTTAAAAATAACAGGCAATACTATCAAGAGCAACTTTAGGTTTACAGAAAAATAGAGCATAAAGTGCCGAGCTCCCATATACCCCTTTCCCTCGACACAGTTTGCTGGACTTTTGTTGTTGCATTAATGCAGTATACTTGTTAAAATTGAGCCAATACTGATACTGTATTATTAACTCAAGTCCATAGTTTATGTTAAGGTTTACGCTTCATATTGTTCTGTGGGTTTTGACAGATGTATATCATGTATGTACCATTACAGTATCAAACAAAATGATATCACCTCCCTAAAGAATCCCCTGTGCTCCATCTATTCATCCTTCCCTCCTCCGTCCCCTGGACCCTTTGGCAACTTCTGGTCTTTTTACTATCTCTAATAGTACTGCTTTGCCAGAATATTATATAGGTGGGATCATAAAATGTATAGTCTTTCCAGACTGGTTTCTTTCAATTAATAATAGGCATTTAATATTCTTCCATGTGTTGCTGTGACTTGATAGCTTATTTCTTTTTATTGCTGAAAAACACTGCATTGTATGGTTGTACCACGGTTTGCTTAATCTGGTAGGCTGCTCTCTAGATCTTATTTGAGCATTGCTGGGAAATGGCCTGTAGAGGTGTCAGTGAAACTCACTAGGAAGCCTTCTTTGGAATAGAAGGAAGGGGTTTCTCTTTCTGTTTCAATGTGCCTTGCTCCTCCTGTGTGTGTGGTGGAAGTGAGGCAACCCCTAAGGGGTGGACAGAATCCACTGAGAAGATGCTTATGTGGATGCTACTGAAACTCTGGGAGACTGCCGTTTATGGCATCTGTGAGACTTGCTGGGGAGACTACCTGGGGGATGGTGAAACTCACCAGGGTGGGCTCATAGGAGTGCTGATTAAAGCTTCTGGGGGGGGGTGATTGTCCCTTGGTGTGCCAGGAATAAGAAGAGCATAAAGTGTACTGTAACTGGAAAGAGAAGACCTCTATTCTAGCAATGTTCATGTAGCACCCTGTGCTAACAAAACTTAAGGTTATGGATACTGGCAAAGAAGAAAAGATTCAGGGTACAGCTTCAGTATCATACAGGACAGTGAAGGGCAGAAGGAAAATTTGGAGTTGACAGGCAAGATGTTGATAACTAATACACTTTCTGTTTCTACTTTGCTGAGAGTTTTAAAAATCAGGAATGAATACTGAAAGAAGATCCCCTGGAGAAGGAAATGGCAGCTCACTCCAGTATTCTTGCTGGAAAATCCTATAGACAGAGGAGCCTGAATGGCTATAGTCCATGGGGTTGCAAAAAAATTGGACATGACCTAGTGCCTAAACAATGACAACAGCATTGAATATTATCACATGCTCTTCTGCAGCTATCAAGATAGTCATATGGTCTTATCTTTTAATCTGTTAAATGGTAAATTACTTTAATTGGATTTTTGAATGTGAAACTGATCTTGCATTCCTACCTAAGCCATACTTGATTATGATGTAATTCCTTTATATATATATATATATATATTTATTTATTTATAAATAGTTGATCCTTGAAAATGTGTGAGTAAAGGACACTGACCCTCTGAATAGTTCAAAGTTCAAGTATAATTTATAGTTGGCCTTCTGTATCCTTGGTTCCTCTGTATCTCTAGTTCTGCATCGTTGTATTCAGTCAACTCAGATTTTATAGGACTGTTGTATTTATTCCTGAAAAGCAGTCTGGTAAGTGGGTCTCAATAGTTCAAACTGGCAAGTTGTTCAGCAATCAATTGTATTGCTAGATTGGATTTGGTAATACTTTGTTACATACAGGTCTTTATATCCATTAAATGGGTTGTCTATGAATTTCTTTTTCTGTAATGCCATTTGGTTTTGGAGGGTTTGGTGGCTTCATAAAATAAGTTGGGAAGTATTCCTTCTTCCTCTCATTTTGTGAACAAGTTTGTATAGGATTTGTCTCAGTTCTTCCTTAAATTTTTGATAGAATTTACCAGTGAAGCCTCTGGTCCTGCAATCTTCTTTGTGAGAATATATTGAGTTACAAATTCAACTTTTGAGATTGATGATGAGCTTCTTTTTGAAACACTTGTACTTTGCATCTGTCAAGCAATTTATCCATTTATCAAGGATATTGATATAAAATTATTCTTAATGTTCCCTTATTGTTTTAGTGTTAGAAGCATCTGTAGAGTGTCTTTGTTTTTATTTCTTGTATTTGTAAATTTTATCTTTTCTCTTTTATTCCCTTAGTCATTCTAGCTAAGGTTAATCACTTAAGGTTTATCACTTAAGTTCTTTTTTTCTTTAAAGCATCTTTAGTTAGTAAAGTATATTCAAATGAAAATGTAATATTCAAGGTTAGATATCAGCTATGGTGCTGTGTATTATTGTGTGTGTTATGAATACTGAATGAAAAGAATTTTGGAAAAAGTAATAAATTATAATTGAATGTTAAATACTATTTTTCAAAATTCAATTTTGTATTAAGGTGTAGCTGATTAACAGTGTTGTGGTAGTTTCAGGTGAAACTAATCTCCGAGTGTTGCTGTGAGTTTGTTTATTTCATCATTCAGATCTATTAATTGTTGCTTCATGTGTCCTGATAACTCTCTGTTATTAGGCACATATACATTAAAGATTATTAAGTATTCTTGATGAATTGACTCTTATCATAATAAAATGCCCATATTTATCTTTGGTAATATTACTTATTCTGAAATCTATGTTGCTATTAATGTAACTACTAAGCTTTCTTATGATTAGTGTGTGCATGATAAATCTTAAAAAAATGTATTTTTAACATATTTTTATAATTAATCTGGATTTAACTTAGCATATATTTGGTCTTATTTTACTTACAATCCAAAGAATCTGTGCCTTTGAAATTGAATATATACTAGCCTCACTCAGCTAGACTTATGCAAGAGAAATAAGTCTATAGAAAATGATTTGAATAGGTATTTTCCCAATTTTCCTGAGTGTGGGACTAAACACATCTCAATCTAGGTGCTCAAGGGAGAAGTTAATTTACTGCATACAATAAATGCCTTAGACACTAGATCTTGATTCTTTTGGGGAGCCCTGCTAGAGAGGCTGGGTTGAATTTCCATGTAATATAATTACTTAAATCTGTCATCTTTTTGTTCCTTTGTTTTTTCTTTCTTTCTTTCTTTCTTTTTTTTTTTTTTTTGTGGCTGTTTGTAATTTCTTCTTTTCCTGTGGCCTTTTTGGATAACTGAGTATATTTTATATGCTATTTTATCTCTACTGTTCTTATATATTGGTACTTTACTTTTACCAACCAACCAGTGGTTGCTTTGGAGTTTATAGGATGTGCTTATATATATTAGGGCTTCACAGGTGACACTAGTGGTAAAGAATTCTCCTGCAGTGCTGGAGATGCAGATTCAATCCCTGGGTTGCAAAGATTCCCTGAAGGAGGAAATGTCAGTCCACACCAGTTTTCTTCCCTAGGAAATCCCATGGACTGAGGAGCTTGGTGGACTACAGTCCATGGGGTTGCAAAAGAATTGGACATGACTTAGTGACTAAACAAAAACAATTTATATATATTAGTATACAAGTATACTCCTTGGAAGGAAAGTTATGACCAACCTATACAGCACATTAAAAAGCAGAGACATTACTTTGTCAACAAAGGTCCGTTTAGTCAAGGCTATGGTGTTTCTAGTGGTCAGGTATGGATGTGAGAGTTGGACTATAAAGAAAGCTGAGCGCCGAAGAATTGATGCTTTTGAACGGTGGTGTGGAGAAGACTCTTGAGAGTCCCTTGGACTGCAAGGAGATCCAACCAGTCCATCCTAGGGGAGATCAGTCCTGGGTGTTCATTGGTAGGACTGATTTTGAAGCTGAAACTCCAATACTTTGGCTACCTGATGCAAAGAGCTGACTCATTTGAAAAGACCCTGATGCTGGGAGGGATTGAGGGCAGGAGGAGAAGGGGACGACAGAGGATGAGATGGTTGGATGGCATCACTGACTCAATAAACATGGGTTTGGGTGAACTCCGGGAGTTGGTGATGGACGGGGAGGCCTGGCATGCTGTGGTTCATGGGGTTGCAGAGTCGAACACAACTGAGCGAATGAACTGAATTGAACTGACCTTATGTAGAATATGTATTAGTAACACTTTATAGTATACCTTCAAATAATTATATGTCTTTACACATAATTAGCTTACAATTATGTACTTCCAGTAACCCCTTCCATCTTTTGTACTATTGTGGTGATACATTTTACATCTACATGTGTTTGAATTCCACAATACATTATTTTTGCTGTACACAAGTATCTCTTAAAGATATTAAAAATTTATAATAAATATAACTTTTTCCTCATATTCTTCATACTATTTTCTATTCATTTATGTAGATCCAAGTTTCTATCTTGGTATTATTTTTCTTTTAACTTGAAGAACTTCATTGTTTTATCTTAATGTAAGTATGCTGATAACAATGTCTCTGCCTTTATTTTGTGTTTATTTTTGAGAGACACTTGGGCTGGACATAGAATTTTAGTTTCTTTTCTTTCTTTTTTTTTTTTTTTTGAGCTTCTAAAAAATGATATTCCATTTCCTCTGGCTTACATAATCCTGATGAGACATCTGCTAGATTTTTATCTTTGTTCCTATATATATATAAAATCTACTTTAATATTTTCCGTGCTGCTTTTAAGATTTTCTATTAGTGGCTTAGAGCAATTTGGTTATAACATGTCTTGTGTGTGTATGTTTTCTTTATGACTGTTCTGCCTGGACTTTATTGAATTTTTAGGTTTGTAGGTAGATTTTTTAAAAATTAAATTTAGAACATTTTTGGACATTGTTTTCTTTTCCTTCCCCTATTAGGACTCTAATTACACAAATATTAGATAATTGATATTGTCTCACATGTTATTGATGCTATATTTACTTCTTTTCCTTTTTTCTCCTCTGTACTTTGATTAAGGCAATTTATATTGCTATGTTTATAGTTCCCTGCTTTTTTTTTCCTTCTTCTGTGCTTAATCTTCTGATAATCCCATCCAGTGAAATGTTTATATCAAATACTATATATTTTTATCTTTAGACACTTAATCTGGTATTTTTTGATATCTTCACTTTCTTTTCTCATTGTATTCATATTTTCCTTCAAGTCTTAATTTCATCAAAGCTATTTTAAAATTCCTTTTATGTTAGCATAATCTGTCCTAATTCTGGGCTCATTTTAATTGATCAATATTTCTCTGGGTTACAGGTAACATTTTTCCTGCCTCTTTTTTGCCAGTTTCTTTTCTTTTTTTCAATTAGGCAATGAGCATTAGGATTTATTGGACTCTAGGATTTATTTGCCCAAAGGTTCATTCAGGAAAGGAAAAATCCAAACGAACCTTTTGGCCAACCCAGTACATTTTTTAGCTGAACTTTACTATTTCCTTTAAATAGGATTTAACCTTTATTTATATATATATAAATAATCTTTATTAAGGACTTCTCTGGTGGCTTAGATGGTAAAGCATCTGCCTACAATGTGGGAGACCCAGGTATGATCCCTGGTTCAGGAAGAACCCCTGGAGAAGGAAATGGCAACCCACTCCAGTACTCTTGCCTGGAGAATCCCATGGATGGAGGAGCCTGGTGGGCTACAGTCCATGGTGTTGCAAAGAGTGGGACACAACTTCACTTTCATTTTCAACCTTTATTTATCCTATTCAGAACACATGGATACTCAGAGACTGTCTGGATTCCTATGCCAATTGCTTGAGCTTTTTTCCTACATAGTTCTCCCCACCTTCCCCCCACTCCCATCCCAATAGTACTCTGCCCCAGACAGTAACTTTTGTTTCTTACATGGTCTGTGAAGTTTCTTTTTTTGGATTCCCCTTTCCCTATACCTGGAGAAGGAAATGGCAGTCCACTCCAGTATTCCTGCCTGGTAAATCCCATGGACAAGGAATCTTGTGGGCCACAGTCAGTCCTTGAGGTCGCAAAGTGTCATACACAATTTAGTGACTAAACAGCAGTCTCTGTACCACAGATTGGACTTTGCCTTTAGAATGAAATATGGGAAGTCTTAGCACCTGATTTGTTTCCCTTCTCTTAATTCACAGGGCTTATTGCCTTCGGTTCAATATCTGAAATAGCTTTATATATTTCATTCATTTTGTAGTTATATAGACAATTGGGAGAGCAACCTTACAGCAGTCCAGCAAAGTTACTTTTTCTACTGAAATGCATTGTGTTAAATGTAGTTGTTCTATACCTGAATATAGAATCTAGTTACTTTCAGAAGCAAGCTTTATGTTGTAGTATGTTATTTTCAGAGATTTCAAAGAGCTGTTTTATAAAGACCAAAAGATCATTTAATGAAAGTTATACCAATATCTTAGAATAATATCCACAGAGATTTTTTTCATAAAGTATAATACCCTTTGGTCATCCATTCCCTCTTTTTGGTGCACATTGGTTATTTAACTCATTACATTGACATTATCTCCAGGTTCTTTTAAAATTGAATTGGGACTCAGAATGAATACATGCTGTTGTAACGGTTCTTACCATAGTGTGTACTGAGTTATGAGAGTCACTCATGGTTATTTGTTACCTAGGAGGACTACTAAATGTGCATGGTTATATAAACTGCAAATTTTTAGGTCTAGGCTGATATTGAATCATAAATTTATTATTGATACATTGCTTTCTAGGCAGACATGTTTACATTTTAAGAGAATTAAAGATTAGAATTACATTTCCGTTATGAATGGTTTCTTCAACTTTAAATGAATGATTTAAATATTCACATTACTGATTTGTATAGTGAATACATAAAAATAGTGATTAATTATTAGTTTGGAACACAAATTAATTGCAAGGTTTTTAAATAAAAATAGTAGATGAAACATTTAGGGAAAAATATTTCCACATAAAAGCAATTTAACTGACAGAAACATGTCAGTGCTTAGAAACATTTATTCTCAGTTATAAATGGCATTTTTTAAAGCATCATTTTTATTCTAGCCTTCATTGATATATCATTTAGGCAGAAAGTGCTGATGTTGATTTTTGTCTTAGGTTGGAAAGGTATTGAAGGTGAATTTAGTGTTATTTAAACATTCTGTTTCTTCCACTGTCTGGGTATTGTGTTTTATTAGACTGTTTAAAATAAATTGTTTTGAAATATATACGCATGGTGGTCATTTATACAAGGTGCTTTAATTTAAAAAAAATATTAACTACTTACCACATAGTTCATTTATCAGCTTTCTTGTGTAAATCTATACCTAAATTTAAGAGTATTTTTCTGGAAGATGCACAAAGAGTTATTGTCCCCAAGTTTTCCATTCAGATTGGTTTACTGCCATGTGAAATTTATAACTAAATTTTTTTTCATATGAAAAAGACAAAATACATTGTCATCTCATCTTGTCTCATCATACATTTCAGTTATAGGAACAATGATATGCCTTCATTTTTGTGACATGTTGTGCTAGAAAAATTTTTATTATAGAGTGTATGTGACTTATTGTGTGTTTGTGTATGTTTATGCTTGACTCTACGAGAATGAAGTTGTATTTACATAAACTGTAGTGATATTTCTGTATCTGTATGAACATATTGATACAGTAGACAAGATCATAGATGTTTTTTGTATTTGTTTACAGTAATTCTCTCACTGAATATGTACCAGTTACTGACCAAACTGTCCTGTAATAACATATTTATTGCTGGTTTCAATGGCTAATAGAGATGATTAGGTATGTTGCAAGGTGGTCACTTGGACCCTCTTAAGTATGCTTATGGTAAACTTGCCATGTTTATACACACATGGTATCTATTGTGATATCTCCTGGTTTTACTGTAATTCAGCTAAAGGCTATTAGTATTTCAAGGTAGAATGATTTATTTTTATGAGTAAGAGTCAATTAATATATTCTTAATATATTTTTTACTACTATATGAGCATGTTACTTAAATTTCCCTGAGCCTCAGTTATCTCACCTCTGAAATGAAGATGAGATTATGGAAAAAATTAAATGAATTAATACATGTGAAACTCAGACTAATTCTTGACCCCTAGCAAACTCAGTGAGTATCAGCTATCACTGTCATTGTATTACTTTAGTTAATTCAAGAATCAGGCAACAATATTTTTTGTCCTTTTCCTTTATATCTCATAAAATTCACCCATGCTAAGACTGAAAAGCAATGATATTTTGAGAGTTGTGTAGTCATCACCTCAATCCAATTTTAGAACATTTCCGTGAACTCTCAAATATTTCTTGTGCATGTTTGCAGACACTCCTCCTTCCTACCCCAGCTCCAGGTAACCAACATCCTGCTTTCTCCCTCTAATGGACATTTCATTTAAATGGGATCATAAATTGTCTTTTGTGTCTGGCTCCTTCTACTGAACATAATGTTTGTGAAGCTCATCCATATTCTAGCAGATAACAGTATTTCATTCACTTTTATTGCTGAAGAGTATTCCTCGTATGGATGTAGTCCGTGTTTAAAATTTATTCACCATTTGATGGACCTTTGGTTTATTTGTGTTTTTTACGTATTATAGAGTGCTGCTATAAATATTCTTTACCAGTCTTTTCATACACGTATATTTCTGTTTCTTTTGGTAGATTCCTAGGTGTGTGATTGCTGGATTGTTTGATAAATTTGTGTTGAACCTTTAAAGAAACTTTTAACTGTTTTCCAAAGCAGCTCTACCATTTTACATTTCCACTAGCAATGTACGAGTTTCTAGTTTCTCCACATCCTTGTCAACACTTGTTATTCTTTGCCTTTTGAATTATAGGTATACTGTCACTGTGTAATGCAGTATCACATTTCCATAGTTTCCCTAAAGCATGTTCTTATGTGTCTTACCAAAATCATGCCCCCTCTCTGGGAGAACTCTGAGCCCACATATTGGTGCATTATAACATGCAAAGAACTCAGGTTCTTGGCTCAGTTGGGAAATTCTGAAGTGCCATTCCCACTCAAGGTTCCAGTGGCATTGACTGAAGTCTCTGTTATAACCTCATTGCAGTTCAACTTCTCTATCTACCTGTCCTGCTTCCTTTACTCCCTCCCAGATGTTGTTCCTGAAAGTTCTCCCCTAAATGCATGAACATCTGAGTCTTGCACTGTTTCCCAGGGAATCTGACTATAGCTGGGTTGTAGAGTTGACAGGAGTCAATAACTCGGAGTGATTGAGGAAGGTGGCCTCTAGCTTAACATAATATTTGAACAGAGACCTGAATAAAATGAAGATGCATGGCAACTTGGTATTTGGAGGGAAGAATTTTCCAGAAAGAACAGTAAGCACAAAGAAACTGGGCAGGATGATACTTGAGAATAAGGAGGTCTGTATGGAGAAACCAAAGGAGCCAGATCCTGAAGGGCCGTGATGGTCATGCCCTGTGTGGCCTTTGAAGTATTTTCAGTGGTGGGATTCCACGATCACTCCAGATGCTTTGTGATAATACAATGTAAGGGGCAGAGAGCAGCAACAGGGAGCCAGTCAGGAGTTATTGCAGTGGTCCAGGTGAGAAATGGTTGTGACTTGAGTTGGAGTGATAGCATTACAGTGGGCAAGAAGTGGCCAGATTTTGAGTATATTTTGATAATATAATTTTCTGATGGTTGGGATAAGGATATGAGAGAAATGTAAGAGAAAGAAAAGAATTAAAGATGTATCTGAAGACTTTGACCTGAACAATTAGATGAACTCTAATGGATGTATTGAGACATGAAAAGCTTAAGAGCAGGTCAGGGTGGGTAGAAATCAAGTTAACAGTTTTAGACATATCAAATTTGCATGCCTGCTAGAAATATGAGAGTAGATGGGCCCAAAAAGTTGGATGACAATTCTGGGTCCAGACTGAAGATAGAATTTGGGGAGCTCCAGAATATAGATAAAAAGCTGTGGATCTGAGTGAGTTCCTCTAGACAGGGCTTGACAGACCTTTTCTGAAAAGTCAGAAGCGTCAAGTTGTCTTTGTTGCAACCATTAAAATTTGCCCTTCTATTACCATTTTCTGTAATGATAATTAAGTGGGTGTGGCTATGTTCTAATAAATTTTTATTTATAAAAATTAGTGTTGGTTGCAGTTGGCTTGCAGGTAGGTAATAGTTTGCTGACCTCTGAGCTGGATAGTGAATAGAGAATGAGAAGAGATCGTAGCTCTTCCCTTAGCTGGGCCCTGGGCTAGTATAATACGTAGAACCAGGGAGATTGGAAGGAAGACAGTGATATAGAAGGAAAGCTCAAAGAATGTGTTTAGGTTACAATTTATGTTTATCTTAACTTACATTCGTAATTGGGCAAATAATGTAAAAACATAAATATGAAATATTCTAATATTTTTTGGTCTTAGACATACTACTTCTTTAATATACTTTATTAATCATGCTCTAGAATGTATGGAGTGGTATCATGTAAAATGCTCAGAATTCTTTAGATATTTGGGTGTGAGGTTCTAATCACATTAGAATTGATGTATTTTGGTGCATTATTCCAAATACATTTTTTTGGGTATACTCTAATGTGTGGCATTATTAAGATGGTATAGTTGAAACTTCTTGTTGCTGAATTTTCAGCCATTCTTTTTGTTGGGGAGAGCTGTGTATTCAGAAATAGTGAAATTAGAGGTAGAGACTTTGAAAATAACAGGTAAATCCTTTAAATTTGAGCATTTTTAATTTTTTAAGACCTTTGGAGTCTTGAAGAATGTTGTTGCACATTTCCTAAGTAACTAAAGAATGAATTGTGTAAGCAGGTGAGAAATCATCAAACTATAGTTGGTAAAAGGGATTTCACAGATGTGTGATGGCTTAGCTTAGAAATATGACTGAGACATTATAAGAAATCTTGGTTAAACTCACATTTAATTTGTAGGATTGGAGTTCTCACAAGCTATTCCTGGTAAATTTTAATTTTTCTGACACTGTTATAAGCAGCAGCTGCAGCTGCAAGGTGAAGTAGGAATTAAGGAACTGCTTAGACATATCTTTTTGGAACTTTGACACCAGAAGTTATTCTGAAATTTTTGCATTTCCTACTTATAGACATTATGTGTAGAAAACTCACATTATTATAGGTCACTGAATTAATTTTCGAAATACCAATTGACATGATTCCTTCAGGGAATTGTGGTCTGCTTTTTGATGTTATTGTCTTTGTCAATTATGAAAGTGTGGAATGAATTTGTTTTTAGTGTGTAGGGACTTTAAGGAAGAGGTGAGTTTTCTCTCCAAATTGGAAAAAAAATTTTTTTTTTACAAATGGACCAGAAGTGAAGTTTATATAGATTTTCTTTCTACCTCTCTTCACTGAGATAGTTAAGTGCTTGAGTTTTCTATGAACTGTTTTATGTAGTTGATTATTTCTAAATGGGGGAGGGAAGTTCCAAAAGAACTAAAAACAGAGTTGTACTCAAAAGTCATTTTTTACTTGTGGGTGAATGTGGTCGTAATTGGTATTCCTTATGTGCCTATTATATTTCATAGCACTTATATGCTGTCAAGTGTAATGTGTTACAGATGAGATCATTAAGAAAAATTTTCATTGTCATTACAATAGTGGTTGGGCAAGCCCTCGTTTGCTAAAAGGCTCTCAGTGAATCCTAATACTCCTAAGGCTCTCTCTAATTTCTACAGCTCTTGGTATTTCAAACTGGTAACCAGTTTTAATTGTGTCACAGTGAACCTGAGTTTTTGGTATACTAGTCATCTTTAGATAAATTTATGTCCTTTATTCCAAAATGTTTTAGAAAAAACAGTTGACTAGTGTGAATTTACATGGTGTGTTATGATAAAGTACTATGAGCTAGGGCAAAAATAGGGTGGGTAGGTCATGCTTCCATGGTAAAAACTCCTTGTATGTTATGCTGTCATTTGGTATTAATTAGTGTATGTGTTTAGAGTTGTTTCAGGTATGGCCCTTGCCAAATTAGTTGGTTATAAAAACACACACCCTTCAAGAGGCTTCAAAATAACTAATTTTGCCCCAATATTACTTTATATTTTACTATGATAGTCATTTCACATTCTGAATTCAAGCTACTTTTTAAATCAGAGGATCCCGACTTTAGCAATATATGATAAGGAAGGAATCTTTGCTCATACCGTTTCAGGACACACTACAGGATTCTTGGCAACCTGAAGAATACAGAATTTTAGCTTTCAGACTTGAGCAACCTGAAGAATACAGAATTTTAGCTTTCAGACTTGACTCTCAAACTGTTTGTGGTTTGGAACAGTTATTTAATGTTTTGTGGGTTTTTTGTTTATTATTTTTTCATGTGTGAAGAAATTTGTTAGACTAGATTTATTTATTTTTGATCCTTTTAAAACAGCACATACATTTTGAATGTTTACTATCCAACAAGTAGTATACTAAATATCCTAGGAGTTCAGTTCAGTTACTCAGTCATGTCTGACTCTTTGTGACCCCCATGGACTGCAGCACTCCAGGCTTCCCTGTCCGTCACCAACTCCTGGAGCTTATTCAATCATGCTATCTACCCATCTCATCCTCTGGCACCCCCTTCTCCTCCTGCCTTCAATCTTACCCAGCATCAGGGTCTTTTCCAATGAGTCAATTCTTCACATCAGGTGGCCAAAGTATTGGAGCTTCAGCTTCAGCATCAGTCCTTCCAATGAATATTCAGGACTGATTTCCTTTAGGATGGACTGGTTGGATCTGCTTGCAGTCCAAGGGACTCTCAAGAGTCTTCTCCAACACCACAGTTCAAATCCTAGGAAGTACAAAATAAATAAATGACAAACCACCTGACTTAAAAAATGTTAACCTAGTTGGTATGAAAACAGCAGATAGTAATTTAAAACTGAATAAGATTTGTTACCAAAATGAATGATACATGATAAGGAAGAAAGTAGTAGGGATTTGGATGATCCAAGAGGACTTTCTGGAAGAAATGCTGCTTGTGTTGACCTGGAAGAAGTTTGGTAGGAGAGAGAGGATTTATTGTGTTAAGATGGCTATGGAAAAACAGATGTCAGTAGGCATAAATGAAGATGATGTGCTTGTGGAAGCAAGAGGGCATTGAGGCTGGAACAGAAATTTCCTGTTGGGAAGGTAATAGGAAACAGATTGGATATTCAGAGAGATGGAAGTGAAATGCAAGAGAAATTGTGAGAATTGCAAGACAATTCACAAGAATTATCTCCTTGTGAAATTTCAATTTGATTTGTAGTAAATGGAAGTTTAAGATTTGACTAAATAATGTGAACAAAGCAACATATTAAAGGAAAGGGTGACTTCATTTCATTATGTGAATAATCTATGTGTGTGTGTTAGTTGCTGTTGTGCCAAATTCTTTGTGACCCTATGGACTGTAGCCCACCAGGCTTCTCTGTCCATGGAATTCTCCAGGCAAGAATACTGGAGTGGGTTGCCTATCCCTTCTCCAGGTGATCTTCCTGACCCAGGAATCGAACCAGGGTCTCTTGCATTTCACTTATCCATATATCCTTTAAAGGCTAAAATTCTTTTATGCAGCTACAGGATTCACTTTTCTTTAAAGAACCATTTTATTCTGCTTTGTGTTATTGTTAGTTGAGCATGCATCTCTCTATTTTACACTTAGGAGTATACACTTGGGACAGAAAACTGGTTTTAATTGCTTTTGGTCCCCCATATCTCTCAGTACAGGTAAGCAATCAGAAAATATTTAACATATGCTACTATTCTTAATAATTATGCATATTCACTATTGTATAATAATAGAAGTTGAAATTTTATTTTACTGACTTAATTTTAACTCATGTTTTACCTTGGTGGGTTACGTTTGGAACATAGGCTAAATTTTATTGCATCTCAAGATAATCTCAACACATGTCATCAAAGCCTTAGAAAATAAAAGCAAATCTGTTTAGTCCAAAATGAAATTATTGTATAAATTTATGTAAATATGAAAAACTAGATTGGAGCAAAAAAAGCAGAAAATACAAAAAACCAAGCCTTTTGTTTTTTTTTTTTTTTTGCTATCTGGGACAATGTGGATGGACCTTGAGGACATTTGTTAATCGAAGTAAATTGGACAGAGAAATACAAATAGTGTATGGTCTCACTTATATGTGAAATCTCAAAAGAAAAAAACACAAAAAATACTGAACAGGTATAGATACAGAGAACAGATAGGTGGTTGCCAGAAGCTGGGAGTAGGGCGTAGGTGAAGCTCGTGAAGGTAATCAAAAGGTACAAACTTAGACTTAAGAGTAAGTCCTGGAGATGTAATGTCTGCCATGGTGACTATACATAAGAGTACTATGTACTATTTTGAAAGTTGCTAGGAGAGATCTTAAAAGTTCTTATAACTTGAAAACATATTTTAACCATGGGTGAGTAACTAGACTTATGGTAATTATTTCACAATAGATACAAATATCGAATTATTATATTGTACAGCTGAAACTAATACAATGTTAGGTGTCAATTACCTCACGATAAAAACATAACCAACTTCCCCCACAAACAAAATTTTCCTCATCAGAATACATTTGAAAACTTATCAGTACAATCTTTTTTCTAAGTCTTACTTTTATTGGTGATTAAATCTAAGTGTTACTTTTATTGGTGATTATTATAGAAATGAGATTTGTAAAATTATGTTATTGTTCAGTTACTCAGTTGTGTCCAACTCTGCAACCCCATGAACTGCAGCACACCAGGCTTCCCTGCCTTCACTATCTCCTGGAGTTTGCTCAAACTCATGTTCATTGAGTCAGTGATGCCATCCAACCATCTCATCCTCTTTTGTCCTCTTCTCCTCTTGCTCTCAACCTTTCCCAGCATCAGTGTCTTTTCCAGTGAGTCAACTCTTTGCATCAGGTGGCCAAAGTACTAGAGCTTCAGCTTTAACATCAGTCCTTCCAGTGAATATTCAGGATTGATTTCCTTTAGGATTGATGGATTTGAAGGATACTAATAATCTTTACTTTGAAGACATTATATTTCAGTAGATATGCAGTCATGCTTCATGTAATATGCTTTCAAAGATATAAGCAGATAGGCTGAGAGCTCCTCCCCACCCTCCATGTCTGAATATTCCATGCCACTAATATCTTCCCACTGAGCCAGGCAGTTTACTTGAATGTAAACTGAGCATGAGGAAGATACATTAAATTGTATTTTCATTCAGAGTACATATATAGATAGTTGATCATATAGAAAAGACTTAAAGAGAATAGGGTAGGAACATTTTAAATGGACAGTAGGGTGAAGTAGAGAAGGTGAAGGGTGGAAAGTGGGCACAAGAGAATATCACCAGGTTGGAAGTGCAGCAGCAGGGAGTATAAAACTAGATTCTGGAAAGAGAAGTAATGTCATCATGGCATCTTGAAATTGTTGGAGAAGACTCTTGAGAGTCCCTTGGACTGCGAGGAGATCTAACCAGTCCATCCTAAAGTAGATCAGTCCTCAGTTTTCATTGGAAGGACTGATGCTGAAGCCGAAACTCCAATACTTTGGCCACCTCATGCGAAGAGTTGACTCATTGGAAAAGACCTTGATGCTGGGAAGGATTGGGGGCAGGAGGAGAAGGGGAAGACAGAGGATGAGATGGCTGGATGGAATTACTGACTCGATGGACATGAGTTTGGGTAAACTCCTGGAGTTGGTGATGGACAGGGAGGCCTGGAGTGCTGCGATTCATGGGGTTGCAAACAGTTGCACATGACTGAGTGAGTGAACTGAACTGAACTAAACTGAATAGGTAATCTTGTTAAGAAATGACCCATTTCTGAATTGGATGCCATGGCCTATAAAGGTTAAATGACTTCTTTGCTATTGTAATTATTTGACCCTTGAACTGCACAGGTTTGAAGTGGTGAGTTCACTTACACGAGGATTTGTTTTTCCAATAAATCTATAGTCCTGTGCATTCCTATGTTTTTGAATCCCTTGAGGAAAAATTGTCCAGTTTAAAAACACACACACACACACAAGCTATGTAATGTTGCCATAATTCCAATAATTGAAAAATAAAGTATGTATGTGTAGACCAGACTGGAAAATATCATATCATTTGAAATTATAACTCGGTACTTTTAGTTTCTCTGGCGGCTCTGACACTAAAGAATCCGCCTGCGTTGCAGGAGACCTGATTTCTGTCCTTGGGTTGGGTAGATCCCCTGGAGAAAGGAATGGCTACCCGCTCGAGTATTCTGGCCTGGAAAATTCACAAAAGAATCACAAAGAGTCAGACACAACTGAGCGACTTTCACTTTCACTTTTAGTTTAAAAAAAAGAGAAAAGATTAGATTCATTTTCAAAGACTCCTAACTGCAGAATTGTCTTCTAGTCTGTTATCCAGTGAGATTTTTTATAGTACATTATACAAATAGTCTTTTGATTTGGTAGCTAGTGAAAGGATCTTATTGGATCTCAAAGGATATTAAAAGTCTTTGATATGAAAAGATGCTAATCTACTGGATTTGGATACTCTGAGCCAGGTCATTTAGCATAACCTTTTGAAATTGCATCATATTTTTTACTGGACTCACATGTACATGGGGACAAACGAGAAGCATATAAAATTAGGACAGAAACAAACAAAATGCATTCAGAGACAGAGTTGAATAAGGAGAATGCATCAGATCTCTAACCTAATCTGTGTTTATTTTTGAATTTTCTGTTCTTTCACGTTTAGAAACATGATGAGCACAGCAAATAAAATTTGAGTACTTTTCCTGTATTCCATATCCAATTCTAAGTGTTTTACATTAGTTATCTCTGGTGGCCAACCAGAGGCTGCTGGGAGAGGAACTTAAATTTTATCAAATCTGAGATGCATCCTTATTTTTATATATCACCAAGAAAGAAAAAGGTACTTAAACTATGCTGTCATTGACTGTATAATAAATGCTGATTCCAGAGATGACAGAATATTTTAAAAATTGTATCCTAATAAATGCAATACATTGGTTGGCAGATGGGAGAGTGAACTAGCAGGCTGATCAATTACTGTTCCCTCTCTCAAAGATCAATTTTTAACAAGGTTATCATCACTGAGAGAAAATTTTGAAAATGTGACAGATGGCAATGAAAAAAAAAATTGTTTTTCTGTTCAGAATGAAGTTTAGTTGTCTATCCTGTATCTCTTGGCTGTCTTTAGGCCTGCTCTTTTTGGGATAAAGATACATGTATAGAACCCATTTATGTGAGCATAGAATCAGAGAAAAAGGATTCTAAAGAGACTGCTTATCTTCAAGTAGGGTACATTTTTATGTAGGCAGAGACTAAGCTTTAATTTCCACTCATATTAGACATTAGACTGAAAAGTTGTACTGTTGGCAGTTGGGAATGGCTGTGGGAGGATTTTAAAAGTAAAACAATCAATGAACATTAAGCAATAGATATGTTCTTCCCAGAGGAATGGTGTTTCTAGAGACATTGAACCTGTAAGCAATTATTTCCTATATACAATGTCAGGAGTGAAATTTAATAGCTCCTCCTAACATGAAGAGTATACACACAGCAGATGGTCTGAGCAGAGCAGATGACAGATTAAGTCTCATCAAAAATGCGTAATGTAAATCTTGACTGTTACCTGGTACAGACTTGGGCAAGGAAAAGGGAAGGAAAGGATAAATGGGACAAGTTTCTTCTAAGAGACAATGTGAGTGAGTAAGTGAGTGAGTGAAAGTTGCTCAGTTATGTCTGATTCTTTGCGACCCCATGGACTATACAGTCTATGGAATTCTCCAGGCCAAAATATTGGAATAGGTAGCCTTTTCCTTCTCCAGGGGATCTTCCCAATCCAGGGATAGAACCCAGGTCTCCCACATTGCATGCAGATTCTTTACCAGCTGAGCCACAAAGGAAGCCCAAGAGGTAGTGTGAGAGGAACAGTTAAAGAGGCTGGGTCACAGAGAGCTATTATTTGTTGTCTATAGAAAAAGGAAGAAAGAGTTAACTTATTATGGTCCTAGAGAGAGAGATTTGATCTCCATTTCCATCTTCTGGCACAGAGCTCCTAAAACACTTGATGTTTTCTGAGTGGTATAAATGGTATGAACATCCTTTGTTCTAGTAACAAGTCTTGATGGATCCCTAGTAGCTTTGGATATGGCTGGTCACCAAAACAGCACCTGCCTTGACTGGAAACATAACTTTGAGCCCCACCCAACACCCTCTGGCTAGTGGAGAGAGCCTGGAGATTGAGTAGATCACCAATGACCAGTGATTTAATGAGTCTTGTCTATGTAATGAAACCTCCATAAAATGCCTTAGATGACAGGATTCAGGGAGCTTCAGAATTGGTTGAATGCACCCATGTGCTAGGAGGGGAGCAGACCCCAACTTTCAGGGTATGTATAGTCTCATGTTTGGGATCTTTTGGGATCTCATCCTATGTACCTCTTCATTTGGTTCTTCATTTGTGTCCATTGTAACAAGCTGGTAATAGTATATAAGTGTCTTCGAGAGTTGAGTGAGCCATTCTGGTGAATTGACTCCTGCAGGGAGAGTCTGTTGTGGGAACCCCTTGCCAAGTTGGACAGAAATGTGGATAACCTGGGGACTTGATACTTGTGACTGGCATTTATATGAAAGCATGTTGTGGGGAGTCTGAAGCTA
The DNA here is from genome assembly GCA_006408695.1 of Aepyceros melampus. Lineage (NCBI taxonomy): Eukaryota > Metazoa > Chordata > Mammalia > Artiodactyla > Bovidae > Aepyceros > Aepyceros melampus. The sequence goes on along the minus strand of SJXQ01001376.1, from coordinate 59,897 downwards.
ACCCTGGGAACTCAGTGTCACAATTGACTGGATTATAGGACACCCAGAGGTATTAGAATTCATTGATGTCAGGAGGAGAAACACTTGTCTGATGTCAGAAGTGGTGTAGAATAAAAACAGCTCAAGCATAATAGGGGAAGCACTGAGTTCAAGGCCAAAACGTTCAAGAAGGGAGGTAAGGATGTAATAGATTGACGGGAAATGAGGTGAGTGGTAGCTCAGGAAGATGAGAGTGGGCTGAAACAGAGTAAAAAGAGTCAGACTAGGTGCTTTGGGATCTCAAGCTGCAAATGATGGGTCCATGGCAGAAAACTATTTATGATAGCTCTTGAACATTTCCAGTGGGCAGGAAACATTGACCACTAAAATGTGGCTAGAAGAATAAAAAGAGCCTTCAGTGGTCCAGGTACCCTTCTTCCTAGTTAGCCAGTATAAGCAAGAGTACTTAATGGGTTGGATATGTGTCTCACTAAGTAATGTACCTGTGGATCCAAGAATAAGTCTTGTCTGAATTCCATCTTGTGTAGCAGGTGTCCAAAGAGAAAATCCAATTTTCAGATGTGATACACTGGACACAAAGAAAGTCTAGTTGGTAATGAAGGATCCATATATGCAAAACAAGGCCAGGACTGTGAAGCAAGCAGGGAAGGAACACTTGCTGAGCCTTCGCTGGAAACCAGGAAACATTAGCCTGAGATGCAGACAATGCCTGTCGCAGATCAGGGATGAGGAGCTGATGCTCAATGTCATCCTTAAGAACAGATGGCAGTAATCGCATCTAATGAGTGGAGTCAAATGAAAGAGAGATGTGGTTGTATTGATAAATATTAAAGAATCTTTTCCAGGCTTCCTTGAACTCATACTCTTATCTCTATTTGCCAGTTTCTATTGTAAGGCTGAAACTCTTTCCTTTAAAAACTGTGGAATTTTGCATAATCATTCTTGTATAAGGCACAGACATGATGTGTTATCTGTGATAAATTAGTTTGGTTTATTAAAAAAGAAAATTTAAGACACAAAGCATTCTGAGTGTGGAATCCTTTTAGATTTGAATAATTTTTTTCTAATTACCTAGTCTAGGCTTCTTCATACCCATTATGTTTATATTAATTTGTGTGTGTGTGTGTATGTGTGTATGGACTGTAGCCCACAAGGTTCCTCTGTCCATGGAGTTCTCTAGGCAAGAATACTGGATTAGGTTGCCATGCTTGTCTCCAGGGGATTTTCCTGACCTGGGGATAGAACTCGTGTCTCTTATGTCTCCTGCATTGGAAGGTAAATTCTTTACTACTAGCACCACCTGGGAAGCCCCAGTATTTTTAGTGATTCATCTTTATTACATTTTAGTGATGCAAAGTACTTATTTTTCTTAGTTACAATAATTCTTGCCTTTTTGCACTTTGATTGCATCAGCTTATGAGCAATTTGCACAGCAACAAGAACAACTGATAATAAGTGTGGGAACAAAACAATTACTTTTGAGTGTACAACTCAGAGGGTTGGGAGGGAGAAAAGTGGTATGTGTAAAGATTGGCTGCCCAAGGGCTCCAGCCTGCATGTTTCACAGGGATGAATGGAGAGGCTGGCTAACTGAGCGTCTGGCAAGAGATCTGCTACTGTATTTGTGATGCTCAGAAATGCTGCAGTTCCTCTATTCTTATGCTTTACTAAAGATTCTGTAGGTGTTTGAGAATCTTTCATTTACATATTATCCATAACCATACTTGTAATTATTAGTAAAAATGAACATAATAGGATATATTAGTAATTGGAACTGAAATTATAGTACATAATAGAATCTCAAATAAAAAGTATCAAATTTCTAAGTAAAATTTTTTGTGATAGTTGAATGTATCCTGGTAGTAATGGTAGGGAGTGATAATATACATTGATGATCGAGATGTATTTTTTAAACTTAGCCTTTAATTAGAGTTTCACTCTTCCTAGTTCTGTGTGTATGAATTTGTCTATTTTCTTTGTTTCAAATGTGATACTGAAAATACACAGAAATTGAAATTTAGTCCCATTGCAGTCCTGTAATCTTCTCTTGTTTTGTTCTGTAGCTAAGTCAGAATTCACATTTACTAGATTATTATCTATTGCCATGGAAATCATTTTGTTATATTTCAATTTCACTACGGGAACAGCCACAGGAGCTAATAGACCATAAGAGGGAAATTTGTTGTTTAAACAATGATTATCTTTTATATTTGGCTAACATGAAAAGAGGAAAGTACAATTCTTCTGTCACACAGCATGAGAAGGTAAATGGATGGGAGTTACGGGCAGAATTCACCTTAAGAAAATCACAACTGTCTTATGAATCAGAAATCATGTTGCCTACTCAGAAGACAAAATTATAAAATGTGTGCCCATGTCAAGCTGTGTTTTTACAAACAGTATAGGAGGAACTTGTTGTAGGTTAGATTCCCCAGAAGTAATCATTTTGAGATGGAATGGGGGTGAGATGGAATGGGGGTGCATGGAGTATGTCAGGGATCAACTACTGTGAAAGGGAGGGGAAGAAGATACAGGGCTGGGCTGAAAAGAGATGAAACTTGTATGCAAGAGGGACAGAGTCCCAGCCAGGCCAGCGAGGGGGGCTCTGGAGGTGATATTGACCTTGGCATTGTTTTGGGTCACCCCTGCTCTGTGGAAGGAAATGGAATGCCCAAGGAAGGGCTGCCCACTCTGTCTGCAGCTGAGGACGTGATTGCGTCTGCTGACCTGAAGACCCTCTACTGATCATACTCCTTACCAGTTCATCCTTGAAGCAGAATCTGAGTGGGGTGACACATTTCTTTGTCTACATAGGTCATCTTATTTCATAATTATCAGGGATTTTCTGCAGTTTTATCCTGAAAATATTTGTAATGCCCAGAAAACATATCACCTTTAATCAGCAAAGTCTTGGATAAGAATTACTGTTCACATTTTTTTAGACTTAGAGTTGACAAAGGCCATTTTAATGTCCTTATTGTGTTTGAGGGCTTTTAGTATTATGTAAGTTCTCTTCTATCTATAGCCACAGCATACCATTTTTTTTTAAAATTCATAGCAGATTGTGACCCTTCATAGAAAGGTAAGGCTTTTTTTAATAGTATATGAACATTTATGACCAAATGTTTCTTTTTTGAACTTTTAGTTTTACAATGATTTCAAACTTACAGAAACATTCCAACAATAGGACAAAGAACTCTCATATGTTCTTCACTTCTATTCCCCTAGTATTAACATTTATTACAATTGTGTTATCATATTCCCTCTCTTTTCTCTATCCCTTTACTCTCACACATTTTAAAGCTTTGTTTTTCTTGACTTGCAAGTAAAAGTTGCAGACATGATGCTCTAGTAATCCCTTAGTAATTCAGAAAGTGTTTCCTAAAAACAAGGACATTCTCCCACATAACCTTCATGTAACCATCAAAATAGGAAATTCATATTGATACAATATTACCGTCTAACCCATGGATCCCATTCATAATTCATCAGTCACCCAGTGATGTTCTTTATAGGTGCAGCATCCAGGACCATGCCTTGTATCTGTCATCCTGTGCTTTGGTCTCCTCAGCTGGAACTCTTCCTAAGTCTTTCCTTGTCTTTTATCTTTGAAGAATACCACCATTATGCTTCTCTATTTGGGTTTATCTGGTGTTCACTCATGGAGAGTTTCAGGTGATGTGTTTTGGGCAGAAATATCACAGAACTGGTGCTGTGTTCTCAATTCATCATGTTAAAACATAGTCCAGGCTTATCATATACTTTTTCTTCCCAAGCCTCAGAATTATTAAGACTCATCTGGTTCCTTTGGGTGGAAATGACATTTATAAACCAAGGAAATGACATTTATAAACCACCTCTAGAACCAAGAAGGTTCTAGAAGTGCTCATTGCTATTAAGGTATCTTTGTTTCTAGATCTTAGTAAACATACTTAGGAAATAGAGGTTTGTTTGTATGTGTGTATATGTATATATGCCTGTATATATCACATACCATATACAGTATGTGTGTATATATCCCTGTGTATGTATATATATATATATATATAAGTTGAGCTGTCCAAAAATATGTTCATCCTGATATCTCCAGTTCCAACCCCAAACAGCAGGGTTTATTCTTCCACATTTTTCTAGTTTCCTTTTGCGGTGTTGAAAACCTTGGCTCCCATTATCCTCAATATGTTTACTTTATTTCTCAACTCCCCCTGTAATGTAACCAGTCTTATATCAATTGGTCGCCTCCTTGGCTTGGCCCTACTATCTTCAACCAGCCCTGTTGAACATTTGGTCTTGGCCTTGCTGGCCATGCCAGCTGATTCTTCTGCCTCAAACAAGGGGAAGAGGTCCTGATGCTTTTTATGTTCCCTCACCCTAGTATTATTATTATTGATATTTTCCTTTCAGTATAAGGTACTGTAGGATCTCTAAAAGTGAGTCTGCTTAGCAGATAGCATTTGTTTTGGGTTATATCAAAAAAGAAATTGCTAAGTTAAAAATGGAATTTTCTAGAATTTGTTTTTTTTAATTGATGTATAATTTATAATGTTAGTTTCAAGTGTAGACCAGAGTGAAGCAGTTATATGTATATAATATGTATACATATGTACTTATACTGGTGGCTCAGACGGTAAAGCGTCTGTCTACAATGCAGGAGACCTGGGTTCGAGCCCTGGGTTGGGAAGATCCCCTGGAGAAAGAAATGGCAATCCACTCCAGAACTATTGCCTGGAAAATCCCATGGACAGAAGAGCCTGGTAGGCTACAGTCCATGGGGTCGCAAAGAGTCGGACACGACTGAGCAACTTCACTCACTCACTTATACATTATATGTATATACCTATATATACATATGTACAGATACCTATATGTACTTTTTCCAGATTCTTTTACATTACAAGTTATTATAGGATATGGAGTCTAGTACCCTGTGCTATATAGTAAGTCCTTTTTTTAAAAAAAATTATTATTCTAAAATATGAATGACAGGGTTTTAGTGCTTAGCTTGCCATTCTATTGTGGATGATAATGATAGCAGTGGGATTTGCGCTAGTGGTTTCTGATATAAAAGATAGTTTCTGAATAAGAAACCATCTATATTGCAGAGGCAGATCTTTCTTTGGTTTCTTTTGGATTTATTTCTTGTCAGCTCAATAAGAAGCAGCTATTAGGAAAAATGTTTGAGCCTTGTTTATTGGTTTGCAATAATGAGAACAATAACTGAGTCCTAATAATTTTGTGCTTTTATTTTCAAGTAAGAAAGCATTCTTGTTTTGTGATGATACCAACGGAAGGTAGTTTAAAAGCTAGTTTTAAAGGATCTGGAGCTTTGAGAGGTTATAATTTAGAGTGGAGGCATGGTGGTCAGAGGAAATGAGCCAAAGTTAAAAGCCTTTTCTGTGCCATTGCATCTGTAACCATCCTCAAAGTACTGTGCACTTTATGTCACAAAAAAGCCTCAGATCCTGTGGGTAAATGTTATCTGTAGGAACCTCATCACTTGTAAAAACAGTTCTTTTATTCTTATAGTGTTTGAACAAAAATACAAATAATAATGTTTTCTTTTTGCAGGGCAATATATGGATACAGGGATTCTTCTAGCTTTGAATAAATGTTTGTGATATAAAAAGAAAAATCAGATTTAAAATTAATAGATGGTAAGACAGAAACTGAAGGTGTTCTCTTGGTTAAATCTTTCTCTTTTTGTCTCTTTTGTAAAGCAAGAATACTAGTTTTTATTTTTCTTGAGACTGTTTTTATGCCTGATTTTCTTTTGGAGGATAAAATATAATTACTTGTCAGCTAAAAGTTGGTGGGATAGATGTTTTTGCAGATGGCTTTAGAGGTAGATCTTGGTTGTGTTTAACCTGTAAGGAACATGGGGAGCATGCAGGATGCGGGCAAAGCAGTTAATGCACAGTCAGTATGATTGTAGAGGGAAGATAAGTGAGTGAAGGCCCAGTTCATTCTTTTACTTTAAACATATTTGCATTTTCTTATGAGTCTCCATTCTCCTGACCTCATCTAGTAATTTTACTTGCTTCTTATCCCAGTCCCTTCTTTTTGTTTCTGCCTGTCTCATGATACAGAGTCATTCACACACATATAACATACCTTCATGCTTGAATCTAAATAATTGACATGCATAAAAATATTCCCAAACAAAGGTCACACAGGACCTATGTATATAACTGGTGTGTTTTTGTGTAGGTGTGTGTACATACACACATATTATTTTTAAGTAGTTAATCACTCTGAATACTTGGTTTATTGTAAATATCTGGCTCAGATTATTAAGTAAATAAATATGAGCCTAAAACCAGAAGTTATTTTTAGGAACTGGCACAAATTGGGCAAAGGAAAGGACAGTCTCGTGGAGATGTCATTCATGCCTCAAAGATTTATTTGTTGTAGAGGTGATTACTTCCAGTCACTTAGTAATTGTGTGCAAAAATTGTTAGGTAATCTTCTCCTTCACCTCATCTTTCTGAATGATATTTTACTTGTGATTGGTAGGGAGCGATTAACTGGACTAGACAAATAGTTCCCTGGGAAAGGTAAACCTTGCCTTGGGTGAAGACATGATACGGGGCCATATATTTGTACGTTTCCCTGGTAGTTCAGAGGGTAAAAAGTTGACTTCAGTGCAGGACACCCTGGCTTGACACCCTGGTTTGATACCTGGGTTGGGAAGATTCCCTGGAGAAGGGAATGGAAACCTACTTGAGTATTCTTGTCTAGAGAAATCATGGATAGACCATGGGGTTGCAAAGAGTTGGACAGGACTGAGCAACTGACACACTGCTCTGAATAAACTCTTCTTATTGCAGCCCGTTTCCTGTCTTGTGACAGCTGCGTAACTCAGAGTAGAGTCAAAAGACTTGCATGATAGGAACCATAACAAAGCACTTAGTACATCAGCCTTTAAAAACAGCAATGAAAGATCAAACATTCTCTAGTTACAATTTTAACATTTTACAATTTGGAGTGGTTTGCTACTCCTGTCAATGAAAATGGCTACGTGGCATCTTTTTGGAGTCTCTGACGCTGTGGTTGAGGACCCTGGTGGGCAGGGGGTAGTGCTCTGTGTCGTGTTGGGGATTTGGGAACTGCTTTCCTAATGTGCCCTAAATGTCAAGAATAGGGCTCTTTCTCCTGCTGTTTTCCTGAACATCAGCATCTTCCTCTCCTAGAGGCAATTGCTTTAGTTTAAAGAGCATAAGCAGTAGAAATCCAGGATTTGGGTTGCAGTTTACACTGGGACACCACCCAGTTAGTTCTTTTCCTCCCCTTTCGGGTCTCTGCTCAAAGGTCATTTTGTCACTGAGGACTTCCTTTGCCACCAGAAACCCAACCTTCTGCCTATCCTGCCTGATTTTTTCATTAGCGCTTCATTCACATTGAGTCATGACTGATTTCTACTCTCTGTGGATCTTCCTTTGAGCCTGATGATTTAAGAATTTCCCTAGCTCTGGGCCAAATGGAGCGATGATCCACTGAGACAAAACATTGCTCCTTTAGCTCTTCCTGGTTGGGCAGTCAGATTAGTTTAGATTGCTTATCTATGATACAAAATCCTTCCAATCTCTCCATTTCTTCCAAAAAAAAAAAAAGAAAAAGAAAAGAAAAGGAGTTGGGGGGTAGTGCTGATTGAGTGCACTGGGCCAAGTAGGAGCCCCTCAAAGTGCTGTGGGAGTTCACAGGCAATGAGGTGTGCCTTATAGCAGGGACCAACCTTGACAATGTGCTCAAGGCCAGAGATGCAGAGCTGATTTAGTAGGGGAGCTATATTTAAACAACTAATTAAAATAAAGTGCTTAATAGAGATATAAATAAGGTACATGAGAGGATAGATGAGGCGGTGATGCTTAAATCTAACTGGGCAGGCTGGGAGGATTTCCTTCAGAAGATGACATACTGAAAATTCATGGATTTGAACATGTGCTAGTAGAAGTGGGGAGGACTTCAGAAGGGTCAGACTGAGGTCAAGACAGATGAAAAAAGAGAAAGAAAAACTTAGTGCAAATTTTCTCTTGTCTGTTGCTGAGGGCTTCTGGATAAAGGGATTTCAAGGTAGGATTTTGACGTTTTCGTCTTTCACTTTTACCCCTTCTGTGGGGTTCTGGATTGAAGAATGACTTATTTCCCCACCAGCAGGGAAATGAAGTGCTGCTTCGTAGCTGGATGAATACTTGGTAACCCTCCATGTCTGGCTTTTCCAGTGAGGGATTTGAAGGCCAAACTGTGTTTTCTGTTCCAGGGAGCCTCAGTCACAGTTACCTCCCCAGTTGTAGGTGGAGAACTGGAGCAGAGGGGAGATGAAGGCCAGATCAGATTTTTTTAAAAAGTTACATAAAGTGATCGGGCAGAGTGGTCATGGTGGTCCAGATTCAGCCCAGGCATGCATGTGCGCCTCCTCAACGCCAGAAATGGGAAGAGTAGAGGAAGAGGGAACCTGGGTTCCTGTCTTGAAGGAACAGTAACTCCACCCAGAAGGCTTAAAGTGTGACTCAGTGTGGCAGCTGTGACTTTTCCCCAGGAAGGAGCTGCTGAAGTGTTAGGCAGAGAGGATGGAACTTGTTCTTAACTCTCCACTCCACATGTACATAGCAGGGAACCCTAGAGGGACAGAAGGATTCCTTGTCCCTCCAATCCTCATGGAGCTTAAGGACAATCCTTTCCAGAGGTTTCTTGTACTAGAATCTATTAAGTTAATGGCTGTGGAGTAGACTGAAGTTGAGTTGGCTTGTGATAACTCTGTGCCCTTGACTTTATTTATTTTTTTTTAAATTAATTTTTATTTTTTAGTTTGTTTTGCTTTACAATACTGTATTCGTTTTGTTACACATTGACATGAATTAGCCATGAGTGTACATGAACTCCCAATCCCGACCCCCACCTCCACCCTCCCACCCGACACCCTCTCTCTGGATTATCCCCGTGCATCAGTCCCTAGCATCCTGCATCCTGCATCAAACCTGGACTGGCAATTCGTTTCGCTTATGATATCACACATGTTACATTGCCACACTGCCAACCCATCCCACCCTCTCCCTCTCCCACAGAGTCCAAAAGGCCATTCTATACAACTGTGTCTCTTTTGCTGTCTTGCGTACAGGTTTATCATTACCATCATTCTAAATTCCATATATATGTGTAAGTATACTGTATTGATGTTTTTCTTTCTGGCTTACTTCACTCTGTATAATCGGCTCCAGCGTCATCCACCTCATTAAAACTGATTCAAATGTATTCTTTTTAATAGCTGAGTAATACTCCATTGTGTATATGTACCACAGCTTTCTTATCCATTCATCTGCTGATGGACATCTAGGTTGCTTCCATGTCCTGGCTATTACAAACAGTGCCGCGATGAACATTGGGGTACACGTGTCTCTTTCAATTCTGGTTTCCTCGGTGTGTATGCCCAGCAGTGGGATCGCTGGATCATAAGGCAGTTCTATTTGCAATTTTTTAAGGAATCTCCACACTGTTTTCCATAGTGGCTGTACTAATTTGCATTCCCACCAACAGTGTAAGAGGGTTCCCTTTTCTCCACACCCTCTCCAGCATTTATTGCTTGTTGACTTTTGCATCGCAGCCATTCTGACTGGTGTGAAATGGTACCTCATTGTGGTTTTGATTTGCATTTCTCTGATAATGAGTGATGTTGAGCATCTTTTCATGTGTTTGTTAGCCATTGTATGTCTTCTTTGGAGAAGTGTCTATTTAGTTCTTTGGCCCATTTTTTGATTGGGTCATTTATTTTTCTGGAGTTGAGCTGCATAAGCTGCTTGTATATTTTTGAGATTAGTTGTTTGTCTGTTGTTTCATTTGTTATTATTTTCTCCCATTCAGAAGGCTGTCTTTTCACCTTGCTTATAGTTTCCTTTGTTGTGCAGAAGCTTTTAATTTTAATTAGATCCCATTTGTTTATTTTTGCTTTTATTTCCAGTATTCTAGGAGGTGGGTCATAGAGGATCCTGCTGTGATTTATGTCAGAGAGTGTTTTGCCTATGTTCTCCTCTAGGAGTTTTATAGTTTCTTGTCTTACGTTTAGATCTTTAATCCATTTTGAGTTTATTTTTGTGTATGGGGTTAGAAAGTGATCTAATTTCATTCTTTTACAAGTGGTTGTCCAGTTTTCCCAGCACCACTTGTTAAAAAGATTGTCTTTAATCCACTGTATATTCTTGCCTCCTTTGTCGAAGATAAGCTGTCCATAGGTGTGTGGATTTATCTCTGGGCTTTCTATTTTGTTCCATTGATCTATATTTCTGTCTTTGTGCCAGTACCATACTGTCTTGATGACTGTGGCTTTGTAGTAAAGCCTGAAGTCAGGCAGGTTGATTCCTCCAGTTCCATTCTTCTTTCTCAAGATGGCTTTGGCTATTCGAGGTTTTTTGTGTTTCCATACAAATTGTGAAATTATTTGTTCTAGCTCTGTGAAAAATACCGCTGGTATCTTGATAGGAATTGCATTGAATCTGTAGATTGCTTTGGGTAGTATACTCATTTTCACTATATTGATTCTTCCGATCCATGAACATGGTATGTTTCTCCATCTATTAGTGTCCTCTTTGATTTCTTTCATCAGTGTTTTATAATTTTCTATATATAGGTCTTTAGTTTCCTTTGGTAGGTATATTCCTAAGTATTTTATTCTTTTCATTGCAATGGTGAATGGAATTGATTCCTTAATTTCTTTTTCTACTTTCTCATTATAGTGTATAGGAATGCAAGGGATTTCTGTGTGTTGATTTTATATCCTGCAACTTTACTATATTCATTGATTAGCTCTAGTAATTTTCTGGTGGAGTCTTTAGGGTTTTCTATGTAGAGGATCATGTAATCTGCAAACAGTGAGAGTTTTACTTCTTCTTTTCCAATCTGGATTCCTTTTATTTCTTTTTCTGCTCTGATTGCTGTGGCCAAAACTTCCAGAACTATGTTGAATAGTAGCGGTGAAAGTGTGTGCCCTTGACTTTAGAACATATTTTTTACAGAAGTATTCTCAGATACTTGGGTCTGTGGAGCTACATTTGTAGTTACCATTAACCAGAGGAGCCTAGTGAGTCCTTTTTAACATGAAAGAAAGTGAAAGTGAAAGTGAAAGTCACTTAGTCACCTTTGACTCTTTGCAACCCTATGGAATGTCGCCTGCCAGGATCCTCTGTCCATGGAATTCTCCAGGCAAGAATGCAGTAGTGGGTAGCCTTTCCCTTCTCCAGGCGATATTCGCAACCCAGGGATTGAAACCAGGTCTCCTGCACTGCAGGCAAGAGAGAGAGAGAGGGGCGGGGGGGAGAGAGAGAGAAAGAATGACTCAGGTTCAGAAGAGTTGTTCACATGTGTTCAAAGACAATATTTAACCACCCAAATCAACTAGCTACGAAGCTTGTACAGTGTTGTTTCAGTACTGGCTGACTGTGACACAAGCACCTGGGTGAAAATACGCTTCTCTTATTGGCTTGTATCTGAACAAGGAGCTCAGATTTGTTCTCTGTTTCTGGCACCGTGGAAAGTGGTTAGCAGTGAGAGCAGTTGATGACTTTCTCTTAGAATCACTCCCAGATACTTAAAAGAAACAATTTCTTGTACTTTTTTGTAAAGAGATCTGAACTTAAGTTTGTTCTGAGGTTAGCAATTTATGCATGGTATTTTAAAAGATAGAATGATACAATCCCAGAATATATCAGAGATAAGCCAGATGGCTTGTTTCTAGACTAGTGTTACTGGTGATTAAGAGCTGATTTTTCTCTCACATACTCAAGAGTGTGGACGTATTTATTGTCAACATATTCAATAGCTAGACAAGTTAAATTGGTCCAGGAAAACCTAATTGGGTATTTTCCACCTTGCATAACTCTAGTGCTCCTATTTAAGACAGCCTGGGGAATAGCTGTTAGTGAAGGTATTGATTATAAGTCTGCTGCTTTTTAATACCTGTGCCTTGGCTCCACTTACATTTCAAGGGGCTAAAATTTTAAACAAAAGTAAAAATCTAAGCAGTTTGAGCTAGTTCTGTCACTTGCACTTAGGCTAATAGTTTTGCTTTGATTACTTTCTGAGAGCTGCTGTCAGCTTGGGTGAAGAGGACCACATTACTGGATCGCTCTTATTTTGACAAAAGAGCATTATCTGGCTGGAACATGTCCTAGGAGCCAATAAATATATAATAGGCTATTTCAGATTCTTTGAAGATATTATGCATAATCTCATTTTGACTACAGACTGCGTTTCTTAATAAATGTTTAAAAACTCTCCTGGCAGAGCCTTGATATGACAACTAATAAATATACCATTGGATAAATGATAACAAAAAACACACGAATTACAGTTGATGTGCCTTCAAATTATTTAGGTAAAGTAATAAAATACCATTTTTTTCTTGACAAATATATTAGCCATGAGTGAATTCTTTCATATTACTTCATATTGAGAGATATACACAGAAGTTTTTGCTGGGGAGTTACTTTTACTGACTGCTGGAATTCACTTTTAATTTTTATTCAGGTAGTTTGTAATAATAAATTATTTATAGAAAACAGTTGCTCCTTGAAATATATGTGAATTTTATTTTTTGCTTAAACTTACTGTGTATTTATGAATCTTGTTGTTAAGGTTAGGAAGAAATCTAATCAAGATCCTGGCTTAGAAGGTTGCTCATGATTGCTCTTTCATTTAAAAATTCAACCTAAACTGACTTGCTACTTGTCTTAATCTTAAAATGAGTTCCTGTTTATTTGATGAGCAGAGAGTTTGCAATACCTGTTAAATAATTTTGTTATTTAGAGTTTGATATGTGCCATTTTGATGTATCTGGAGTTTTCTGTTCTTGAAGCTGAAAAGTGTTGAGATATATATTCATTAGTATCACCATTATTCAAGAAAGTGGCTGCACTTTATTTGCTGTTCAGCATGGTGGGCTGCAGTCCATGGGGTTGCTAAGAACTGGACACGACTGAGCGACTTCACTTTCACTTTTCACTTTCCTGCATTGGAGAAGGAAATGGCAACCGACTCCAGTGTTCTTGCCTGGAGAATCCCAGGGATGGGGGAGCCTAGTGGGCTGCCGTCTATGGGGTCACGTAGAGTCGGACACGACTGAAGCGACTTAGCAGCAGCAGCAGCAGCATGGTGTCTTACCACTATATTCATGTGATTCAGTTCAGTTCAATTTAGTCGCTCAGTCGTGTCTGACTCTGTGCGACCCCATGAATTGCAGCACGCCAGGCCTCCCTGTCCATCACCATCTCCCAGAGTTCATTCAAACTCACGCCAATCAAGTCAGTGATGCCATCCAGCCATTTCATCGTCTGTCGTCCCCTTCTCCTCCTGCCCCCAATCCCTCCCAGCATCAGGGTCTTTCCCAATGAGTCAGCTCTTTGCATGAGGTGGCTAAAGTACTGGAGTTTCAGCTTTAGCATCATTCCTTCCAAAGAACACCCAGGGCTGATCTCCTTCAGAATGGACTGGTTGGATCTCCTTGCACTCCAAGGGACTAACTACTTTTTGGCTCATGAAGTATCAATAGGGTATTTCTGAGGTGCAGTAATCTAACATGAGGTTGTCTTAAAGTGCAGCATATGCAATTTTATTTCACCAGGTAAGCATTATGGCCTATCTTGCAATTAAAAAAAAAATGACTTGTATTTAAATACCCGTAATAATGGTATTCCTGAAAAAATGGATATATAATTACATAGTCTCATTATATATAATTTATATACTCTCCTTACATAAGTTCTTTGACTAGAATATAAATTCGCCTTTACCTATCAGTTTACAGGGAAACTGACATTGTACATGGTCTTATCTCTGATACGACTTCTTTACTGTAAGGTTTATGAGATACTTTATTTTTAATTTCAGTTTTCTCTGACTGTGTCCAGATGTCACATATCTTGTTCTTCAGTTAATAAACAGCTTGTATTCTACTATCTCATTTAGCCTTTTAGTAACTGTGATTGAAAATGGTGTCATTAGCCTTTTGATAAATATCATTTCAATTAGATATGCATAAATATAGAAAGATTTACTGTGTAACAAATGCAGTAATTACAGTGTGTTCTATACTACTTTGTATTTTTATGGAACTGTGTACCTATTTCTCATGGACGATAATTATACCATTAAGAGTCTATACTAACCTGTTTTCTGTGTAAAGATCACAAGTCTATTGAGTATGTAGCTTGAATTAGTTTGATTTTGCCTTTATCATAATACTGAAGAAATTGATATTGTAACTTCTCATGTGCCAAGAAGTAGAGAACTCAGGTTTAGTAATTTTTTTGGCTGATTCAGAAAAGTAATTTGTTGCTTGCAGAGTTTTTGTAAATAGAGATGTTTTAGTGTAATTTAATATTATAAAAACTCTTCAGTTCAATTTTTCAGCTGGTCATTAAAATCATTACACTATTACAGAAGTATTGGTTAAGAAAGGAACTTTTGTGATAGAAAGATTTGACTTTGAATCTCAGATTTGCCAGTTAAAGTAATCATAATGCCCTTGGGTGATTATAGTAACAATATCTGCCTCCTAGGATTGATTGAAGACATAAATGAGATAATAAGAGTTAGTAAGTACTAAAAAATGTAGATGAATTTTATAATCATAATTATCAGAGTCATGGACATTTTTGAACTAAACATATTTAATTTTACTGGAAATTTTATCAGTCTTTATATATGTGACAATTACAAAATATCCGATGCTGTAAAGAGCAATACTGCATAGGAACCTGGAATGTCAGGTCCATGAATCAAGGCAAATTGGAAGTGGTCAAACAAGAGATGGCAAGGGTGAACGCGAAAGGAATGATGCTAAAGCTGAAGCTCCAATACTTTGGCCACCTCATGCAAAGAGTTGACTCATTGGAAAAGACTCTGATGCTGGGAGGGATTGGGGGCAGGAGGAGAAGGGGACGACCGAGGATGAGATGGCTGGATGGCATCACGGACTCAATGGACATGAGTCTGGGTGAATTCCTGGAATTGGTGATGGACAGGGAGGCCTGGCGTGCTGCTATTCATGGGGTCACAAAGAGTCAGACATGACTGAGCGACTAAACTGAACTGAACTGATACCAAACTATAAACTATTTTTCTGGATACCTTGAAGGATAATATAATCAGCACACTGAAAAACATTACATAGTTGATATTTAGTAAAATTGAATTGAATTTGCATAACTTCAACTGGTACAAGATGACTGTTGTGCAGTTTTGCTTATTTCCTGATACATAATTGTTTTGTAATTGTTATATATTCTGTGTAAAACTAGATTGTAAACAAAAATTGATTAGAAATTATTTTTCACCTTCCTCTCATCTCAAAGTATGAAAAAAAAATTTTTTTCCCGAACCACCAAATATATTCAGTAAATGTTTGTTGGATTTTAGCCAGATATATTTTTGATGGATGTTCCCTATTCCCCTTGATGCTAAAAGAAAAATGGATAAATAAGATAATGAACTGTTAGTAAAAGAATGACAAAATCAATTATCATGTAATCATGCTATACATACTATTACACTGTTAAGACATATTTATATAGGTGGACACATAATGGTATAACCATAGAAAAAGTTGTTAGGATTTATAGTCAGTTGTTTATGAAATTACTTCTAGACAAGGGAATGGAGGAGTGTGCTAATTCGTTTCAGTCATATCCAACTCTTTGTGACCTATGGACTGTAGCCTGCCAGGCTCCTCTGTCATGGGATTTTTCAAGCAAGAATACTGGGGTGGGTTGCCAATCCCCCCTCCAAGGGATCTTCCCAACCCAGAGATCGAACCCGAGTCTCTTACGTTTCCTGCATTGGCAGGTGGTTCTTTACCACTAGCACCGCTGAAGAATGTAGAGTATACACGAAATAGTGTGTTGTGATTACAAGCAACCTAAAATGAGAGATTATTTAAGCATAGAAACCTGGGGGGTTTATTGGATAAAGTGTGACTACATCACAGAATTGGAAACAGAGTTGAATAAGTAAGCCTCGGAAGTATAGAAATAGAAACAACTCCAGAGTTAAGTAACAGAAATTTGTGAGCAGCTACTGTGGCTAGAGTGGCATTTGGGGACTTCCTGCAGTTGACAGCCCACTAGGATGGAGGTCATCATAGTGGGGTGTTTTCCTTATTATTTTAGATAAATCTTTTTAAAAAAGTAGCTCGAGATTTAATCTGTATACCGTATGATTCACCCACTTGAAATTTATAATTCAGTGACTTAGTGTATGAATTTGTGCGTTCATCTGCACAATCAATATTGTATTATCCATAAGAGAAACCCTACTACCCTCAGCCATAATCAATACACCACCCCCACGTCTGCCCCTAGAAACCAGTAATATATAGTGTCTATAGATTTTCCTGTTCTAAACATTTTCAGTTCAGTTCAGTTGCTCAGTCGTGTTCAACTCTTTGTGACCCCATGGACTGCAGCATGCCAGGCCTCCCTTTCAACACCAACTCCCAAAGTTTACTCAAACTCATGTCCATTGAGTCAGTGATGCCATCCAACCATCTGTTGTCCCCTTCTCCTCCCGCCTTCAATCTTTCCCAACATTGGTCTCTTCAAATGAGTCAGTTCTTCACATCAGGTAGCCAAAGTATTGGAGTTTCAGTTTCAGCATCAGTTCTTCCAATAAATATTCAGGACTGATCTCCTTTAGGATGGACTGGTTGGATCTCCTTGCAGTCCAAGGGACTCTCAAGAGTCTTCTCCAACACCACAGTTCAAAAGCATCAATTCTTCTGCACTCAGCTTTCTTTATAGTCCAACTCTCATATCCATACATGACTACTGGAAAAACCATAGCCTTGACTTAGATGGACCTTTGCTGGCAAACAATGTCTCTGCTTTTTAATATGCAGTCTAGGTTGGTCATAACTTTTCTTCCAAGGAGTAAGTGTGTTTTAATCTCATGGCTGCAGTCACCATCTGCAGTGTTTTTGGAGCTTCTCCCCAAATAAAGTCTGTCACTGTTTCTACTGTTTCCCCATCCATTTGCCACGAAGTGATGGGACCAGATGCCATGATCTTAGTTTTCTGAATGTTGAGCTTTAAGCCAACTTTTACTCTCCTCTTTCACTTTCATCAAGAGGCTTTTTAGTTCCTCTTCACTTTCTGCCGTAAGGGTGGTGTCATCTGTATATCTGAGGTGATTGATATTTCTCCCAGCAATCTTGATTCAGCTTGTGTTTCTTCCAGTCCAGCGTTTCTCATGATGTACTCTGCATATAAGTTAAATAAGCAGGGTGACAATATACAGCCTTGATGGACTCCTTTTCCTATTTGGAACCAGTCTGTTGTTCCATGTCCAGTTCTAACTGTTGCTTCCTGACCTGCATACAGATTTCTCAAGAGGCAGGTCAGGTGGTCTGGTATTGCCATCTCTTTCAGAATTTTCCACAGTTTGTTATGATTCACATAGTCTGAACATTTTATATCAATAGAATTAAAGCAGCATATTGTCCTTTGTGATTCACTTCTTTTGCTTATTTATGGCGGAATAATATTCCATTATATAGATAATTCCACATCCTGTTTATCTACTCATCAGTTGGTAGACATTTGAACTGTTGCCACCTTGTGATTCTTAGGAAAAACATTGCTGTAAACATTTGTGTAGAAGTTTTTGTTTGAATACTTGTTTTCGGTTGACTTGTGTCTATAGCTAGGAGTGAAATTACTAGATCATATGATAATTCTTACATTTTAGCTTTTGAGGAACTGCCAAACTGTTTTTCAAATTGCACCCTTATTACCATGAAGTGGGGAGACTCAAATTTCTCCAAATTCTAACATGTTAAATGTCTTGCTGTAGAACTATCCTAGAGGGTGTGATGTGGCATCTCATTGTTATTTTGTTTGCATTTCTTTGATTACTAGTGATGTTTGTATTTTTTTTTATTTGCTTCTTGGCTGTGTGTGTGTGGGTATGTGTGTGTGCGCACACACACGCTCAGTCATGTCTGACTCTTTGCGACCCCGTAGACTATACCCCTCCAGGCTCCTCTCTCCATGGGACTTTCCAAGCAAGAATACTGGAGTGGGTTGCCATTTCCTTCTCCAGGGGATCTTTCTGACCCAGGAATGGAACCTACATCTCTTGCATCTCCAGGTGGCTCAGTGGTTTTACTTGTCTTCCTAATCTTGTAGAAACAAAGATTAAATATCAAAAGGACCTTATAGTCCATCAGCTGTTGCTTTTGACCAATTTATAAATATGTCCACAGGTTTGCTAAGGTCTGGTTGCTTAGTTTGGATTGTATGTTGTTTTCTACCTACATCAGAATCAGCTGTTTGTTAGAATTGCACATTTCCAGGCTTAACCCCCAGTTTCATGAATGAGTCAGTTGAATACCAGGCCCAAGAGACAAAATTTTAAGGAAGTAGATGGAGAACTACTTTTTTGGTGGTAGACATCTTACTATCTCACAAGGCCACTATTTTGTTGAATGTTCCTTCATTTGTTTCCTGGTAGCGTTTATCATTTGGCCTGTCTCGACTCTTTGCAGCAACATTCAATAATCCTGTTCCCTTGTGATGGTTGGCAAATATAGTCCTGTTGTGCATGAAGATAGGACATTTAGTCTTGCGGTTTGACCCTGCAAGTTCTGCTGAGTTAATCATTGAGTTAAGAATGTCTTGCTCAGCACCACCGGAGTAGATGGTAGATAGCACCTCCTACGTACGACCTTTGTTATAAAAGAGGCAAAACTCTGATAGGAATTTTAAGTGTTAACCAAAAATACTGAAGTCTCCTTAATAGATCATGATACTGTATTTGAATGTTTCTGATGTAAAAGCTTCATAATTTCTTAGATAACAAAAGTCTAGTCTTGGTGATAATGGTAATTTTTTTGTTGTTCAGTTGCTTAGTCGTGTCGACTATTTTGTGAATCTGGGAACTGTAGCCCACCAAGCTCCTTTGTCCGTGGGATTGCCCAGGCTAGAATTCTGGAGTGGGTTGCCATTTCTTTCTCCAGGGGATCTCCCTGACCCAGAGATTGAATCTGTGTCTCCTGCATTGGCAGGCGGATTCTTTACCACTGAGCCGTCAGGGAAGTCCAGTGACAGTTTTACCTGATTTCATGTAAAAAGTTTTCTGAATAGTGTGATTGCTTCAGCTAATATCAAGTGTAGCATCCAGTGTCTTAGCACAAGCGATAACCCCTATACTTTTTCTCACTTGAGTTGTCAAGCTGGGAGAGAATGTTGTTAAAGGGTCAGACTCGTGTGTTCAGGCCCTGTTAGCTTTTGATTTATGACCAAAGCCATCTCACTTATGTCCTTACTTTGTTTGATTCTCAGAATTGGACTGTCCTTTGGTTTTAATTTGATAAGAACGGTATGAATGACATTCTTACCTTTAATACTGTGAAAAAACGCAAAGAGCCTGATGATAAGTTGTACATCAGATGAGTTATGATTGTTAGGTATAAGGGCAATAATAATGTGGAGTTAGCATAGACTTGGTAAAGCTCATCTTGTGAAGTTGTTAAGCCCCGTCACTTTTTTCTAGTGTTGGATTTTTTTTTCTCCTGGGAACTGGCTTCTTATCACCAAGTTTTAATGCTTTTATTTAGTCATTCCCGTAGAATGCATTTGTTTCCTTTCCATTTTTTTTAAACAAGTATCATTAGCCTCATTTAGGACCTTATCCACCAAAGAATGATCAATACCGGGAAAGGTTAAAAAGGTCAGATGTGAATTTATTACATGAATGTTCGTTTGATTTACACAGATGCATTATCAACTGGTTACCAATTTGCATTATTCAATATTCATTTATAGGCACTTACAACGCTGTCAAATTCTAGCGTGTGAGCAATTTTAAAAGATCTGCTTTGTGCTTAGTTAAAGCTTTAAATAGTTTGAAGTAACTATGGTAAGGGTTTAGTTTTGTTCGAAACAAGGTCTTCACTGAGACTTAAGTAGGAATAGTCAGAGCAAGCCAAGAATTATAAAGAGGTATTAACGTTTTTTTCCTTCATGATTAAAAAAGCAGGGGACAAAAAAAAAAAAAAAAAAAAAGAAAAGCATTTTGTAACTTGGATTTGATTCGAAGCAGTGTTTTTCAAAGTATAAGCCATTCTTGTGATATGTGAGTGCCTTTTACCTTAAAAATGGGTTCATATGAATCTGATGTATTTTCCCAAGATCTCCATTCATGCTTAGGAGTAGGTGATTGATGAGCTACTACTCAGCAGAGGAGAAATTAATTTGGCACAGAATAAGTGGAATCAGCTCTTAGCTTTCTTCGGGGCAGGGTAAGGATTTATTCTACCCGCATCACCTCATTCTTGAAGGCATTTTCCTTTAGTTCATAATCTTCACTAACCAGTTTGTCTCCTGGAGGAACATATAAGCATTTTGCTGCTGCTGCTGCTAAGTCACTTTAGTCATGTCCAACTCTGTGCAATCCCATAGACGGCAGCCCACCAGGCTCCCTTGTCCTTGGGATTCTCCAGGCAAGAACTCTGGAGTGGGTTGCCATTTCCTTCTCCAATGCACAAAAGTGAAAGTGAAGTCGCTCAGTCGTGTCTGACTCTTAGTGACCCCATGGACTGAAGCCTGCCAGGCTCCTCCATCCACGGGATTTTCCAGGCAAAAGAGTACTGGAGTGGGGTGCCATTGCCTTCTCCTATAAGCATCTTAGCAATGCTTATAACCAAAGTTGTCAAGAAAAATGGACAAATATCAGTGCAGTTTTTCATGTGGCCACATGTGGAACACCAAGGGACCAGGGAAGGGATCCTAACTGGCATTTTCCAAGTATATTTACAACTGTCTTATCTAGTTCTCATAACACTGCTGCTGGGCAGGTGGTACAAGCCTTTCTGTAGCATGCCATACCCCTGCCCTCCATCCAAATAACTTTTCTGACCATCTTTGATTTGTTTTTCCTTTTCATAGAAAATCTATTGTTTCCTTTCCCTGGTATATAATTTCAGTTAATATTAAATGCTTATTTAACAATTATTCTGTCTGAAGCTTTTGATCTCTTTTCCTCTGTAGTGTTTTTTTTTTTTTTTTTAATTTTTCCATTCATACCACTTTTAAGTGTTTTGGGGGAAGTCACTTAATTCTCTAAAATGAGAAAACTGTATACTTTTGTAGGCCCCTTCCCTCATTAAGTAACAAAATAGATGTAATCAACTCTTGATTTTTCACTTTTGTCCTGACTGGGTGTTCACCTTAAATGTGTAGACATATGACCTTTTTGTGTAAATGTTTTCATGACCTCACAACATTTGAATAGGAAAATGAAAATGACTAGGAATTCTGACTGCTCATAATTATTGTTGACTTGTTTGTAGTCATGTGAAACTCATGTTTCTTGCCATCCTCACTCATACATTGTGTTCATGAGCTCCTGGATAGACTTGTAGCGAAGAAGAGATATGTTACATACAGCTTCAGCTTCCTTATCTGTCTGCTACTCTGCCCCACCCTCACCATTTTCTTTATGAAACAAAATTAGCTTGTATTAAAAAAAAAAAACTCATCAGAAGAGATGATGATGTCAGTGATCATTTGAAAGCTGGTGGACAGTCTGTTTATGCCTTTATTCAATTTTAAAATAATAAACTTTATTTTTTAGAGCAGTTTTAGATTTACAGAAAATTGATCAGGAAGAACAGAATTCCCATATACCTCTTATCAGTGCTCACTTTGCAGTTTCTCCTGTTACTAACAACCTGAATTAATGTGGAACATTTGTTGTAATTGGTGAGCAAATATTGATGCATTATTATCAACTGTATTTGCAAGTAATCATGGAAAGATTACTGGAAATCATGGGAAGTAATCATTCAGATATGAAGGATGAGGAGTCCCTGGTGACATTGGGGTTGCCTCACTATCCTTGGAGCCTTTGGGAATAGAGATGACCTGAGATTCGGAGACATTTTTGGGAGCTGATGAAAAGAGGAAATAAAGGACATAATAAATTAGTTTTGATGATCTCAAAGGTGATAAATTTGCCAAAAATGTGATTGTTGCTTGGGAGGAGGAAGGTTCTCCATTTTCATTCCTGTCAATGGCTTTGTACACCCTGGAAGGACTGCTCCTGTCTGGAATTGCTGGGCCTCCCATTGATTTGCTGGGCCTCCCATTGATTTCTGCTGTGGAAACCCAGGAGAAGGGAAGTGATGTCTTATCCCAAGTATGAAAGCCCCAAGGATCTTCAACAGATAAGTGAGAAGACTAGACCTGAGACAAGTAGATGTGAGTCATAATCAGTGTCTTGACCAGGTCTGCAAACTCCCATTCCCGTAGCTCTTCGATGCCTTCTTTGGTATCTGCCTCCCTGTAAGCCAGGCAAGTCACCTGACAGCTGTGTTTTTTCTTGTCTGCCATCAGAAAGAGAAAAGAGATGGGTGTCCTTTTCTTCTATATTCCTCCGTTACTTTATTAAAATAATCATTATAAAGCAAATGGTAGTAATAGTTGTTCCGATTGTTTAGTTTTAGAGTGGCTTGCAGTTTTTATACATGAGGCCAGGACAGAGCCCTCTGGCTAGGAGTTGTGCAGTGCTGGCTGCCCCTCACTGGTAGAAGTGGAGCACTGAAGCAGGGGAACAATCAGCCAGGCTGATTGCTCTCACCCAGTGTGGTGGCCATTTGTTCACGTACTCTGAGCTGCACAATTTGGAGACTGTCAGTTGTGGCTGAGTAGCTGAAATCTAAGACATGCCACTTTGCAGTGCATATTTGATGCTGACAGGCTCATCTTTAAAAATAGTGATTTTACAGTTTGTTTTCTATGTTTATATGTTATGTTTTTGTTTTTCTTTAAAGAATAGTTTCCCAGGCGTTTGTTTTTTCAAAGACACCCACTTCGTCACACTTTTTTTTGAATTTTAAATTTCAAGTTTATATACTTGTTTCCTGTGCCTATGAAGAAGGGGCCTTACTTTGTGAACATGACTTGTTCAGTCTCTGAACATACAGTCTCTGTGGTGAGACCGTACTTTATATAGTGAATAGTCCGTTGAAGGTGCCTAGCAGTCATGCTGTGTCTCTTAGAAACTTCAAGGTACCTACTGTGCCATAATCTTCTGAAGGGTGCCTTATGCATATAATCCCAAGTTGTCTGCCTCACCATTGTTGTTGTTCAGTTGCTAAGTCATGTCTGACTCTTTGAGACCTCATGAAGCACAACACATCAGGCTTCCCTGTCCTTCAGTATCTCCCAGAGTTTGCCCAAACTCGTGTCCATTGAGTCAGTGATGCCATCCAACCATCTCATCCTCTGTCTCCCCGTTCTGTTCCTGCCATCAATCTTTTCCAACATCTTGGTCTTTTCCAGTGAGTCTGCTCTTCACATCATGTAGCCAAAGTATTAGATCTTCAGCTTCAGCATCAGTTCTTCCAGTGGTTATTCAGGGTTGATTTCCTTTAGGATTGACTGGTTTGATGTTGCTGTCCAAGGGACTCTCGAGTCTTCTCCAGCACAAAAAGCACCACAGCTCAAAAGCATCAATTCTTTGGCACTCAGCCTTCTTTATCTTTGACCGTAATACAGGCCATTGTTGTCAAAGTAATGTCTGCATTTTAATGCGCTGTCTAGATTTGTCATAGCTTTTCTTCCAAGAAGCAAGTGTCTTTCAATTTCATGGCTGCGCTCACTGTCTGCAGTGATTTTGGAGCCCAGGAAAATAAAAATCTGTTGCTGTTTCCTCTTTTTCCCCATTTATTTGCCATGAGGTGATGTGTCCTACCACGTGACCCCATTATCCTGACCACTGACTATAGGAAGGCAGGCAGAGGCACACATCATGGAAGGGGCTGTGTGTGAGAAATCTGTTCCAGGGTGTACTGTCCACACCCCCTGTAGGACTGTTTCTCCTTAGAGGAGGGATACAGTTGTTAGAATGATGTAGAAGTACTCAGATTTTCTAAGAGAAAGTAGGCTGCAGAATCCAGGAGGCTAGAGCAGCCATTAAGTCCACATTGCCATGAGATACCAGGAAGAGGCATACTAAAGAACTATAGTCTGCTAAAAGCAAGAAGCAGACCCAGAAGAGGAGTCCAGCTGAGTTGCCTTGTGACTCCGCAAGTCACTGTGTATTCTGAGGTCAATTCAGCTCTTATCTCATCTTGTATCCTTTCAGCAATCCACACCCTCCGCCTACCTCACCATCCAAATTCCCTGTCTTTTGACAAAAATCTTGAGTTTCTGGAACTGCCTGACAATTCCTGAATTTTAAAATTACTTACCTAAGAATAAGTCAGTTTTTGAAAACTGATAATATGATTCTTAAATAAAGACCTTGTGTAATGACACAGATGGTCTAAAAGCCAGAATGCCAGATATAGAAGTGAAATATCTGAAAAAGTGATATTGTAGATTTTTGTGTTTGCTTGCCATATACAGATTTTATTTATCTTTAAATAAAACTTACCTGGTTATAGCATAGCTCTTAAGAAACTATGTAATAGTTTAAATGAGGAAGAAAAGATGGCTGTATACTAAATTGGTTAGAGAGCTCATTAACATACTGTCTTTTTTGTCAGGTTGCTAAGGCTCACTGATTGAATGTGAATTTAGAGAAACTATCATGTTGATGGCAGTGTTACTAACTATACTTCATCTTCATTTAAATTTCTCTTTTTGTGTTAATGTTTGTGTTTTTTCTTTTGTTTACCAGTGTTAACTGTTTTAAATACACATGTCATACTTAGAGGGAAATGACTGTGAACAAGGAGACAACAAAGCAAATAAATTATATAGATATAACTCAATATCTATTGAATTATAAGTTATTCAATAGATATTTTCTGTAATTTTCATGTGATTTTGGACTATTACATTCACATGTGCTAGAACACTGTCTGACATACTGTGGGTACTTAGTTGTACCCACATATTGTGGGTAAATAGTTGCTAAATGAACACATCCAACAGAGGATAGGAATTTCTATAATATATAATTTAGACTCATGTTAGAATCAGAGGGAAAGTTAAAGCTCTTAAAGCATGACTTCATGATTTCTTTCATAGATTTAGGAAATGATGCCTAGATAGGTGAAGGGAATTGCCTAAGATCACAGTTATTGGCAGAATAAGGCCTACTTTCTATATTTCTAAACAACTTGATCAATTTTACATGGCCAACAGGAGGGTAGAACCGGGGTTAAAACTCAGATGTGAAACGCTGCCAAGTCCATTATCTACATAGGAGTTTATTATTCATATTTTGAGGTCATTTTCATATTTTTGAGGTTTTTATAAAGGCTTAATCTGTCACCTCTTCTCTGTAGCTCTTTCTATGCCCCTGCAGAATTAATTGCATCCTTGAGAGATAGCACTGAATACCATCTCTTTTCTAGTATGTATGACATTATGTTGAGCTGGAATTCCTTGTTGAATTGTGTTGAGAGTTAGGAACAATTAGTATACCTAAGATTAGGTTTAAGGAGATAAAGCCTTCATGAGAGGAACAGAATTTCATAGCCTTTCAAATTCAGTTACCCTTTGATAAGTGTCAATATTGAATAATCATGTTTCTTGTAGACATAACTTAATGATTGTCAGTTTCCTTGGTTTGAATGGCTTTTGAGGAAGACTTTACTTTGTAATTTTTATAAGAATTCATAATAGTACTTTGCGATGTATGTAATGGTTTCAGTACTAACACAATTTAAAACATTTTGCTGACCAGTATTTTTAGATCTCTTTTAGAAGATTTTTAGAAAAGTTGAACTGATGGTACTGTTATAGATATATTCCTTAGTAAGTGCACCAATCAATTTTATACACATTTAGCAGAATATGTCTATCAAATCATCAACAAATTTTTAAAGGAATTATTTATTCTCTTGAACTTGAAACTTCTAGGTTATGTTGGTATTTATACATTTAGCAGAATATGTCTATCAAATCATCAACAAATTTTTAAAGGAATTATTTATTCTTTTGAACTTGAAACTTCTAGGTTACGTTGGTATTTATACAACGTTTAAAAGTGTGAAGGAAAGCACATTTCAGGAGAATATTGTGATATTAGAAAATGTAAAAAATTGGCTGTATTGTTTGCCTGTGGATATTAAAAATATCATAGTATTTACTGTGTAATAGTATTTCAAACCTATTTATTTTTTATAGGTAGATCTGAGATGTGATGTCATTTCCTTAGGGAAATAGTCTGATATTATTTTATTCCTATTCTTTATGTCAGAAACTGCTGTAGATCTTACTTATATGAAAAACAATATTTAAAAATGAATAGAAAATATTGATGTCAACAATTACAACCATGTGCTAATTTCTGTAAAGAAAGTCTGTATTATTGGTGTTGTCAGTAAGTGATCTTTTCTACAAAACGTTAACATTTTATGAAACCAAGAAAAGTTACAGTTCAAACTATCTCTATTCACAGATGAGCAAAAAAATTGAGAATGAATGAATTCACACTGGAAATGTTAAAGCCTGCTAATGAAGGTCTAGACTAGAATTTAGATCTTCATATTCTTTGCCTAGCATACATACCAAACTAATGGAAAAGAGTAAAAGTCATCCAAAGAAATGCTAAATAAGATTATATAATTTAACCCCTTTATGGCTTTATATTCTGTATGGTTATCACCTTTTTTTTGTCATCTTTGCCAGCAAAAGACACAGACTGATTTAAAATCAAAAGAGGAATTTACCTGAAGTTTTTAGACTGAGGGAGGCTCTCAGGATTGAAGGTAGACTGCATAGTTAGATTGAAGGGAGACTCCTCTCCTTGAAAGAGGGAGGAATCAGCCAGATCCAAAGGTCTTGGTAACAGGAACAGTCAACAAAGTTGCCCAGGCTCTGTTGCTGACTTGGATCAGTTCTGACCCAGTCTTTGGTATATGCATAAGTTAGTAACTCAGTTTTATCCAACTCTTTGTAACCCTGTGGACTGTAGCCTGCCAGGCTCCTCTGTCTATGGGATCCTCCAGGCAGGAATACTGGAGTGGGTTGCCATTTGCTTCTCCATGGTATGTACATAGTCTGTTTAATAAACCAGGTCCCAAGAGATTGTGTTTTATTGACTAACTTTGTGCTTTGTGCTGACCAACTGATACAGGAATTGCATAGAAATGATCCCAGAGCAGCCTCTGAAGGACACCTTTGGTTTCTGTAATTGGAGGGCTTGCATTTAGATTTATGTTTCCATCAGGATGGTATGGTGAAGAAGATTCCCTAAAAGAGTTGAGTAACATCAGGAAAGGGGCTGGGTGCCAGGCTGCCACTAAATGACATATGTTCACTTCACCTGTCAAATGATCATATTATGCTGGAAAGCTTGTTCTACATCCAGTAAAATCTGCCTTTTCTAAATAACATACTAAGTATTTTTAAAATGTGAGTTACCTAGTGTGTATAGAATGAGACTATTTTAAAACCTTTTCTGTATTACATTGTCTCTGGTAGCATTTTAATTACTCAACAATTTTTTCTTTTTTTCTACCATGAGGGGTCAGAGAATGGAACACACAGGGAAATTCAACTCTAAGATAGCATTGGTTTTTGAATTTTATATACAGCATTTGCTGCCCACAGTGAATAGAAAATAATAGCTATAATTTATTTTCTACCTACTGCTTTAAAGTACTGGATTTAAAGTACTAGATGGTGATTTTACAGATATATTCAGCACAAGAAAAATTTGAGGTCATTAACTTAGGTTCAGGAAGGTAACAAAAACACAGTGGAGCCTGGTGTCTAAAAGTATGGGGTCTAGAATGAGATTTCCTGGGTTCAGATTTTGACTCTGACTCTTGCTCGCTGTATGACCTTGCATGAGTTACCTAATTTTTCTGTTGCCAGTTTTTCTTTTGGAAGAGTGGTGAAAAAAATAGGATCCACATCATAAGAGTGATTATGATTGCTGAAAGATACAATCTATATTCAGCACTTACTAGTCAGACACTACTGAGCGACTGAACTAAACTGAACTGAGCATGGTAGCGTTAGTAGCCTGGCACTTAGTAAGTAATAAATGTTAGCAACTAATATAATGATTCACATTAAACCTTGTTAACTCATTGGAAAAGACTCTGATGCTGGGAGGGATTGGGGGCAGGAGGAGAAGGGGACGACCGAGATGAGATGGCTGGATGGCATCACGGACTCGATGGACGTGAGTCTGAGTGAACTCCGGGAGTTGGTGATGGACAGGGAGGCCTGGTGCGCTGCGATTCATGGGGTCGCAAAGAGTCGGACACGACTGAGCGACTGAACTGAACTGAACTGTACTATTTGTTACACTACACTGCACACACACATATAGACACACGCACACACACACACGTTTTTTGTTGAGGGGAAAAAACTTACCAAATTGAAGAAGCAGAAGAATTAAAGAACTGGACCTAAAATTAATACTATGCTCTTAACTCAGTGGAATAAAAACAAATTGATTATTACTTCAAAAATATTTATTAGTCTGTGGTGTGCTTCATTGTTAGGGCTTTTCATATTCTTTAAGTTTTCTAAAAATTGAGGTATAATTGACATATCACATTAGTCTTGGGTATACAACATGATTCAATATTTGTCTGTAGTGTAAAATGATCACCACAATAAATCTAGTTAGCATCCATCACCATTCAAAATTATGGTATTTTTCCTCTGATTAGAACTTTAACCCATTTTTAGTTAATTTTTATGAATGGTTTAAGATGTAATTGAGTTTTGTTCTTCTGCGTGTCTGTTTAGTTTTCCCAAGACTAGTTATGTGAAGAGATTGTCTTTCCACATAGTATATTCTTGCTTCCTTTGATATAAATTAATTGATGGTATATGCTTGGGTTTATTTCTGGGCAATCTGTTACATGGATCTGTGTGTCTGTTTTTATGCTTATGGCATACTGTTTTGTTTGCATAGCATGTAGTGTAGTTTGAAATCAGGGTATGTGATGCATCCAACTTTTTATTTCTCCAGCTTGCTTTGGCTCTTTGGGTTCTGTTGTGATTTCATACAAATTTTAGGATTGTTTTTTCTATTCCTGTGAAATATGCCATTGGCACTTTGACAGGGATTGCCTTGAATCTGTGGATTGCTTTTCATAGTATGGTCATTTTAGCAATGTTAGTTGTTACAGTCCTTGAACACAAAGTATCTTTCATTTATTTGTGTCTCCTTCAATTTCTTTCTTTAATGTCTATAGTTTTCACTGTACAGGTCTTTAAACTCCTGAGTTAAATTTTTTCCTAGGTATTTTATTCTTTTTCATATAATTGTAAATAGGATTGTTCTCTGAATCTATTTCTGATAGCTTGATATTGGTATATGGGCATATAACATTTTATTCTTAATTTATTTTATTATTGAAGGATAATTGCTTTACAGAATTTTGTTGTTTTCTGTCAGATCTCAACATGAATCAGCCATAGGTATACATATATCCCCTCTGTTTTGAACCTTTCTCCTATCTCCCTCCCCATCCCTCCCCTCTAGGTTGATACAGAGCCCCTGTTTGAGTTTCCTGTGCCATAGAGCAAATTCCTGTTGCCTATATATTTTGCATATGGTAATGTAAGTTTCCATGCTTCTTTCCATACATCTCACCCTCTCCTCCCCTCTTCTCATGTCCATAAGTCTATACTTTATGTCTGTTTCTCCACTGCTGCCCTGTAAATAAATTCTTCAGTACCATTTTTCTAGATTTCATATATATGCATTAGAACATGATAGTTATCTTTCTCTTTCTGCCTTACTTCACTCAGTATAATAGGTTCTAGGTTCATCCACCTCATTAGAACTGATTCAAATGCATTCCTTTTTATGGCTGAATAATATTCTATTGTGTATATATACACCACAACTTCTTTATCCATTCATCTGTCCATGGACATCTAGGTTGCTTCCATGTTCTAGCTATTACAAATAGTCCTGCAATGAACAACGAGATACACGTGTCTTTTTTAATTTTGATTTCCTCAGGGTATATGCCTAGGAGTGGGATTTCTGGGTCATATGGTGGTTTTGGAGAAGGAAATGGCAACCTACTCCAGTACTCTTGCCTGGAAAATCCCATGGGCGGAGGAGCCTGGGGCTACCGTCCATGGGGTTGCTAAGAGTCGGATGCGACTGAGCGACTTCATTTTCACTTTTCACATTCATGCATTGGAGAAGGAACTGGCAACCACTCCAGTGTTCTTGGCTGGAGAATCCCAGGGA
The DNA here is from genome assembly GCA_006408695.1 of Aepyceros melampus. NCBI lineage: Eukaryota > Metazoa > Chordata > Mammalia > Artiodactyla > Bovidae > Aepyceros > Aepyceros melampus. Next base: position 29,723 of record SJXQ01001376.1, on the reverse strand, counting down.
CAGAGGAGCCTTGTTGGCTGCCGTCTATGGGGTCTCACAGAATCGGACATGACTGAAGTGACTTTGCAGCAGCAGCAGCAGCATACACCCATAAGGAAAGTCAAAACAGCTCAACAAAAGTAAAGTATAATAGATTGACCTGATGAACAAAGGAAATAAAAAATTATATTTACCAGTTAAGAACACTAAAGCACAAACTAAAACTAAAGTGCAAACTGCAAAACAAAATTAAGGCAAGGTGCCAAGTGGGGAATAAAGCAATGAAGACACTACTAACAAATATGTTGAGAGGAAAGGAAAGAAAAGAAAGGATAGATATGCAAAGTTAAATAGAGATAGAAGAAGAAGATTTATATACATTAAAGGTTAACTGCAATGGAAAAGAACAGTAGGAAAGGCAAACAAAGGAATACATGTAGAAAAAATATAATAGGTTTTAAAAATTAAAATTATAAAAGAAAAGAAAAAAGAAGGAAGAGGAAAGAAAAAAATAAAAAGATAACACTAACAAGTTGAGGGGAAAGGAACAAAAGAAAGAATAGATATGCAAAGTTAAATAGAGGTAGGTAAAGAAAATTTATATACATTAAAAATTAACTGCAAGGGGTAGTAAAGAACAGTAGGAAAAGCAAACAAAAGTTAAATGTAGAAAAAATAATAATAGGTTTAAAATTTTTTAAATTCAAAAGGAGGAAAAAAAAAAAAGGGAAAACTCCACAGAACCACAAAAGCCCAATATGGACGCAGAGGTTTCTATCAACAATAAAAAATATGACTGAGAAAAATAAAAGCTCAAAAGCTTAATTAGATTTCATAGTGCCAATATAGTCAACAACTACAACAGAAGGAAGAAAAAAGGTAAAAGAAATCCAAGAGAATCTACAGAACAAGTCAAAACATAGGAATAATACATGTTTTTCTTGAATCATTGCTCTGAGTCCTTTCCGTTACTGGGAGTCACACTCCACCACACCTCCCTCGGATGCCTCCAGCAATGTGCTGATCTCTGGACCTGTTGTGGGGGCGGCTTCAATTCTAATCCTGTGTGTTCTTGCCTCTAATGTCCACAGCTATCAGAACTAGTGCACTTCTTTTGTGGGAGCTCTCAATGTCCTCTTATATATTCCATAGCCACAGAGTCTGCCTAAGTTGATCGTGTGGATTTAATCTGCAGCTTGTACTGCTGGTGGGAAGGTTTTAGATCTTCCTTGGCCACACTGCCCCTGGGTTCCAGTTGTGGTTTTATTTCCTCCTCTGCCTGTTGGTTGTCCACTGGGCTTTGCTCCAGAGGCTGCCCTGGAGGACTTGGGTCTGCCCCAGTGAGGGCCAGTTGTGGAGGCTGTGCAGCTGCTTGTGTTGCAGAGGTTCTGGCAGCACCAGGTACTCAGGGGGGTTGTTGGCTAGGGTAGCAGAAAATATAGTGCTGAAGAAGAGTATGGTAACCAGTATGGCCCAGTACGCTGCAGTATTCTTGCCTGGAGAACCCCCTGACAGAGAAGCCTGTCAGGCAACAGTCTACAGGGTCGCAAAGAGCTGGATATGACCGAAGCGACCCTGTGTGCATAGATGCAGAACTTTGTTTGCCTGTAGCTGCTCTGCCCCAGTGAGAGTTGAGCATGAAGGTGGCATGGCTGCTTGGTTTGCAGGGACTCTGGCGGTGCCAAGTGTACAGGGACATGGACTGCCTCCGCCATGGGAGCTTTAGCCCTATCAGTCTTTATTTCAAGCTTCTTGTAGTTGGTGATCAGAAGGCCTCTTTGGCCTGTCTTTGTCCGTAGTTCCGCCTGTTCAGGTACTTAGAGGGCTCACTTGCCTCGAGTTCTCTGTTGTTTGGTGTGTCAGGAACATAGAGGGGTCCCCCTGGCTGGGGTCCTACTCTGTAGATTGGCACATAAGGCACTTAAAATGGCACCCTTACTGAGGTCTTACTCTGCAGTTAAGTACATCAGGCATTTGATGGGCCAGCCTCTATTGTTCAGCTGCCAGTGCTGGCCTGTGGGGAGAGAGAGCTATGCCGATGGCTCCACACCCCCTACATATAACTCAGCAGTATTGTTTTGCTTCCATGGCTGCTGGGCTTTCCTCCATGGATGTTTCCCACTACAATCTCCTCTCTCAGATCTCCACCATCTTTCTGTCTCTCCATAGTCAACAGCAGCCCTCGCCCTGGGATTGCTCCACAATCCCTAAACTCCAGCTCCCAGAAGCTGCGCCTTCCAGGGCATCTGTGGCCTTCTGGAGTATGTATGGCTGCTGCAAGGACTATCTGATTCTCATTCTGTTTAGGCTGCCACAAATCAGCTGTTTTACTCTCAGCCTTAAATGTTTCTCCTCTGACTCAGACAATTGCCCTGACGTAGTGATCAGACCCCTGCTTCAGTTCCCCCATCTGATTAGGGCAAGTTCAGTCCTACTAACACTCCTGCTTTCCCCCCTAGTTCCTTCATCCTACTGAGTTTTTCATGGATTCATATATTCTTTTCTGCCGGTCAGGTACTCTTGTCCACTCTCAGCTGGTTTTGTGCATTCACTTCTGTGTCTGATGGTGTATTTTTGATGTATCCGTGGAGAGAGATATACTCCACATCCACCTACTCTTCCACCATCTTGTTCCCTTCCAACTGATTTAAAAAATTGATTTCATACCCTGAAACTTAAAGAATTTGTTAATTCTCAGTTGTTATTTGTGTGTGTATAGTCTTCAGGATTTTGCATATTTGAAATAGTGTCATCTGCAAGTAGTGAGAGTTTCACGTCTTTCTTTCTAGTTTGGATGCCTTTGTTTATTTTTCTAGCCAAATTGCTCTGACTAGGACTTGTAACTATGCGGAATAAGTGATGAGAGTGGACATCCTTTTCTTTTTCTTGATCTTAGAGGAAAAGCTTTCATTTTTTTCACTGTTGAGTTTGATATTATCTGTAGGCTTGTCATATATAGCTTTTAGAATGTTGAGGTACATTCTCATGTGGTGCTGTTGGTAAAGAGCCTGCCTGCCAGTGCAACAGACATGAGACATGGGTTCGATCCCTGGTCAGGAAGATCCCCTGGAAAAGGGCATGGCAACCCACATCCATTATCCTTGCCTGGAGAATCCCAAGACAGAGGAGCCTGGTAGACTGCAGTCAATAGGGTTGCACAGAGTCAGACAGGACGGAAGTGACTTAGCGTGTGCATGTGTGTGCACGCAAACACACATACACATTCCCTTTATGGTCACTTTGTTGAGAACTTTTTTTTAATCATAAATGTTGAATTTTGTGAAATGCTTTTTCTGAATATATTGAGATGATCATATGATTATTACCCTTCATTTTGTTAATGTGGTTTATCAGACTGAGTGATGTGCTTATGTTGAACCATCCTTGCGTTCCTGAAAGAAATCTCAATCATAATGTGTGACTCTTTGAATGTTGTTGAATTCAGTTTGCTAATATTTTGTTGAGGATTTTTATATCTATGTTCATCTGTGTTATTTTTTAGTGGTGTCCTTGTGTTAGGTTTTCTTTTTTGGTGGTATCCTTATCTAGTTTTGGTATTAGTATAATGCTGTTCTCCTAAAATGAGTTTGGAAGTGTTCCTTCCTCTTAAATTTTTGTGAAGAGTTTGATAAAGGACAGGTATTAAATCTTCTTTGAATATTTGGTGGAATTCAAAGACATGATTTTGAATTCATGATACTATCTGGTTCTGTGATTTGTTGTTATTTTTTGTTTTTAGCAGTGAGAAAGGGGGAAGAGGTTTTTAATTACAGTTTCAATCTCCTTACTAGTAATTGGTCTATTCATATTTGCTGTTTCTTCATGATTCAGTCTGGGAAGATTGTATGTTCCTAGTAATTTGTCTACTTTTTCTAGGTTCAACTTTTGGCATACAATTTATAAGTTTCTTAAGTGCCTATGTGTGGTATCAGTTGTAACTTCTCTTTTATTTCTAATTCTGTTTATTTGAGCCCCTTCTCTTTTTGTCTTGGTGAGGCTAGATAAAGGTTTGCCAATTTTATTTATCTTCTCAAAGACCTATCTCAGTTTCATTTATATTTTCTGTTGTCTTTGAGTCTCCATTTACTTCCTTCTACCGAGTTTGGAGAAGTAAATGGCAAACCACTCTAGTATTCTTGCCTGGAGAATCCCCATTGACAGAGGAGCCTGGTGGCCTACAGTCGATAGGGTAGCAAAGAGTCGGACATGACTGAAGCAACTTAGCAGCAAGCTTGGACTTTGTTCCTCATATTCTTATAGTAGTTTTGAACTAATTATTAAAATAACTTAAAGAGCTTTATTGTACATTTATTCTGCTTTGTAATATTCTACTTTAAACATGTGAGAATAAGTAACATATATGTAGTTACAAAACAGTAATAAGAAAACAGTCATGCATCTGTCATGGAAGATATTACACTTCACATCCGCCTATCTGATTCCCTTGTCTGATTCCTCCGCCTCTCATGTTGTTTGGACTATGTGTTTCTTCTGCTTTTGTTTTTTTAAAAAGCTTTTGATTTGGAAATCATTTTAAATTACACAGACTCACAAGGGTAGTACAGAGAACATCTGAATACGTCTGTGTTGAATGATACTTATGTATACACTATACCCACACATACAGAGTGGGCGTTTACATTCATATTTTTCTTCAGAATCTTTTGAAAGTAAGTTGGATAGATCATTGCCTTCTGTTACTGTTAATTATTTCAATGTCATTTCCTAAGAATGAGGTATATTTTAATATGACCAAAATAGCATAATATTAATTTTTATCTAACTTACTATATTTGAATTTTGTTAGTGCACCTGATAATGTCCTTTGCAAATATTTGTTTTTTTCTCTTGTACAAGATCCATTATAGGGGCACGTACTGCGTTTGGTGGTCATGTCTCTTTATAGTCTGAAACAACTCTTAGTGCTTTTTTCTCTTTTTATGTCATTGACATATTTGAAAAATACAGAGTTCTGTTTTTGTTTTTTTTTAATAGAATGATCCCCATTTAAGTCTGATGTTCCCTCACAATTTAGTTTCAGGTTTCACATTCTCAGACAGAATATTACTAAAGTGATAGTTTCTTTCCAGATATTAATCTGGAAGCACTCATTGTTCACCTGGTCAGGGTGTTGTCCAATTTCTCCCCTTGTTGCTGGTGAGTAGGTTTTGGGGACATATTCTGAGGCCATACATATATCCTGTTCCTAATAAAAAACTTCTCCTCTTGACTTAGCATCCGTTGATAATTCTTGCCTGAACCCAGTGTTACTGTTGAGTTTGTAAAATGATAACATTCCAGTGCCAGCAGCAATCTACTTCTATCAGTCAGCTCTCAGCATTCTATCCACCTTTTGAGATGTTCTATCAACCTTTCTTTCCCATTTCTATCTTTATGTTTTCCCTGTTTCTCTCCCAGTGATCTATAATCTTGAGTCCCTGTGACATGTCTTCTCATTCCTTGAATATTTCTTTACTTTCTGGTGTAACAAGAGGCTCCAGGCTCCTCCTTGTGTACCTTCATGCTCATTGCTGGAATCAGCTCTTTCTCCAAGGAACTATGGTTCTTGAGTGAGAAACGGAGAGTGGCATCTGAGTGCTAGGTTTATTTTCTTTGTAAGTTGATTAATTGTGGTTTTTAAATCAGTTGGCGATTCTTCTTTTGTCTTTAAGCCAAGTGGTTATTTATTGAGTTTCTCTGACTTAAGATACATCCTTCAAGATCTATGACATTTTCATTCTCTTTGTGTTTTTTAGTCCTTCATGTATTTGTGACACTTTTCCACATGAGTGTCAGGATTGGCCACCATGTTGTAGGACATCCAATAGCTGCCCTAGTGTGTGATGAAATGAACTGGATTAATAATGATACCTTTCTCAGGCAGGTATTGAAAAGGATGAACGTGAGGTGTTTACAACAAATGAAATACTCATTATAGCTGATTGTGTTTTAGAAGCTGAATAGTTTCACATAATCACTTAATTCTCTACATCCATCTTGAAGTACAGGGAACTAAAGAAATAAAGAATTGTGTAAATGTCACTCCAGGACATTAATATTATACTAAATTACATATTTAAAGTTCAGCAGTACAAAGGTTAGGACCTTCTCATTTAAATTTATCTGTTTCTTGAGCAATTTCCTGTTGATTTAGCATTGTAACCAGTAGGATTTGGTATATTGGATATGACTTTTAATAGAAATAAATGCTAGGTATATAATATTTATAGTTTATATAAATATATACATTTTTAAATATTTATCTAAATATATACATAGATACATGTATATGTACACATTTCATACTAGTTTGATACTTCCTATCTAATATGATCTTGCAATTATTGTTTCAGTTCAGTTCAGTCGCTTAGTTGTGTCCGACTCTTTGCAACTCCATGAATCGCAGCACGCCAGGCCTCCCTGTCCATCACCAACTCCCGGAGTTCACCCAGACCCACGCCCTGGAGTCAGTGATGCCATCCAGCCATTTCATCCTCTGTCGTCCCCTTCTCCTCCTGCCCCCAATCACTCTCAGCATCAGTCTTTTCCAGTGAGTCAACTCTTCAGATGAGGTGGCCAAAGTACTGGAGCTTCAGCTTCAGCATCATTCCTTCCAAAGAAATCCCAGGACCGATCTCCTTCAGAATGGACTGGTTGGATCTCCTTGCAGTCCAAGGGACTCTCAAGAGTCTTCTTCAATACCACAGTTCAAAAGCATCAATTCTTTTGCGCTCAGCCTTCTTTACAGTCCAACTGTCACATCCATACATGACCACTGGAAAAACCATAGCCTTGACTAGACGGACCTTAGTCGGCAAAGTAATGTCTCTGCTTTTGAATTTGCTATCTAGGTTGGTCATAACTTTTCTTCCAAGGAGTAAGCGTCTTTTAATTTCATGGCTGCAGTCACCATCTGCAGTGATTTTGGAACCCAGAAAAATAAAGTCTGACACTGTTTCCACTGTTTCCCCATCTATTTCCCATGAAGTGATGGGACTGGATGCCATGATCTTCGTTTTCTGAATGTTGAGCTTTAAGCCAACTTTTTCACTCTCCTCTTTCACTTTCAACAAGAGGCTCTTTAGTTCCTCTTCACTTTCTGCCATAAGGGTGGTGTCATCTGCATATCTGAGGTGATTGATATTTCTCCCGGCAATCTTGATTCCAGCTTGTGTTTCTTCCAGTCCAGCGTTTCTCATGATGTACTCTGCATACAAGTTAAATAAGCAGGGTGATAATATACAGCCTTGACGGACTCCTTTTCCTATTTGGAACCAGTCTGTTGTTCCATGTCCAGTTCTAACTGTTGCTTCCTGACCTGCATACAGATTTCTCAAGAGGCAGGTCAGGTGGTCTGGTATTCCCATCTCTCTCAGAATTTTCAAAAAGTTGGGAATTCCCTGGCATTGATGTGGTAAGTATGACTCAGTGCTTTCATTGCCGGGGCTGGGTTCAATCTGTGGTTGAGGAGGTCGGAAACCGTGCAGTATTGCCAAAAAAAGAAAAAGAAACTGTAACTAAGACAAATTATGTGGTTTTGTTGGGGACAGATAGCCATGTTCTGTATATACATTCAAACCCTGCCAAGTTGAAAAAAAGAATTGAGGTAGATTATTTTTTAAAAATTGTTATGTACTTGTTTTTATTCTATCAGATGCCGTAAAATTAATACTGAAGCATAAGAGTGGAGAAAAACAAATATGCTAATTGAAACAGCTATTACAGTGCTATGATTAAGAATTAAATTTCATTTCATTCCTTTTGACTCTATCTTTACCACCTGTTTCATGCCATTAATTTTATTAGTCCTTAGAGGAGGTTATTGTCTATTTAAGGAGACAGATTATTTGAATATGAAAAGTGATGTGAGAGTACAAAGCAAATAAATTTTACCCATTGTGTTTGTATGTGTTTGTGGGCACACAGGCAGGCTTCCTGGAGGAACAGGTGCCTGAGTTGGGCCTTGAAGGACAGTTAAGAATTAGCCAGAGAATAAATAGGGCAAGGGTATCGACTTCACTTTCTCTTTTTACTTTCATGCATTGGAGAAGGAAATGGCAACCCACTCCAGTGTTCTTGTCTGGAGAATCCCAGGGACGGGGGAGCCTGGTGGGCTGCCATCTCTGGGGTCGCACAGAGTCGGACACGACTGAAGCAACTTAGCAGCAGCAGCAGCAGCATTCTAGCCAGAGATATCACTGTGGACAGTTGCCACATGGTGTGTGCAAGGAGCTCAAATAATATGGTAGGTGATGGACAGTGGGTGCATGATGAGGCTAGAAAGGGAAATAGGGGTCAAATAATCGTGTCCAATTTTTTTTGAGTTGGAGTCAGTTGAAGGGTTTTTAAGTAAGAGAGTGCCCTGTTAGATTTGTTATGTACCTCTACTCTTTCTGCTGTAGAGAGGTAGATTCAAGGAGGTAAGGACACTCAGGCAGTCGAGGATAATGAGGGAGAAATGTGTTGCCAACATTTAGTTTGAGGCTATGGTCTTAGAAAATAAACTGATGGTGCTAGTAAGGTGACAAAAAGAGAAACATGAGGATCACCTAATTCTTAAGATCAGAAAGAAGTGGAGATTACGTCTTCAAAAGAAAAATAGTTTCTATATATTAAAATTTTCAAAGAAGCGTTTTTCCCCTTCTTATGTCAGTGGATTTTGTTAAATCAAATTCTGATTTAGTGGGCTTCTGATGGGGCCCCTCAATTTGTGTTTCTAACAGAATCACAGATGATACTTCAACTGCTGCTCTGAGGACCATCCTTGGAGTAGCAAGGATTTAGATCTTATGTAGTGTTGTGATGATTATGTACTTTTATAATAAATACAGAAGTTATCTTCTTGTAGTTATGAATTGGCTTTGGGTTGCCTTGGAGAGAGGCAAGAAAGAACAGGAAGGAGTGGGGAGAATGGGGAAAAGGGAGTTAGTTTGAGATACTAAGATGAATGAAAGGATAATGTGTCCTTTCAACTTGAGGTCTTCAGATTTGGTACCTGTTCATTTTTCAGGGGACGCAGTCGAGTCTGAAGAAATCCATTTCTAAGTCCTAGATCTTCATAGTCCTGCCCCAGACTGGTTCACCTGGGACAGTGTTTCTCCAGCATGTTCTCTGTTATTAACTGCCTTCTCACAACTGCTCTTTCATATAGCAGGAAGAAATGTGGATAGGCCTCACATGTGCCTTTCTTACTTTGCTGCATTTTTCCAAAGCAGAAAGTATCCCTTGCATCACGCAGAGGATCAGTCAGAACTATTGGTATGGAGAAAATTAATGACTTAAAAACCCTAGGTAACAGATTCTTTTGCAGCTCAGATGGTTTCCATTTTTTGTTGTTGTTGTTTTTAAGAAACTTGTAGGAAGATGTGATTGAGTTATCAGCTGATAACTATTCTTAAAAATATTTGTATGATTATGTGTTTTTGAGTTTCAGCTGATAGCTTAAATATTCTTAAAAATATTTGTATGATTATGTGATTTTGAAGAATTAATATTGCTATAATAAAAATGCTGCCTTTTCTAGCTATTTAAGTGAACAAGGTTTTTTCCATCCTTTCATGAAGAGAAAATGGAAAGAAAAGTGATATGTAAGGTTATTTCATACTACCAATATTTAATATCCAGAGGCCTATAAACAATTTTAGGAAAAAAAAAAAACCAGTCCCATCTATTTCATTAAGAAATGCATTTCCGATATGTATCTTCAGTTTTAACTCAACAGTTTTAGGAAATAAAGTTAATAGATATCCTTTGCCTGATTCATGTTGATATATTGCAGAAACCAGCACAATACTGTAAAGCCATTATTCTCCAATTAAAAATAAATTTAAATAAAATTAATAGATATATAAGATTTTAATATATTTTTATTATAGACAATAGTATATTTTAATATAAATATGATAGGGTAATCAGTATAAACATTCAGAAATAAAATGTATTACATAAGGGTAAAATTTAGTGAAGAAGTGAGTATAAATGAAAGTGAAAGTCACTCAGTCATGTCTGACTCTGCGACCTCATGGACTATACAATCCATGGAATTCTCTAGGCCAGAATACTGGAATGGGTAGCCATTCCCTTCTCCAGGGGATCTTCCCAACCCAGGGATCAAACCCAGGTCTCCCGCATTGCAGGTGGATTCTTTATAAGCTGAATCGCCAGCGAAGCCCAAGAATACTGAAGTGTATAGCTTACCCCTTCTCCAGGGGATGTTCTTGACCCAGGAATTGAACTGGGGTCTCCTGCATTGCAGGCAAATTCCTTACTAGCTGAGCTACTAGGGAGTATAAATGAGTTCAAGCAAATAAGTTAAACATGTAAAATTTCATCTTATTAAATATTTTATTTTACAAATGGATGATGATGGTATATATCAAATAGCTGTGGAATTTAGATTTCTTTGGTACTCTTAAGAGTCATGTAATGGTTCTGTTTAAAAATCAGAGTATTATGTTTAACATACTTGCAATTACATTCTTTGCCACTGTTTGAACTTGTAGTGAAACATTTTGAATGTCAACTGGAAAAGTGTACTTACTGCAAAATATTAGAGAATTCTTTTGGGAACATATGAGGGAAAAAATGAGAACTACCGCTTTAGAGCACGTTTCTCACACTAACTTTCCTTAATAAGACTTTGTAAAATTTAGATAGCAAAGTAATTGATCATATTCACTGAGAGCACATTAGATTGTTAGTAAAGAAGGGTAAATTTCTGGGCTTTGGATGACTGGTGAACAGGTGGTGAGAAAGTGAACTTCTACTGGCAAAGACGAATGTCCTAGATGGCTCTCTTAGATGAGCACTTGTTCACTGAAAGGCAGGCATATGCCTGGACTACACAAACATTTTCCTGAGAAGGAAATCTTTGGATCACGGCATACATTTGAATACGTAAGCGTTTTGTAGAGACTCTGTAAAATGGATAGTTTAGGAAAAATTTTGTGATGGCTTGAGCACTACTTAATTATGCTGCAATTGCTACTGTAGAATGTGTAACTCTGAACAGTGACTTAGCTATGAAATACACTGTCAGATAATTGAATTAATGTATATAATTATATAGAAATCACTGTGTAATCCTGGGTAATTTAACATTCAAGAATGCTTGCAAAATGCAGTGATTTTAGTTTTGATATGCTTACTGTTGAGTTTGTCATGTTGATATAAGTGAGAATGATAGGGACCAGATGTCCACACAGCTAATAAGTTGTGAAACTGGTATTTAAACTCATGTATTCAATACCATATTTTTTTCTACTACAGGAATTAGAAAGGCTGCTAGTATTTTATACATGCAGAAAGCTGGTTAAATTTAATACAGTGTATCATTTCTATAAAAATTTCTGGCAGTGTTATAGGATTTTGCTAATTGGTTTACAGTTTAAAAAAAAAAATCTTAAATTGAGGGCCCCAAAGAGCTTTTGTTTACATGGGTTAGATTTGTCAATATTTAGCATATTAGAAATTAAATTGGGAAAATTAAAAACATTAAAAATAATAAATCTATCAAATGTTAATATAAATATTTCTATGAAACATATTTTTTTCCTTAAACAAAAACACTTAGAAGAGTGGAACTTTTTTACATTTTTGTAAATCTTTAATGCGTAGCTTAACACACACAGCTGGGTTCCCATATCTGCTCTTGCCTTCAATCTGACATAATGTGTTGTTTTGTTTTAAGTGTATTTAGGAAAATCTACCCTTGCATAGATACCTACTTGGAAAACAGAGACCTTATGGAACCTGTGACAGGTTCTTAAGGAACACCAGAGACCTTTGAACCACACTATTAGAAGTGCAGCTTTAAAATACTGTCATAAGCATTATATTACTCCTTCATAATTTGTATGCACATAATAAAATAAGTACAGTTTTTGCATATACATTATTTTGATGTTGTCTGCATTTGATTTTATCTTCATGTACTATGAAAGCCTTTTCCCTTGTAGATGTGTAATTAAATTTATGACAGAATTATAATCTTAACCTAAAAACATTTAACTAAAATTATAGGGTATATTACAATATAAGTTTCTATAGGATAGCAATTTTGAACAAGTGTTTATCTCAATCAGAAAATCAATAGAAAATAAATTCAAATATATTATTTAATTAATGTGATTGTTGATACCAAAGATTTCTAAGCCCGAGGAAAATATGTATCCTATAAATCCTTTAAAATAATCTAGATCTCCATCATCTGTACATCTTTTTCCATTCTTTCCAGCTTTCCCTCCCATGAATAGAAGTGTTTTCTATTCATTTCCAACTTCCTCTTCAAAATTCATTCAATAAATATTTGTTGGACTTTTTATACTCTAGGGTAAGTACTAGTTTATGTATCAAAGAGGTGAAAATGTGCAGTGGTTCAGAAATTTATTTGTTGCTACATCCAAGGAGCATGTTTCTGTTTGGGATAGGGGTTGCTCTTTGCAAGAGCTGGCTGATCAGCTGGGAAACTGCAATTTGTGCCCTATTTAGCAACTGTTTACAACTGCTGGCTCTAGGACCACATGGTCTCAGCTGTGATTCACACTGGTTAAATGTATGACTGGCCCTGGCTCTTGATACTCCTGAAAATAAGAACTAGACATTAGGATTTATCCTGCAGAAAAATCAAACTTCTCTCCGACTGATTCTGCAAGTAAAAATAGCAGAAGCCACAGTAGTCAGTTTGGGCTCTGCCTTGCTGTGTTCTGACTCTGACTTCAAGTCCTGTTGGTGCATCTGCTTGGCAAGAGCTGGATTATGTGCCGAAGTCTAGCTGTCAGGGAGTATAGGAAGTGAGCTCTAGCTTTCTAGCTTAGCTTTCTTTTTTGGCATTCATTAAAGAATGCAGCTACATTTGGAGTTGAGAGACCCAGTGGAGTAGATTGCCATTTCCTTCTCCAGAGATCTTCCCAGTCCTGGGATTGAACCTGGGTCTCTTACCTCTGCTGCATTGGCAGGCACATTCTTTATGGCTAGTGCCACCTGGGAAGCCCATAAGAAGAAAAGACTAAAAGAAATAGAAATCACAGCATCTTCTCCTTTCTTTACTGTCTTGATTTCTGTCCTTATGCCTGTTAAGCTTCCACACTTTAAAAGAATTTTGCCCTTTCTTCCCTGGTTTTACTATATCTACCCTTGTTGCTATTAGGCTATAAGACTGTTAGAATTGGTCATTTCCAGTGGCTACAAGAAGATTACTTCTAGTCTGAAAACTTTTCATTGATCTTGTGGGGATAGGGGCACATAGTGAACTGACTGAACGAGCCTTTCAGTGCAACTAGCTACTGTACTGGTTGAAATGAGTCAGTCTAGGTCATTCTCACTTTGCTACCTAGTGTGGATGCTTTGGGTTCCTCACTCCTAACTGAGCTTAGACATTAACGGTAACCAAAGGGTATCATGTCATGGAGGAAACCAAGATGCTTTTATGCTTTGTGGTTTTTCCTTGAGCAGGTCAGAATTTCTTTTATCTCTTTTGCTCTGCCAATGTTGAAGACTCTATATGGCAGACAATGGGAAAGATACTTTGATTAATGCTTGGGGGTTGCCTAAAAAACTGGTGGAGTAAAAAAATCTGTCCTCAACTCTGAGGGGTATCTTGGTCTTTGAGGGACAAGAGAATAGAGGGTAATAAGGTCATGCCTCATGGTGGAGTTTGTGCTGTGCATGCTCAGTTGCTCAGTTTTGTCCGACTTTGCGACCCTATGGACTGTAGCCCGCCAGGCTCCTCTGCCCCTGGGATTCCCAGACAAGAATGCTGGAGTGAGTTGCTGTGCCTTCCTCTGGGGGATCTTCCTGATCCAGGGACTGAACCCACATCTCTTGCATCTCCTGCTTTGGAAAGCTGGTTCTTTACCACTAGTGCCACCTGGGAAGCCCATGGTATCAGGAAAGATGATAAAATGGCAGAAAGGAAACCACGTTCAAACTAGCTGAGTCTTCAAATCAAATGATTCTTTCTAGAGTTTGAGGCCCCTAGAGGGTGTAGCAACAATAAGCCAAATGGTTCTGTGTGCATGTATGTGTGTGTGCTCATCATTCATTCAGACTCTTTGTGACCCTCTGGACTGTAGCCCTCCATGTTCCTCTGTCTGTGACGTTTCCCAGGCAAGTTACTGGAATGGATTGCCATTTCCTTCTCTAAAAACGGTCTGTACTCTGAAAGTAACTAGTTGATAGGCCAGGGAAATAGGGTATACAGAGCTGAGGTAGGATGTCTAAAGGATCAGGGCTGCCCTACAGTGAAAAGCTTAGGGTTTTTATGGCTTGTGGGGACTAGTGAGTGTGGGGGTGGGAAGTGTGTGGTGTTGAATGGTAAAGCAGTAATTCCAACACCGACTGGTGCCTTTGCTTATCTTCAGTTTCCTAGTTCCTGAGAAGATGAGTATGTCCAACATGGTTAAAGATTGTTGTTCAGTCACTAAGTTGTCCAAGTCTTTGCAACCCCATGGACTGCAGCACGGTGGACTCATCTTTCTTCACTATCTCCTGGAGTTTGCTCAGATTCATGTGCTTTGAGTCAGTGATGCTATCTAACCATTTATCCTCTGCTGCCTGCTTCTCCTTTTGCCTTCAGTCTTTCCCAGCATCAGGGTCTTTTCCATCAGATAGAAATGGACAACAACATTTATGTATATCTTTTCTATAAATTCTTCATGATAACTTGTGTTGTGGAAGATTGAGTCTTTTTTTTTTTTAAACACATTGCTCATCTCATTAGGAGAATCAGTTTGATGGATTTAATTACATTAATTTGTTTAATAAAAATATTTAGACACAATAGCTAGAGCTAGTGAATGTTCCCAGTATAAGATAAAAAATCAAATGCAACATTTAGACAAAGCAAGTTAATTTAGTTGACACGATTCTAAGCTGTAAAAGCACAGACCAGCATCCGAAGGGAATGCATTTCGGGTTTTTAATGTGGCAATTAAACATAGTTAGGGGGGCTATGTAAATTAGCATGTTTTAAACTGCATTTATGGTCATCTTAATCTGATATGGCTGACTTAATTTCATAGTCATTTGAGGATAGTTAATTCTACTTTATAGTTGCTTGCCAGAAAATTATGCTTCATGCTGTGTGGTGAGGTTTTGTAAAAGAATCTAAAGAAAATTGTTACTGTTGGGAAAAAAAAAAGAGTTATTTGTTTAAGTACCATCTAGCATTGCTGCCTCAAAGGGATTGTTTCTGCATAGTATTTAAAAAAGATTTTAAATGTGTTTTATATCTTGCCAGTTTTTGAGTAGAAAAACATAGATGTGTGCTTAACAAAAAACTTAAGTACCACTTTGGGGCCACATCTTCCTGAAGTATTAGTGATAAATCTCATGGCCATAGATGAGCTTACGGAGATGAGTTTACAGTTTATGAAGTACTGTACCAGTTGAGAGTAATCTTCTGGTTTGTACATACGTGCTTTCTAAGTCTTTCAAATAAGTTATTTGTTAAAATGTCAAATCTTTCTTTTTTTTTAAAGTCAAGATTTTTAACTGCAGCTAAGCTGAAACTCTAATACTTTGGCCACCTCATGCAAAGAGTTGACTCATTGGAAAAGACTCGATGCTGGGAGGGATTAGGGGCAGGAGGAGAAGAAGATGATAGAGGATGAAATGGCTGGATGGCATCACCGACTCGATGGACATGAGTTTGAGTGAACTCTGGAAGTTGGTGATGGACAAGGAGGCCTGGCGTGCTGCAGTTCATGGGGTCGCAAACAGTCGGACACGACTGAGTGACTGAACTGAACTGGATATAGAAAAATAGCTAATTTACTCATAAATAGTACCACACGAGAGAGGCCTGTAAATTTTCAATTCTGTGTTTAAAAAGTGAGCATTCTGGATCTGATATCAAATATCAACATAAAAGATGTTGAATGAATTAATTATCATAAAAAGGAATCTGAGTCTATTTAGTTTATAGCTGATTATACTTTGTTTAATAATGCCTTTGTATATTTGTGTAGTGTGTTTGTGTGTCCAATTTTCTAAATTGTATGTTAACACCATGTGGCTTAATTATTGTCTTTGTGGGTTTATTTTTCAGATAATCACTGTATATTCATGGAAACAAATATTTTAAGAATTGTAAGATTTTCTAACAGAATTCAGTATTTTCAGATCTAAATACTTATTCCTAGAAAAATAACATAAAGTACTATTAATTAAGCTTAAATACAAATCTTTGAAATATAAAGGAACATTAAAACAGATTACACTATGTGAAGGTGTTAGTCATTCAGTCGTGTCTGACTTTGCGACCCCATGGACTGTAGCCCACTGGGCTCCTCTGTCCATGCTCCAGGTAAAGATACTGGAGTGGGTAGCCATTCGCTTTTCCAGGGGATCTTCCCGACCCAGTAACATACTTTGGAAACTGGGATTCTCAAAATGTATTTGTGGGAATGCTGATGGATCCCTGAAATCCTTTTGTGGGGAGGGGGTCTATGAGGTCAAAACAATTAGCATAATAATACTAATAATTTATTTGCCTTTTTAAAAAACTCATTATCACATCAATGTGCAGGGCAATTTTGCTGAAACTATGAGAGACATCAGGACATTAAGAGATATGAGAATCCATTGTCTCCTGAGATTCACAAAAATGTAAAACAATGCCACTCTTTAAAACTATTTTTGGGAAAATATTGGTAATTTTAAACAAAACATGTTATTTGTGTTAACATGTAATGAGTACTTTCAAATGAATTAACAAAAGTTCCAGGTTATCAAATTTAGTTTCTAATATGTTATAACTTCATGGATACAAACCATATAAAGGAATGGCTTTGGGAGAACTTAAAATGTTGTTTATTGTTTAGTCACTAAGTCATGTCTGCCTCTTTTGAGACCCCATGGACTGTAGCCGCCAGGCTTCTCTGCCCATGGGATTTTAAAATGTTAAGGGTTCCTAAATACAAAATGTTTGAGAATTATTGACTTAGACTAATTAGAGCTAGCACCTGATTTGGACGCTGAAAAGTAAAAGTAGAGATTGGAACTTGCCTGGTACCTGAATAACATTGAGTATGTTTATCAAATTTTGGGTCTCACTTTCCTTAGCTATAAAATTGGAATAATATTTAATGTGTAAGATTAGAGATAATATACATGTACATTGTTCACTCTAATACTCTGTCCATATTAAGTGCCTACCACTTTTTGAATAGGTGGCTGATTCAAGGGATAGTTATATTACAGATATCATTGGGGATATTTATGTGTAAACAGCCTATAGTTTTCTTTTCTCTTATTCTGTCTTGAAACTCACTCAAGAATAAGAGTAAGAAAAAGGTTGAGAAGATTATTAATTTTCTTTCCAAAGGTAAAGTAAACACATTTATCAATACATATATGAGTCTGTCTTACCCTAGCAGTTTTGAATCACTCATTCATCAAGTGTTAAGTTTCCCTATGCCATGTATTTTTATTCTTCTCTAACTGCATGTCCAGATTTTTGTTACCTCTATACTGTGCATATGCTTTTTTCGTCTTGTTTTTAAACACTTCTCCCACAGCCTGCCAAGCCTTACAGTTCATGTAGGCATCGTCATGACTAAGGTGTTCGTGCTCGTGATTGCAAACAACTAGCTGATTGATTGCATTATACCTTTTACTCTTGGTGATATGGACACATTTGTTGTCTTAATGACAGACAGCCTGATAAAAAAATGCTTCTTTAAAAAAGTGACACAGGAAAAGAAATATTCCCAGTCAAGTGCCATGTTTAAATAAGTGAATGTCATTTCACTGAAAAGCTGCAGCCTAATCAGATTCAGGTTTATATTAATAAATCATATGAAATATTTTGAGGTACGCTGTAGCAGCTGTCTTGAAATACACAAGTCAGAACCTGCCTAAAGGGAGGTTCATTGGATGTGTGGTACAACATGGATGAAACTGAGATGGACAGTGTGTCTGCATTTTCTCATTTCAAAAGGACAGGTTACAGCTTAATATCATTATGAAATAATTAGACAAAATGCTAAAGTATAGTGAGTGAATGACTTTATTTTTGTAGTCTCATGTTACTCTCAGTTCAGTTCAGTTCAGTCGCTCAGTCGTGTCCGACTCTTTTGCGACCCCATGAATCGCAGCATGCCAGGCCTCCCTGTCCATGACCAACTCCCGGAGTTCACACAGACTCATGTCCATTGAGTCCGTGATGCCATCCAGCCATCTCATCCTCTGTCGTCCCTTTCTCCTCCTGCCCCCAATCCCTCCCAGCATCAGGGGCTTTTCCAATGAGTCAACCCTTCACATAAGGTGGCCAAAGTACTGGAGCTTCAGTTTTAGCATCATTCCTTCCAAAGAAATCCCAGGGTTGATCTCCTTCAGAATGGACTGGTTGGATCTCCTTGCAGTCCAAGGGACTCTCAAGAGTCTTCTCCAACACCACAGTTCAAAAGCATCAATTCTTCGGCGCTCAGCCTCTTCACAGTCCAACTCTCACATCCATACATGACCACAGGAAAAACCATAGCCTTGACTAGACGGACCTTAGTTGGCAAAGTAATGTCTCTGCTTTTGAATATTCTATCTAGGTTGGTCATAACTTTTCTTCCAAGGAGTAAGCGTCTTTTAATTTCATGGCTGCAGTCACCATCTGCAGTGATTTTGGATCCCAAAATATAAAGTCTGACACTGTTTCTACTGTTTTCCCATCTATTTCCCATGAAGTGATGGGGCCAGATGCCATGATCTTCGTTTTCTGAATGTCACTCTAGCCACTCATTTAGCAATTTTTATCTGTGGTACCTGTTTAAAATCTATATATGTCAAAAGTAACAGGTTTTTTTTTTTTTGGTTAGAAATGGAAGCAGAATTTGTTGACAAAATGATCTTGGTGATTGAGAAATTGCTCCCATTGTTTGTTTTCTTCTTGGATTAGGGGTTATCTACAATGCAGTAGAAGAAAAATAGATGCCACCTTTATTCATTTTAACTTAATGGGTTGGTATAGAATACAAGACAGCATTTTCCCCCAGCATACATGCAATAGTGAATTGAGTAAAAAATGTATTAAGTAAGCTTTTTAGTTTTATATCAAAATCAATACCAGACTGTTGTTGAAAATTTTAAGATTATGATTTCCTCATCAATTTATGTTGTACTTTAATCTCATACAGTGTAATAGTTGGCTATATAATCTAACAATATTTAGTGTAATGATTTGAAAATGCAGTCAATTTTTCACCTATCTCATCATCCTGAACAATTACAGTCTTCATCTTTCAGTTGTAAGTCACTGTTACCTATGTGAGGAAATTAGTCTAGTGTGGAGACTCAAAATTAAAAATAGATCAAAGATGTAAAAGGTGAAAATCTTCATATTGACTGTGAATAAACTGTCACATGTTTTGGATTATTTTTGGAGAAGTGTTAAATTCTGTTTCCATTTACTATAAAATATTCTGCAGAGAGAAAGTAAAAGAGTCATGTTCGTGGTAAAGTGAAGCTGAAATCTCTCCTTCTAATCAACTAGCCACTTCATATAGAATCTTCTGTGGTATGATTACTTATGGAAAATAATAGTAAAATTCAGATAATAAGTAGTCTTGACCCTCCTAATTGTGGGAGGAATATTGTCTTTTAGTAATGTATTGAGCATCTGCTATGTACTTCTAGACACTGGGAATACTCTAGCCTCAAAGAGCTCATTACCTAATAATTTATAATAATAACAGTGCATGACTTCCCAGATGGTGCTAGTGGTAAGGAACCTGACTGCCAGTTGCATGAGATGTAATAGAAACAGGTTAGATTCCTGGGTTGGGAAAATCCCCTGGAGGGGGTATGGCAATCAACTCCAGTATTCTTGCCTGGAGAAGCCCATGGACAGAGGAGCCTGATGAGCTACAGTACATAGGATCACAAAGAGTCAGACATGCCTCAAGCAACTTAGTATGCACAGTAAGTACAAAATAGTACTAAGTCCAACAATATATATATATGCAAATGTACTGATATGGAATATATTTTATTACTTTAACAGTTGATATCAGGATTTCCTATTACAAAGGAAATATCTTTGAGTAAATAACATCATCAGTTCACATGGAGTAGGTGAGAACTATGACATTGGAGGGCAATTAGGTGCTGCAACTTTTCTGCATTAGGGAAGAAGGAGCATTCATTTTGATTTGCACAGGGAGCGCATTCTGTGTGACAGGCGGAGAGAAGACAGAGAGGCCCAGGACTGGATCTGGAAATGTGGTGAGTCTTGCCTGCCTGGGGAAAGACCCACATGTTTCCCTGGTCTGCCTCTCCCTCTGTTTTCCTGAGCTGCTCTCTCCTTAAGTCAAGGTCCCCCCACCTAGTCCCGTCACTGGCACTGCGTGGCCACCCTTCTAGATACATTGTTAGCTAAAGCTTGTTGTAGAGGGTTATCTGTTAATGTTTTATCACCTGTTTAAGACTCATATGGTGCTATGAAAGCCAAGACAAATTTATTTGCTTTACTAAAGTTAAGGGAGAAAAAAAGCTGATCTTTAGAAATTTAAAAAGGAAGACACCTTGTTGTAAATTAACTGGCTGCATTTGTTGACTTCTTGCTCAAAACTCTTTATAAACTATTTTGTTCTCTCATGTACTTTCTATCCTACTTGCCTGTACAACTCCTGGAGGGTGGGAATAACATTTCCTGCGGCTTGGTTACCATCCCAATACCCACATAGCTGCTGCCCAATATAGGTGTTCATTCATAGTTTTAACCTAACATTGTTCTCAATATTAGCAGTTAATCTTTTTTTCCTCTTAAATATTAGAGAAAACTAGAATGTAGATAGTCATTCTCTATTCTCATTCTGGTAATTAGGGCTAGGAGGCTCCTCTGTTTTGATAATGTGGTTGTAGCTCAAAAATCATTCTTTTCCTTATGGTGCACTACTAGAATTGCATGAAACGGAATCTGGGCATGAGGGGGGAAAGCCTCTGATGTGTTCAGCATGGAAGACCAAGCTTATAAACTATTAACTAGTACACACAAAATCAGTCTACTTTGGAAGAAAATAAATAGTTGAAAGGATTTTTGATGAAGAAAAGATTTCTTTGCTAGTTTAAATTCATTCTAGGCAGGTCCTTAGGAATTTATGCTATGTATACATAAAAAGAACAGAAAAATAAATATTCCTTTCTTTCAGATATCACAACCCTTAGAAGGCAAGTCAGCCAGTAAGTAGATGACAGAAGCTCAGTTTCTACAAGGAGGACACCTAGGGCCAATGATGCATAGTTTAATGCTAATTTCATAGTTTCTAAAGACTGTCCCAGAATTCTAGTTCTGTTAATGATACTAATGATGTTATTTGGGCATATGGAAAAAAAAATGTATGGACATAATGGCCTTATTTGTAGGGCAGATTCACGTGAACTATTTGCTATTATTAGAAAAAGATTTTATAAATATTCTGTATTTTACTTATGAAAAGATCTACTTTGTTTGGCTTCTAACATGGAGAAGTGTGGAACTGCAGTATAATTAGATGAATCAATAACTGGCTCCCTTTCTTTACATAAAAGGAGCATCTGCTATGTTTCAGAGAATGATTGGGAATTTAGCATTGAAGGAAACATGATCTAGTTTGAAAATAAACATGCAACTATTTTATCATAATAAATGCTTTAATAGGATTTTTAGTTCAAATTTTAAGTTCTATTTATGAGAAGAAAGTAGTGGAGGATATCACAGGCACAAATGAATTGGGCTCAGAAAATTGTTTATCATAGGAATGCCTTTCCTTCATCATTCTCACTCCATTCCCTTCAAATATTATTCTAAATCTTTGCTGCCACGCTCAAGTTCAACTTCCTATTCCCCCCACCACTCTCTGCTCCCATGGAATTGACCTCAGATTATTAAATACAAAACTGGAAAAAAACTTCCTCAGTTTCTTACTATAAACATATCTACCTCTGTTTCTATACATTAAAAATATTTGAAGTACAGTTGATTTACAGTATTAGTTTCAGATGTACAGCATAATGATTCAGTATTTTTATAGGTTAGGTTCCATTTATAATTTTTTAATAAAATATTGGCTATATTCCCTGTGCTATATAATGCATTCTTGTAGCATTTTTATTTTAAGGGTAGAGGATTAAGAGATGCAAACCTCTGCCTTGCCACTTCTGCCTTCCCTCTTGCTGCCGCTGGTTTGTCCTCTGTATTTGTGGGTCTTTTGTTGTTCATTCACTTGCTTTATCTTTTCGATTCCACATATAAGTAATAGCATAGAGTCTTTGTCTTTCTCCCCCTTACTTGACTAAGCATAATACCCTTCAGGTTCATCAGTGGTGTTGGAAATGGCAGAGTTTCTCTTTTTTAAATGGCTGAGTGATATTCTGTGGTGTATATATACGCCACGTCTTCTTTATCCATTCATCTGTTGATGGATGCTTCAGTCACCTCCGTACCTTGGCTGTTATAGAAAATGCTGCTGTGAACGTTGTGGTGCATGCGTGTTTTTAACCTAATGTTTTCATTTTCTTCAGATATATGCCCAGGAGTGGAATTGCTGGTTAATACAGTGTTCCTATTTTTAGATTTTTTGAGGAAAAATGCTTTCCATAATACTTTCCATCGCGCTTCACCAGTTTACATTCCCACCAACAGTATAAGAGGAATCCCTTTTCTCCAGCCTCACAAGCATTTATTTGTGTCCTTTTTCATGATGACCATTCTGACAGCTTTCCTGGTGGCTCAGATGGTAAAGATGTACCTGCAATTAGGAATTTCAATCCCTGGATTGGGAAGATCCCTTTGAGAAGGGAGTGGCTACCCACTCCAGTATTCTTGCCTGGAGAATTCCATGCACACTGGAGCCTGACAGACTATACAGTACATGGGGTTGCAAAGAATTGGACGTGACAGAGTGACCAGCACTTTTCACTTTCATTCTGACAGATGTGAGATGGTATTTCATTGTGATTTTGATTTGCATTTCTCTGATTAGTGACATTGAGCATTTTTTTCATGGGCTTATTGGCTATCTGCATTTTCTCTTTAGAAAAATGTCTACTCAGTTCTTCTGCCCTTTCTCTAGTCAAATTTTTTTTTATGTTAAATTGTATGAGCTATTTATTTTGAATATTAATCTGTTACTGGTTATATATTTTGCAAATTTTTCTCCTATCCTATAGGTTGTCTTCATGTTTTGAACTCATATATACCTTGTTCCAACTCCCTGTGACGTTATCTAGTTTAGACTTTTGTGCAGAGTTTATTTGGACTGTTGGGAGAGTTACTTTACTGCTCTCAGCCTCCAGTATGGCTTTCTTCCTACCGATCCACATATATCAATCATTAGAGTTAAATGTAAAGTTACTTTAGTAAGTGTATAATTCTGTCACTTAAAATATCCAGTGGCCTTGTAACTATGGTAAGTTCAGACTTCTTCCTGAGATATTGGACAACTCCATCCTCAACTTCGCCTGGTTTAGCACCTCCCCCCTTTTTTTTCAGTTACTTGGAGAAGAGTTGTTAAACTGAACACATAGGTGGCTCAAGTCAGTTTATATAGAAAATAACATAATTAGGATTTAACAGATGTTCAGAAACTTCTCTTACACCCTTACCCCCTCTCTTCTGCTCACATCTTGCCAGCTTACAAGTACTCTCAGACAGGGGTCAGGCTTTGGAGTCAACCATGTATTCAATTCCTGTACTTGTCTCTAACTATACAGCTTCTAGCAGGAATTTCTATTTCTGTAGTCCTCAATATCCTCATTCTAAGATGTACTTATAGTTGTTCCCTTATTAGGATTTGATGGCATTCAGTTCAGTTCAGTCGCTCAGTTGTGTCCGACTCTTTGCGACCCCATGAATCGCAGCACGCCAGGCCTCCCTGTGCATCACCAACTCCCGGAGTTCACTCAGACTTGCGTCCATTGAGTCCGTGATGCCATCCAGCCATCTCATCCTCTGTCGTCCCCTTCTCCTCCTGCCCCCAATCCCTCCCAGCATCAGGGTCTTTTCCAATGAGTCAACCCTTTGCATAAGGTGGCCAAAGTACTGGAGCTTCAGCTTCAGCATCATTTCTTCCAAAGAAATCCCAGGGTTGATCTCCTTCAGAATGGACTGGTTGGATCTCCTTGTAGTCCAAGGGATTCTCAAGAGTCTTCTCCAACACCACAGTTCAAAAGCATCAATTCTTCGGCGCTCAGCCTTCTTCACAGTCCAACTCTCACATCCATACATGACCACAGGAAAAACCATAGCCTTGACTAGACGGACCTTAGTCGGCAAAGTAATGTCTCTGCTTTTGAATATACTATCTAGGTTGGTCATAACTTTTCTTCCAAGGAGTAAGCGTCTTTTAATTTCATGGCTGCAGTCACCATCTGCAGTGATTTTGGAGCCCAGGAAAACAAAGTCTGACACTGTTTCTACTGTTTTCCCATCTATTTCCCATGAAGTGATGGGGCCAGATGCCATGATATTCGTTTTCTGAATGTTGAGCTTTAAGCCAACTTTTTCACTCTCCTCTTTCACTTTAGACATGCAAAACACTTAGTATATATGTTGGCTTTTAATGTTAGGTTAGTGCAGTTGGCTTTGATTGTTGAGATACAGTGATAACAACATACTGAGAAGATAGTGGTTAGATCATTAAAGTGACTCAACACCATGCCCTACAATCAAAGTTACAGTTGAATAAGCTACTGCAGTTTAATCTGAAGATAAGGAAAGTGAGCATATGCACTGAGCTGTTCAAAAGTTCATTCAGGTTTTTCCATAAGATGTTGCAGATGGACTTTGCCCACCCAGTAATAGCTTTCTCCAAATGTTTGTAGGAATGTAAAAGACAATTTTGATTTATTCTGTTGGTTCTAGGGATTATAGATTATTTATACTGAATGGGTATAAATAGTGGAGGTAGATTTTCAGTTAATACAAAGAATTCTATAACAGAGCTGCCTTAAAAAATAAATCTACCCAATATAGCAGGTGTTCCAGTGGAGGCCAGGGTTGTCAAATGGGACATTAATGCTTTGACTAGACATTCAAACCTGTTGACTATTACCCAGAACTGCCACCAGGTAATCCCCCATGGTGCCACTCATCTCTGTTGTTCAGTGAGTCAATTCAGTTTTTGCACAACATACTATTTTTCAGCATTTCCCATCAGGGCCATTTACAGATCATAGTTTCTGTGGTAACCAATCCCTATAATAAGTTGCAGTCATCAAATAATCAAACACCATGTATTACTTCTCCTTCTGTAGTTGCTTGCTGGCTTTTATATTCCCCTGAAGTGTTAAATCTGGCCTTTAGGAATCAACATCCTGTAAACCCCAGGAGATGGTCTAATGTCGTCTGTGACATGGGGCTTATTGCACACAGCTGCTTATTGCTGAGTGGTGGGAGCAAATTATACCTCAGGTGAAAAATGTAAAATGAACCTGAGTGCATCCAGCTCTCATGAAGCACAGTGGAAACATTTTCCTTAGAGTAGATCTACTTGGCATTTTTATCCGACCTCACATTAGTAACATTACACATTCAGCAATATTAGATTGGCCTAGGAGTTATAAAAGAATTGGTTGACTCATAAAATTTGGATTACATTCTAGGTCATCCTGTATGAAATTTCCAATTTTCATGCTGAATATTTCTGTACAGGGAAAATTCTGGGAAAAAAACCATATGTGAAATGTGAAATAATCTGAGTTTATCTTTGCTCCTCTGTCTATCCCCATCAGTATTATTCCTGTTTATAGTCACGTGTCTTTGGGGCTCAAATGTTCTTTTGCCTCATTTTTTTTTTTTCCTCCAAAGCTTATCACAAAGTGGCTTCCTAATGCCACCACCCTTAAGTGGCACTTCATTTTCAGAACTTTCTGGATTTGTTTCTCTTATCAAAACTTTCAAGCACTTTATTTTCCATTTTCCCATGATCATATCTCATCCTTTCTGAGGTAATAGCTATCTACTTATATTAACTCAATTATATCAATCCTTGCCTTATCTCAGGTAACTTATGACAGTAACAATAGTAGTCAGAACAGAAGGCATTTGTCCAGCTTAACTGATGGATGTCAGACTGAAGGTGAATTTTAGAGAAAACAAGGAACCTGTGCTCACATCAAAATAGACTGCATACGTTATGCCCATGTACAGTTTCCCTTCTTTTCTTTTTTCCTTAAAACATCTAAAGGAAATAGTCAGTTGCTGTGTACCAAGGCATGCCTCTGTACATGAGAATGTGCTGAATACAAAGAAGGAACGCATGATAATAGAGAATAACAGGAATGCGAGCTGAGGGAACAATTTAGATACCATGTTCAGGGAATATGTCTCTGAAGAGAAGTAACACTGAAGCTGAAGGAAGTAAAGGAGCCAGCTTTGTAACACATGAAGGGAACAGTGTGCTAGGCAGGGAGAACAGCATATGCAAAGGCTCTGAGGCAGGACAAAGCTTGATATGATGCAAGATGTGGAAGGTGGCCAGTATGTCTGGAATTTTGTTTGGGTATAGTTGGGTGAGATGAATTTGGAGATATTTTTAAGGGCTACATTATTTAATAGGGCAGTAGGATGTTATTGAGGGAGATTAAGTAGAGCAACAGTTAAATTTATAGTTTGATAAAGGTTTTCTGACTGCTCTGTGACAAATAACTTGGATGGTGGCAAGAATGGGAAAATATACCTGAAAGCCCAATAGAAAAGCTGGATTATCTGTGAGGAAAGAAAAAAAGAAATAGGGAGCAGTGGATAGATTACAATATCTCTTTTAGGTAGGTACAGACTTTTGGATTGGATTAGGTATGATAGAAGGAGAGAGAGGAAAAAAGGATGATGCAGGTTTTCTGGTTTTATCAGTGAATGGATAGTTATACCACAGGATGAAATGGTGAATGCTCCTCAGTTTACAGTAGCAGGAGATAAAGCTTGAAGAGGTGAGGTAATTTGATCACAGTCACCTACTCTTCTACTCTACTTTTCCAAGTTTAAGCAAATGCCCGAACTAGGAAGTTATTTGGGTGGGAAATATATTCTTATTCTGGGTAGTGTTCCAAGAAGCCAGTACTGCTGTTATATCAATAGCTGGCATTTATATCATTCACTCATGCAACAGATAGTGCGTTTTCTAGGTGTCACTGGGCACAGAGCAGTGGCAGAGAAATGGTCCCTGTCCTGCTGAGGGTGAGGAAGGTGGGTGACTCAGTGTTACAGCCCACCGTGAGATGACTGTAGAGGTGACGCACTGGGCACGCGGTGAGCCAAGGTCTTCCCCATGAAGATCGTTCCTGTTTGCAAGTGAATATTGAAGACCCAGTAGAAGTTAGGACGAAAGATCAGGAAGTGTTCTAGGCAGAAGTGACAGCTCGTGTTTAGAGATGAGAATCCCCAAAGTTCAGAGAAGCTGAAATGAGAGCCATGTGGTTGCAAGACTAGTCCAGATGGAGTGGGGAGAAGTAAGGCCGCACAAGTAACCAGGGCCTGTCACCCAAAGAGTCCTTTGAAGGAACTTACATGTGATCCTGTGGTAGAAGAGAAAACACGTATGACTTTTAGAAGGGGCATGGCTTGATAAAATTATCATTTTAGGAAGACCATTGTAACTACAGTGTGGAGAATGGATTAGAAAAGGCTGCTGCTGCTGCTGCTAAGTCGCTTCAGTCGCGTCCGACTCTGTGTGACCCCATGGACGGCAGCCCACCAGGCTCCCCCGTCCCTGGGATTCTCCAGGCAAGAACGCTGGAGTGGGCTGCCATTTCCTTCTCCAGTGCATGAAAGTGAAAAGTGAAAGGCTACAGCTACACAAAAAATATTTGTTGGTAATATTCTATAAATGTCTAGTGTAGAAAACACGTATGACTTTTAGAAGGGGCATGGCTTGATAAAATTATCATTTTAGGAAGACCATTGTAACTACAGTGTGGAGAATGGATTAGAAAAGGCTGCTGCTGCTGCTGCTAAGTCGCTTCAGTCGCGTCCGACTCTGTGTGACCCCATGGACGGCAGCCCACCAGGCTCCCCCGTCCCTGGGATTCTCCAGGCAAGAACGCTGGAGTGGGCTGCCATTTCCTTCTCCAGTGCATGAAAGTGAAAAGTGAAAGGCTACAGCTACACAAAAAATATTTGTTGGTAATATTCTATAAATGTCTAGTGTCTATAATAGGCAGTTGCAAGGATTTTCAGCGTGGTTGGGTTTAACTGATGAAAGATAATTTGCAGCTACTAGGGAGTGACAGAAACAGAGCAACCTCAATGAGTTTCATTGCTGTTTTATTCTGTTATTTGAATTTTTAGGGTTGACTTTAGTATATCCATACATAAGTTTTTTTTTTTTAAGTTTGCTTGTGTTTTGCACTTTTGTCCTAGAAGGTTATTAAAATAGATTTTAAGAAATAATGTTGCTTTTTAAAGAAATATATATATATATATTTCTTTTTAAGAATGGTGTATTTACTGATACAAACATTCTTATTAACCTAGCTAGAATTATAGTAAAAATTGACATTAAAAATACTTATATATAATGCTCAGTAAAAAAGGAATATAAAATTTAATTTATGTTATACCATATATGTATAATTATAATAAGATTTTAAGATCTATGATAGAGTACTTTAAATATCAATTTATTATGAATGTAATTTTGTGTATGCCTTTTATTGTTTACATGCAATAAACATTTTAAAATATGCATATTTTAATATATTTTCAAAGCTCCTAACTGATAATTTCTATTCTTTGAATTAAATCATAGAGAAGTCTTGTAGGTCAAATCCCTCCCAAATACAAATTCTTGCTTCTTTACAATCCAGTATCAGTTTCCTCTTTTAGCACTGCCTTTTAAAATATTTTGGTTGCTTAAAGTTCCTTCTTAATTTTGACCTAATCTCTTTTTTTGAAAAATCTGCCTCTTTGGTTCCAGTTCTGTCCTCTGTGATTTTAAGGAAATGCTTAAATATTTCATGTGTTATCAAGACTTACTCATGAGGATTTATGCTGGAGTGTTAACCCTGGGATAAGATTTACTTCACAGCCTAATGAAATAGATATTGAAAGTGAAGTTCCCTTCTGTGTTTGCGTATTCAGATGTGTTTATACTGGATGAAAATTTCATTTGGTACGTGATATCTATACTTTTCCAATTCAGGGGAGCCTGGCAGACTACACTCCATGGGTTCGCAAAGAGTAGGACATGAAGGAGGACTAAGAAATCATACTTTCCAATTACTAATTTCAGTTTATGTCTTCCTTCTGCCCTTCTCATGTCTGCTGCATATTTTCTAATTTCTTTCCACTAGTGTAAAAGCAACAAGTTTCTGCAACAGTGTTTTATATATATTGGGTGAGCCAAAAAGTTCATTTGGGTTATCCCATACATCTCTATAAAAACCTGAATAACTGTTTTGGTCAACCCAAAAGTAAGCTCACATAAATGTTTGTTAAATAAATAAAAATGATTTAATATTAAAAAAAAAATCTCCAGAAGATCTGAGATGTGTTTCACTATTAGAATGATC
Organism: Aepyceros melampus; assembly: GCA_006408695.1. NCBI lineage: Eukaryota > Metazoa > Chordata > Mammalia > Artiodactyla > Bovidae > Aepyceros > Aepyceros melampus. The sequence goes on along the minus strand of SJXQ01001376.1, from coordinate 263 downwards.
ACTGAGGGGTTCAGTTCAGTTCAATTGCTCAGTTGTGTCCAACTCTTTGGGACCCCATGAATCACAGCATGCCAGGCCTCCCTGTCCATCACCAGCTCCCAGAGTTCACTCAAACTCATGTCCAACGAGTCGGTGATGCCATCCAGCCATCTCATCCTCTGTCATCCCCTTTTCCTCCTGGCCCCAGTCCCTCCCAGCATCAGAGTCTTTTCCAATGAGTCAACTCTTCGCATCAGGTGGGTGGCCAAAGTACTGGAGCTTCT
>SJXQ01001375.1:226870-243016 GCA_006408695.1 Aepyceros melampus | reverse complement strand
ACAAAAGAACTGCCATCTATAAATACATTCATGTCAGAATTGTCTAATGGCATATCCGTTATACCTTCCTGACCTGCATAATTTAAAGTTAGGAACTTTTTCTTGCCCTTTCACTTTTCACTTTCATGCATTGGAGAAGGGAATGGCAACCCACTCCAGTACTCTTGCCTGGAGAATCCCAGGAACAGTGGATTGCCATCTATGGGGTCACACAGAGTCAGACACGACTGAAGTGACTTAGCAGTACAGCCTTTGTGAAAAATAAGGTACCCATAGGTACATGGGTTTATTTTGGGGCTTTCTGTCTTCTTCCATTGGTCTACATTTCTGTTTTTATTCTAGTACCATACTGTACCATACTGTCTTGATGCCTGTAGCTTTGTAGTATAATCTGAATTCAGGAAAGTTGATTCTTCCAACTCCATTCTTCTTTCTTTGGAGAAAGAAAGACTGCTTTGGCTATTCAGAGTCTTTTGTATTTCTATATGAATTGTGAAATTTTTTGTTCTAGTTTTGTGAAAAATGTTATTGGTAATTTGATAGGAATCACATTGAGTCTGTAGATTAGTTTGGTAGTATAGTCATTTTCACAACAATGATTCTTCTTACCAAGAATCATGGAATATCTCTCCACCTGTTTATGTTGTCTCTGGTTTCTTTCATTAGTGTCATAATTTTCCGTGTACAGTTCTTTGTCTCCTTAGGTAAGTTTATTTGTAGATATTTTATCCTTTTTGTTGCAATGGTAAATGGGATTGTTTCCTTAATTTCTCTTTCTGATTTCTCATTGTTAGTATATAAAAATGAATATAAAAATGAAGGTGATTTCTGTGTATTGATTTTGTATCCTTCAACTTTGCTAAATTCATGGATTAGGTCTTGTAATTTTCTGGTACTATCTTTAGAGTTTTCTATATACAGTGTTATGTCATCTGCAAACAGTGAATGCTTTACTTCTTTTCTGATCAGATGCCTTTTATTTCTTTCTCTTTTCTGATTTTTGTAGCCAGGACTTCCAGAATTATGTTGAATAATAGTGGTGAAAGTGGACACCTTTGTCTTGTTTCTGATCTTAGGTGGAATGCTTTCAGTTTTTCACCACTGAGAAAAATGTTTGTTGTACGCTTAACATATATGGTCTTCATTCTACTGAGGTAGGTTCCTTCTATGCCAATTTTTTGAAGAGTTTATTTCTGTGTATTGATTTTGTATCCTTCAACTTTGCTAAATTCATGGATTAGGTCTTGTAATTTTCTGGTACTATCTTTAGAGTTTTCTATATACAGTGTTATGTCATCTGCAAACAGTGAATGCTTTACTTCTTTTCTGATCAGATGCCTTTTATTTCTTTCTCTTTTCTGATTTTTGTAGCCAGGACTTCCAGAATTATGTTGAATAATAGTGGTGAAAGTGGACACCTTTGTCTTGTTTCTGATCTTAGGTGGAATGCTTTCAGTTTTTCACCACTGAGAAAAATGTTTGTTGTACGCTTAACATATATGGTCTTCATTCTACTGAGGTAGGTTCCTTCTATGCCAATTTTTTGAAGAGTTTTAATCATAAGTTAGTGATGAATTTTGTCAAAGGCTTTTTATGCATCTATTGAGATTATCTTATTTTTATCTTTCAATTTGTTAGAATAGTGTATCACATTGATTTGTGTTTTCTAGTCATGTATGGATGTGAGAGTTGGACTGTGAAGAAGGCTGAGCGCCAAGAATTGATGCTTTTGAACTGCGGTGTTGGAGAAGACTCTTGAGAGTCCCTTGGACTGCAAGGAGATCCAATCAGTCCATTCTGAAGGAGATCAGCCCTGGGATTTCTTTGGAATGAATGATGCTCAAACTGAAGCTCCAGTACTTTGGCCACCTCATGCAAAGAGCTGACTCATTGGAAAAGACTCTGATGCTGGGAGGGATTGGGGGCAGGAGGAGAAGGGGACGACCGAGGATGAGATGGCTGGATGGCATCACTGACTCGATGGACGTGAGTCTGAGTGAACTCCGGGCGTTGGTGAAGGACAGTGAGGCCTGGCGTGCTGCGATTCATGGGGTCGCAAAGAGTCAGACATGACTGAGTGACTGAACTGAACTGAAGAATCCTTGCATCCTTGAAATAAATTCAACTTGATCATGGCATATGAACTTTTTTATATTTCGCTGAATTTTCTTTGCTAAAATTGTGTTGAGGATTTTCGCATCTGTGTTCATGAATGACATTGGCCTATAGGTTCCTTTTTTGTGTGTGTTGTCTTTGTCTGGTTTTGGTATCAGGGTGATGATGGCCTTGTAGAGTGAGTTTGCAAATGTTCCTCCCTCTGCAATTTTTTGAAAGAGTTTTAGAAGGGTAGGCATTAGATATTCTGCAAATGTTTGATAGACTTCTCCTGTGAAGCTATCTGGTCCTGGGCTTTTGTTTTTCAGGAGATTTTTTGATCACAGTTTTAATTTCAGTGCTTATAATTGTCTTGATCATAATTTTTATTTCTTCCTGCTTCAGTATTGGAAGATTGAACTTTACTATAAATCTGTCCATTTCTTCCAGGTTATCCATTTTATTGTGATATAGCTGTTCCTAATAACCTCTTTTAATCCTCTGTATTTCTGCACTGTCTGTTGTAACCTCTCCTTTTTCATTTCTAATTTTGTTGATTTGATTCTTCTTTTTTCCTTAATGAGTCTAGCTAAAGGTTTGTCAATTTTGTTTATCTTTTCAAAGAACAGTTTTATTGATTTTTCTATTGTTTCTTTCATTTCTTTTTTATTTATTTCTGCACAGTTCAGTTTAGTTCCTCAGTCATGTCCAAATCTTTGTGAACCAATGAACTGCAGCACACTAGGCCTCCCTGTCCATCATCAACTCCCGGAGTTCACTCAAACTCACGTCCATTGAGTCAGTGATGCCATCTAGCCATCTCATCCTCTGTCGTCCCCTCCTCCTGCCTCCAGTCCCTCCCAGCATCAGAGTCTTTTCCAATGAGTCAGCTCTTCGCATGAGGTGGCCAGAGTACTGGAGTTTCAGCTTCAGCATCATTCCTTCCAAAGAAATCCCAATACTGATCTCCTTTAGAATGGACTGGTTGAATCTCCTTGCAGTCCAAGGGACACTCAAGAGTCTTCCTCAACACCACAGCTCAAAAGCATCAATTCTTTGGCCCTCAGCTTTCTTCACAGTCCAACTCTCACATCCATACATGACCATAGGAAAAACCATAGCCTTGACTAGACAGACCAATTTTGAGGGTTTTTGTTCTTTTTCCAGTTATTTTATGTGCAAAGTTAGGTTGTCTATTTTCTGTTTTTCTTGTTTCTTGAGGTAGGATTGTATTGCTATAAAAGCTCCTCTTAGAACTGCTTTTGTTGCATCCCATAGGTTTTGAGTCATAGTGATTTCATTGTCATTTGTTTCTAGAAATATTTTTGATTTCCCTTTTGACTTCTTCAGTAACCTGTTGGTTATTTAGCAGTGTATTGTTTAATCTCCATGTGTTTGTGTTTCTCAGAGTTTTTTTTTTTCTTTTCTTGTAATTGATATCTAGTCTCATAGTGTTGTAGTTGGAGAAGATGTTTGTTTGATATAATTTCAATTTTCTTAAAGTTACTGAAGTGTGATTTGTAACCCAGGATGTGGTCTCTCCTGGAGAATATTCCATGTGCACTTGAGAAGAAGGTGTATTCTTCTGCATTTGGATGGAATGTCCTGAAGACATCAAGGAAATCCCTCTTATCTAATGTATCATTTATGTGGAAATAGATGAGGCTTTTGAGCTTGATAATAACAGGAACAGTATTTTATGTTCAAGTCACAGTTTTCCATCAGCCCACCCTTTAATATTTACATTTTGTTCAATTAGTGAGAGAGAAAGACCAAGCTCCATGTTCATGAAAACAGAGGCCTGGATCTTGCTCAGTATATTCCTCCCCAGAAGGTGTGAGGGAGACCCCAGCACGATCAGAAACTCAGAAACTGTAAGGAAACAACACAGAGTCTCAGGTACAGCTTAAAGGATGACTGAAATAATAACATTTGCCTTGTCCAGACTGTCCCATTACATTACTGGATGAGGAGGAAAGCGGGCCAGGGGCTTCAGTGAACACAGAGAAAATTGACTCAGTGTCCAAAAGAAATCGACTCATTGGCCCCCACAGTTATTAATACCCGAGGTTCCTCAGGTATTGTTAGGATGGAGCTTGTGTAGGAGCCTCTGGGCTCCTTCAGTCCTGATTGTGAGGCCTGGAGCCTACACCTCTGGGTCAGTCTGTTGCCAGCATGGTCCTTTACAGACTGGACGGAGAGCCAGGGGTGGGGGAGGGGGAGGTGCTTAGACTCCTGAAAGCAACTTCGCTTGAAATGCCCCTCCTTTCCTCAGCAGTAGCAAGCCAACCCTTTTTCACCTGGGCTCCTCGGGGCATTTTTCTCTTCAGGTTGACTCATGGCAGTTTTCCCAGCCATCTCTAGAGCCTGGGCATTTTCTTTGGTTCTTTTCTGTTGTTGTTTCTCCTCCTTATATTCTCTACTGTGATATACTGTCTGAGTCAGCTGCAAAAATTTCTCTAAAGGCTGATTTGGTCGAACACCACTTTTGGTAACTTATGGTGGCTATCTGGAGCTGAATGAGTGAGAAATTTATCTTTTATTATTGTCTCTCCCTCTGCACTCTAAGAATAAATATTAGTGAACTTTTAAAGACCTTCCCAAAGTCATTCTGGGAATCCACCAGCAGCTTCCTTTCTCCTTGTTATGTCAATCAACTTAGCATAATTTAGAGGCTTGGATTGAGGCTCTTAAGCCCTTCAATAATGCAATTGACAAAGTGGGTCTACTCCCATATCCCTTTCTCTTTGTGATAATCCCAGTCTGGATCTACTATGGAAACCACTTGGCTACCCGTAGGGAGGAGGGGCATTTCGTGCTCCTTCTTTCCCCTTGCCTCACACTCAAGCCATTCATCTCCAAAAGCAGTAGCTTCCCCCAAAACTCGAGATCTCATCAGGAATCAGTGTCTGTCCAAAGACATACATTACATGACTCCAAGTAAGCTCATAAAATAAAGTTAGTCCTGTAAAAGCTTCTATGTACTTTTTTGGATCCTTTAGATAGTCTCCCAGATCTCTCTTTATCTGTTGTAACTCTGGGTAAGGTAAGGGCTTATGAATTTTTATGGATCAGTTATTTTTTTCCAGTGGGTGCATCCTGAAGAGGCAGTAAACTGTGTAGCTGTTCCTCTCTAGCTACCCTTCACATATGTTCCCAGGGATAGATTAGAGAAATCTGCTTTTTCTCATACTCATCCACTTTCTCATCCTCTGTCTCATGCTTTTCTCTATCTTGTATTTTACCTTTCGTTTTGGTTGTCTGTGCCTTCTCTCCTTTGACTGCCTGATTTCCTATTAAAACCAGACTAGTCTGAGGCTGCATTGGAACATTATTTGAACTTCTATTGAGACTGAAGCAAGTCTTCCTGCAGGGGTTCCTTGACCCTCAACTTGCTCAGTTGTGAGCTCCAGATACAGAGGCAGAAGCAAAGTAAGAGACGGTAGGGAGATGAAGGCTTTACACCCAAATCTGTGCCTTTAGGAGATTTGTCTGACATGTCTTAGGACTTATGTCTGACATGTCTCACAGAGCAAAAAAGAGTAACATATAGGCACTTCTACCTATTTCCCTTGTTTTCTACAGAACTGGTCTAGCTGTAAAACAGTATCTTAATTAAGAGACCCTTCAACATGCCATTGTCTGCTACCCTCCAACGGATATTGTGGCCATGCATAATTGCAAAAGAAAGTCCGGTATATTTTCTTTAATTATAGGGTCAAATTTATCCCAGTTTTTCTGGACACGATCCAAGGATGTGAGTCTGGAGCTTTGAGTAGCTCCCATCTGTAAGAGAGAAAAAAGTGGCGACCAGGGTCTCTGCTTCTTTTCATTGGAGGCATCCCTCCCTGTTCTAGATGGGAGTGGAGACAGGCTTTCCACTAAAGCTTTCCTTCCTTGCCCAGACTGTGTGTCCCTTACTGACGCTGGTGCCTTACTCATCCCTTCTGCTTCTACCAAAAAGGCTGGGTGAAGACACACCAGGGGTATACCGGATGGTGTCTCAAATTGATTTCTAGCTCCATACCACCATGATGTTTGTTTGATTTGCCCTATTCTTCTGATGACACCCAGGGTGTAACAGAGTAGTTTCCTGGAATGTTTCCCAAGCTAGGACTACTAAGGGAAGCGTCCATCTTCCATGTGCCCATTCACTGAGTACAATCCTGACTTCAGTAGAAACGAGGAGTCATTGCCACGTCACTAAGCTACTGGAGAGCTTTATCTGGTCCACTAAGAGCTCGTACTACCAAAGGAAGAGTCCCACTGTACTCCCAAACTGGGATTCCTGACCTATGTTCTTAGAAACTTTATGCTCGCTAGCAGTAGTTCCATCCATACAGTTTGGAAGCACAGCTACAACAAGGACTCACTAGTTTCACTTAGCTCCTAAATGCTCTTCTAGCAAGTTTAGGTTCCCATGACTACCAAGCGTGGGGTCTAAGTAAAAGTACAAAGCAACAGCATGAGTCGTAAGTCCATTGAAAGACTATGATCCTACAATTAGGTTAGTAGTTCTAATTTCCCATGCAATTATGAAATGGTCAAAGAGACCAGGAAAAGCTGACTAAAAAAGGAAAGTTTAGCCTACACGCTTTGCCCATTTCTGGTTGCTCCTCTCGCAGGGACCTTGGGTGTCTCCTGGCATTGGCAGGTCGGTATAAATCCCCAGCAAAGCTCTCCTTTTGGGGGCTGCCTTCAGTCATTATGAGGCACTGCAGAACTGCAGAAAGGGCTCAAGGCTCATTTCGTACTCATTTTGGTATGTCTCTTTCATTCTACATCCACATAGACAGGCACACCATAGAGTTAGTAAGACAGAAAATGTGTATACTGAGAAAGCAGACAGGCTAGAGCTCTGAGTGTTCTTACCTTGTCCTGAAAATCCCAGACAAGCCCCTGAGATGATAACTTATGGTGAACGAAGTTGGATTTGTGATCTCTGAAGATTTAGCTTCAGGACCAGAGAGCAAGCTTGACCACTCAGAGCTCTTATGTGGCAGAAGTTTTATTACAGTGAAAGGGACAGAGAAAGATTCTGATATAGACATCAGAAGTTCCCCCCTCCTAGTCTTAGCAAGGGAACTATATATCTTTTTGATTAGTTATTACAGTAAATCAAAAGAGTATCTCAAAGTTGTAAAGATCATACCAGACCCATTTCCACAATTTACATTTTAAGATAACAGGATTAGTTAGAAGGTTTTCAGGAAGGAGAATCTGTTCCCAAGCAGGATACACTGTTGTTATATAATCCTTAGTACAGAGTTTAAACTGAGTTGTTTTGTTGAGTAATCACCAGTTCTGGTTTAAAGAGAAAAAAAAAAAAGAAAAAAGCTACTAAGACTAAGGAATGTGGGGGGAGGGATCTAGACGTTTGTCCTTTCTTCCTTCCTTAAAATTCCAGACATCTCTCTCCTCCTTGGGGACCCTAGACTTCTTATCAACCTGCCTAGAAACTGACTCTCTCAAGCATACTGGGATGACCCAGAGAGATGGTATGGGGAGGGAGGTAGGAGGGGTGTTCAGAACTGGGAACTCATGTACACCCGTGGTGGTTTCATGTTGGTGTATCACAAAACCAATACAGTATTGTAAAGTAAAATTTAAAAAAAAGGAAAACATATTGATAACTAATATAAATGTTTATGATAAGTAAGAGGCTCTGCTGTATCAGTGTTTCTTACGCTTTAATCTGCTGACAAATCAGCTGGGAATCTTATAAAAATTCAGATTCTGGTTCAGTTGGTGAACCTAAGATTCTGTTCCTTCTATCAAATTTCCAAGTGATGCCTATTTTGAAGAATATTAAATTCTGTTTGGGGCAATGAATGCTTATAAATAAATATATATATATGTATATATATATATATATACATATGTATATATACAATATATATATGTATATATATGTATATATATATATACATAGCAGAAAAACAGGATGAAATATCATAATTTTAAGAGCATCTTTTTAATATTACAGCCAAAGAGATCATTTTGTTTGAAAATTTCAAGTTTATGATGATCATATAGACATGTTCCAGACAAAGTACTAGTCTATTACTTTTTAAAACAAATAAATTAGTGGTTTTGTGTTACAATGTAAGACTTTTGAAACTTGACTAATAGATTTTTCACAGTAAATCTCAATTAAAATTTGTCATGCGTGTGAAAAAAAAAAAAAAAGAACAAGTATAACATAAGTATTCACTAAGTCCTCTGTTTTCTCCTTAGAGACGATGACATCTAATAGCTTACTGAGCCAACATAATTTCTTTTTTTGAATTTCTTACACTTTCCCTTTGTTAATGATCATAGACTTGTTTATCCCCTCCTAGATTCATCATGGGGTGTTTATCTGACCTGGATTTCCAATTTATAATCCACGTTAAATTGATCAGAATCTCTCTTCACAGAGAACTCAAGAGAAAATGAAAAATCGATTCTTTGTCTCCCCAAGAGTGTGCAGATATATGTAAAATTTAATTTCTAGAGGATTAAGGAGATTTTCAATGAGGAAGAAAGAAAAAAAGATAAGGCTCCAATGTGAAGTTTTCTTGACAATCAAAAAGAATACACTTGACAATATTGTACCCTCTTACAGGGAGTTCCTCTGAGGATGCTTACTTGATTCCTAATCTAGCTTATCTTTGGCATTCCCTCTTTCCACCTTTATTCCAAATTTTACTTCCATCTATCAGAAAAAAAGTCACTTCTTTCAGAGAAAAACCCCATTTCCTTTTTTTTTTTTTTTTTTTTTTTTTTTTTTTTTACCATTTTCCTTTCGGCGATCCAAGGCTTCAGCAAGGTACACACTGGTCTATTGGGCCTACTCCCCTCAAGGCCTGAAACAAGAGAGAAAAGAAGGAATGGGGTGGAACATAATGAGCTCTGTTCTCTGGTAATGATGGAAGTGGATGTCCCAATCCAAGTCTCTCTGATAGTCTCACAAATATGAAAAGCAAACTTATCACTTCCTCAAATAGTAGATATCTCTGCCCTTTCTACCACTAAGAGAAGTGACTGAAATACAGGTAGCCAGATTTAAAAAGTGATATGTTTTTTCTCAGATTCTTTGACACCATTGAGTGTCCAACAATTCAATTAAATTGTGACATCAATTTCTGGAGTTAGTGCAGACCCCAAAGGTTAAGGATTTGGTTCACAATTCTGCTGCCAATTCAGGCACCAGTCACAACTCCTGAAAGAGAAGGCCACTGTACTTCTTAACTAGCTATGAACTGGGGTTCTTAAAACCCCTTTGTAAGGTTCATTAATTTGCCACAATGACACAGAATTCAGCATAACTATTTATGCTTACCAGTTTATTATAAAGGGTACAAATCAGAAACAATGCAATGGAAGAGAAAGAGCAAGGTGTTGATTTGGGGGTAGGGTGGTTGGGCAGTGCTTAGTCTCCATTCTCCCGCAGGATGTGCCATCTTCCCAGCACATCGACGTGTTCACCAACTAGGATTCTTCTCAAATTCTATGGTTTATAGGTTTTAACAGAGGTTTCATTATGCAAATATGATTGATTAAATCATTGACTACTGTGACGGAACTCAGTCTTTAGTCCTTCTACCTTCTCCACAGTCAGGAAGTGTAGAGTAAAGACCTGAAAGTTCCATTTTTCTAATCATGACTTGGTCTTTATGGCCACCAGCCCCATCTAGAAGCTATCTAAAGGCCCCATCTGAACTCTAGGAACACAAAATGCTCTCCTGTTACTCAGGATTTTCCAATGTTTTCAGGAATTGCATACCGGGGGGTGGGGGGAGGAAATATATATATATATATATATATATATATATATGCATATATACACACATAAAATATTGTGTGTGTGTATATATATATATATATATAACATACATATGTCATTATAATATATATATTATTTTGCCACAGTTCTCATTAGCAGGGAAGTTGCTTCCCATCCACACCCATGGAATCAGTAAAACACCATCAATTTATTATTGAGTAGAATAACCTTGGTTTCATCCTTGCTTCAGTCAGACATGATGCATTTTATCATCTTCTGCATTCATTTCTAAAGTAAGTTCAGTTTCTTACCTAGAGAAATGTTCTATAATTGATGATACTTGTTCAAATCAGATCTTCTAATAAGAATAAATCTTGCAGATTCTATCTACTACAAAAAGACACATTGCTTATCTTTAACCATCTTTTTTTCCCCAATCCTTTATTTTTTTTCATAGTAATGCAGCAGCTTATTAAAGTAGTTTTAAAAACAATTTATAGCAACAATGAGAAGCACAAAAACATTCATCCATGATCAATCACATCAATTCTTAACATTTTTTCCAATATCCCTTGACAATGTTCTAAAGCACTTCAGAAATTATCGTGTACAAAGTATAAAATGTCCCATTAACTTTACTGTTTGATAGATATTTTCATATATTAAAACAAGCTTTTTATCTTATATTCATTTTTTCCCCTAAATTGCTCTTGCTATTCAATAAAGCTTAGATCTGGAAGATGGACACTGAGATTCTTTTGTTTTTTGCCTTTTTTTTTCTTTTTTATATGTAATTACAAGTTGAGATGTGCTGACAGCCTTGATTTTATGCAGTTTTTTTTTTCTTTAATTTTTCTTTTTGCATTGGGGTATAGCCAATCAGCAATGCTGTGTTAAATTCAGGTGAATAGAAAAGGTACTCAGCCATATATATGCATGTATCCATTCTCCCCCAAACTCCCTTCTCATCCAGGCTGCCACATAACACTGAGCTGAGTTCCATGTACTATACAGTAGATCTGTATTGGTTATCCATTTTGAATATAGCAATGTGTAAATAACCATCCAATATCCTTCCCCCCTATACTTCCCACTGGCAATTTTAAGTTAATTCTCCAAGTCTATGACTTTCTTTCTGTTTTGCAAGTAAATTCATTTGTAACATTTCTTTTGAATGTAAATAGGTACACCAAAGCCTTTGACTTTGTGGATCACAAGAAATTGTGGAAAATTCTTAAGGAGACGAGAATACCAGACCACCTTACCTGTCTCCAGAGAAATCTGTATTCAAGTCAAGAAGCAACAGTTAGAACTGGACATGGAACAACAGACTGGTTCCAAACTGGGAAAATAATTCATCAAGGCTGTATGTTGTCACCATGATGATTTAACTTATATGCAGAGTACCTCATGCAAAATGTTGGACTGGATGAAGCACAAGCTGGAATAAGATGACCAGGAGAAATATCAATAACCTCAGATATGCAGATGATACACCATTATGTCAGAAAGTGAAGAGGAACTAAAGAACTTCTTGATGAAGGTGAAAGAGGATAGTGAAAAAGTTGGCTTAAAGCTCAACATTCAAAATCAAAGATCACAGCATCCAGTCCCATCATTTCATGGGAAATAGATGAGGAAGCACCTATTATGTTTTGGATCTCCAAAATCATTGCAGATGGTGACTGCAGCCATAAAATTAAAAGACGCTTGCTCCTTGGAAGAAAACCTATGACAAACCTAGACAGCATATTACAAAGCAGATATATTATTTTGCCAGCAAAGGTCTGTCTAGTCAAAGCTATGATTTTTCCAGTAGTCATGTATGGATGTGAGAGTTGAACCGAACAGAAAGCTGAGCACCAAAGAATTGATGTTTTTGAACCGCGGTGTTGGAAAAGACTCTTTGAGAGTCCCTTGACTGTAGGAGATAAAACCAGTCCATACTAAAGGAAATCAATTCTGAATATTCATTGGAAGAACTGGTGCTGAAGCTGAAACTCCAATACTTTGGCCACCTGATGTGAAGAACTGACTCATTGGGAAAGACCCTAATGCTGGAAAAGATTGAAGGTGGGAGGAGAAGGAGACAGCAAAGGATGAAATTGTTGGATGGCATCACTGACTCATTGGATATGAGTCTGCATGAACTCCACGAGTTGGTGATAGACAGGGAAGCCAGGCATTCTGCAGTCATGGGGTTGCCCAGAATTGGACATGACTGAGACTGAAATGACTGAGAGCCACTATGGAGAACACTATGGAGGTTCCTTAAAAACACTAAAAATAGACGTAGCATATGACCCTGCAAGCCCACTCATGGGCATATATCTGGAGAAAAACATCATTTGAAAGGATACCTGCAACCCAGTGTTCATTACAGCACCATTTACAAGAGCCAAGACATGGAAGCAACCCAAATGTTCAACGACAGAGGAATATATAAAGAAAATGTGATACATATATATACATACACACACACACACACACACACACACACACACACACATATATAATGGAATATTACTCAGCCATTAAAAATGAAATAATGCTGTTTAAAACTATGTGGATGTACCTAGAGGTTGTCATACTGAGTGAAGTAAATCAGACAGAGAAAAAATATCATATGACACCTTTTATATGGAATCTCCCAAGCCTTTATAACATCTGTTTATTTTTCTAGACATATTACAAGGAGTGGCAACCAGTCTTTCTGTAACCTAGGAACATTCACGTTTTCTTCTCTTTTCTTCTATAAGGTTTATAATTTATCTTTAACATTTTGGTCTATGACCCATTGTGAGTTTATACCTACATAGCACATAAAGTATCGGGCAAAGTTTAAATATTGCAAACAGACATCAAATTGGCCTGTGCCACTTTTAAAAAGGTTATCCCATATGGGTGTGTGCATTCAAAATCCCATGGATGGAGGAGCCTGGTGGGCTGCAGTCCACAGGGGTCACATCAGACACTACTGAGCGACTTCACTTTCACTTTTCACTTTCATGCGTTGGAGAAATAAATGGAAACCCACTCCAGTATTCTTGACTAGAGAATCCCAGGGACAGAGGAGCCTAGTGGGCTGCTGTCTATGAGGTCACACAGAATCAGACACGACTGAAGCGACTTAGCAGCAGCAGCAACATACACACATATACACGTACATACACACCATACACATATGAGTGTGTGTGTGTTTGACAAATATCTTGACAATATATTTTTATCAAATATGTATGTTCTGTTCCGTTCCGTTCAGTCGCTCAGTCGTGTCCGACTCTGCGACCCCATGAATCGCAGCACGCCAGGCCTCCCTGATAAAAACATAAACATGATGTTTATGTTTTTATCAAGCAAGATTGAAAACAAATACCAGGGAATGTGAAATACTCTGTGGTTTTTCTTAAAGGTTTCTGCTCTGAACTGGACAAGGATGCCTCACTTAGATAGTAAACTTGACTCCAAAGATTGTGTATCATCTTCATTTTTCAAAATAATTTATCAGTCACATAAAAAATAACTTAGGAAGACCTGTAACTTGATTAAATTTGATTGCATCCTTATCTATCTTTGTATTTTTTTTCAAGGCAATTCCAAATTTATCAGACAAGAGGTTAATTACAACAGAAGTGGATATCACACAACTACTTTGGCTTGGATGTGAGTTAATTCCATCTTTTAATTATAAAGCTTCAGGGATCCATAAGAGGTATTGAGAACATCTGTGTGTTCACTATCAGTTTGATTCAGCCCAGAAAATTTGCAGGGGAGAGAGAGAGAGGAAGAGGAAAGAGAAAAGAGAAAGAGAAAATAAACTAAGGAAATCGCAGTTAACAAATAGATACTCATAATAAAAATGTGAGAGTAGGAAACAAAAAGAAAATCAGAGTTTTGCAGATTTGTGAGTGAAAGAGGAAGGTCAGAAGAGATGAACTTCAGGTTTTGTGGGAAACTGAAAAAGTAATCGATAATTAGAACTTTCAGTAAGGACTGTTAATTGTATCACCTCTGACATTTTGCAACAGACATTTAAATAAAATTTAGAGGTATTTCACAGTTATTCTTATTTGCCAGACTAATATTTATTGTACTGCCCATAAAACAGAGACTAAACATGAAGATGTTTGATTTTAAAACCAGTTTCTATGCTATTATTATTGCATCTTCTTGTATTATTTTCCTATTATCTTTTGAAAATGAATAATTCTCTAGCAACAGCTTTTGTCATAAAATCTTGAGAAACAGAGATTGTAATCTCCACAGAGTCTGGTATAAAAATAAGGGGAAAATGTTTCTCCCTAAGGTTCATTATAATAAATTGAATCAGCCATTGATTCACAATTCTAGGATGCCAGGTGTCCTCCCAGGGTATGTTTTAGGAGCTAATCTTGTTGCACACACTGCTTAATTTTCTTTCCTGAAAATACAACTGCAATTTTTCAAACAAACATATCCCCAGTATTTAATCTTTATTATTTGAGAGGATAATAATAACAACTCAATGTAAATTAATTTCTGCTACACATGATTGCATTTAGTCTATACCACAGCCCTGTGTAACAGCCTGAAGTATGGTAAGTATTGTTTACATTTTACCTTAAAAAAAAAAAAAATGAGGCTCCAAAAGAAAAATCAGTTGTTACTGGTCACGTGGCAGAATTGAATTAGCACCTTGATGTTTGCACTCAAGCTTATGTTATCTCTAATACACACTACTTATTTTAAAATATTTTAGTTTTTTTTTAATTAAAACTGAATGCAATAAAATATTTGACTAATGCACTTATTAAAATTAGTTTAGATATTTTTAAACAGTAGAATAACAAGATATATTACATACTGAATTTTCATCCATGTTTGCCATCATACATACAAAAATTATTGTATAGATTAATTACTCTAATTAATGGTAAAATCTACCCCCTATCTTAGCAAGAAACAATCATATGAACACGTTTTCATCAACAATAGGACTTCCCTGGTGGCTCAGATGGTAAAGCCTCTGCCTACATCATGGGAGACTTGGGTTCAATCCCTGGGTTGCAAAGATCTCCTGGAGAAGGAAATGGCAACCCACTCCAGTATTTTTGCCTGGAAAATCAACAATAGGATTTAAGAGAATTCATAAAATAAAATGAAAATTTTCTGGGCAATATTACATTTTACCCAATAATATTCAAACGATTATTGACATAAGTCTTAAATGTCACTCTTAACTACAACTGCTGACTTTCATTAGTTCAAGATAAATGTTTCCCAGTGAGAATAGTATAACAGAAATAATCTAGGACAAGTAAGAAGACAGGAGAGAAGTTCTTCAGCCATAAAAATGCCTTAAAGTTCACCATTAATAAAGGATGAGCTGATTCTTCAAAAAAGAACCTCTCAGAGTGACATGCACTAAAAGTCATCTATCCCAAGTTGTAAGAAACAGGAATACCTTATTCCTTCATCCCTGGAGATTCATTTTCATTTCCTTTCCCTGTGTTTCTTTAACAACCCTTAAGACCCGAAAGAGGGTTACCACAAAAAGGTCTTTATGCCTGAGAATATTATTTCCATCGTTTTTTTTAACTTTACTGGGAGTAATATATAAATAAATATTACTCCCAGTAGACAGCATCGAATTCATAATTGGTCAAATATCACAGAGGTTTCACTATGTGGTTGATGCCAGCAGGAATCTTTGCATGAGGTAGATGAGATAATCACAGAAAATAACTTCTAACATTTCATATTCACATTTTATTAGCGGAATGAGCTTTCCTTGGGAGTTTTCTTGATTATTATTTAAAAGACAAGAAGAAAGGGCAAGAAGTAAAGGAAGATGAAGAGGAGAATGTTTAGTCACTAAGTTGCACCTGATTCTTTTGTGATCCTATGGATTGTAACCTGTCTTGTAACCTCTGTCCATGGGATTTTCCAGGAAAGAATTCTGGGGTAGGTTGTCATTTCCTTCTCCAGGGGACCTTCCTAACCCAGAGATCAAATCCAAATTTCTTGCATTCCAGACAGATTCTTAGCCATCTGGGAAGTTTATTCATTAGGAGAGAATGGGATTTATGGAATGAGTAACATGGAAACTTATATTACCATATGTAAAATAGATAACCAATGAGAATTTGCTGTATGACTCAGGGAACTCAAACCAGGGGCTCTGTATCAACCTAGAGGGCTGGGATGGGGAGGGAGGTGTGAAGGGGAGGGAGGTGGGAGGGAGATTCAAGAGGGAGGGGACATATGTATACCTATGTCTGATTCATGTTGATGTTTGGCAGAAA
>SJXQ01001375.1:132714-225221 GCA_006408695.1 Aepyceros melampus | reverse complement strand
TGGAAAACTCAGCAGTGGTCACAGGACTGGAAAAGGTCAGTTTTCATTCCAATCCCAAAGAAAGGCAATGCCAAAGAATGCTCAAACTACTGCACAATTGCACTCATCTCATGCTAGTAAAGTAATGCTCAAAATTCTCCAAGTCAGACTTCAGCAATACGTGAACCGTGAACTCCCTGATGTTCAAGCTGGTTTTAGAAAAGGCAAAGGAACCAGAGATCAAATTGCTAACATATGGTGGATCATGGAAAAAGCAAGAGAGATCCAGAAAACCATTTATTTCTGCTTTCTTGCCTATGCCAAAGCCTTTGACTGTGTGGATCACAATAAACTGTGGAAAATTCTGAAAGAGATGGGAATACCAGACCACCTGACCTGCCTCTTGAGAAATCTGTATGCAGGTCAGGAAGCAACAGTTAGACTGGACATGGAATAACAGACTGGTTCCAAATAGGAAAAGGAGTACATCAAGGCTGTATATTGTCACCCTGCTTATTTAACTTCTATGCAGATTATATCATGAGAAACGCTGGACTGGAAGAAACACAAGCTGGAAACAAGATTGCCGGGAGAAATATAAATAACCTCAGATATGCAGATGACACCACCCTTATGGCAGAAAGTGAAGAGGACCTAAAAATCCTCTTGTTGAAAGTGAAAGAGGAGAGTGAAAAAGTTGGCTTAAAGCTCAACAGTCAGAGTGATTAAGTGAAAGGCATATAAACATTTAAGAAATGGAATTATTTATGTTTTTATTCCTTGTTCTATACTTAGCCTCTTATGGAGTTCTTTCTAACCCACAATTGACTCATTTATTTATTCATCATAATTCTGTAGTATTACTTACTTCAATCTGTGGGCATGGATATAGGGAATACTGAGAGTACGATGAGGAAAACACAAGATATTTTTTCAGTCAGCTTGCTAGACAGTCTAGTAAGAAAAGAATCCAGATATAAAATGATATGATATACAGCTGTCCTTCAGTGTCCTTGGGAGATTGGGTCCAGGACCACCACAGATATCAAAATCCATTCTACTCAATTCCTTTATATAAAGTGAAATAGTGTTTGCATATAACTTACACATATCTTCCCATATACTTTAAATCATTTCTAGATTATTTACAATATCTAATACAATGTTAACACTATGTAAATAGTCACCTGAAAGTAGAAAATTTTAGGTTTGCTTTTTGGAACTCTCTGGAATTTTTTCCCCAAATACTGTGATTTATAATTTGTTGAATATGCAGATTCCGAACATATGGATACAAAGGCTGACTGTCTGCTTTGTTAGTTAAACAAAAGTAAATATATGAAAATGGATTAGAGATTTAAATGTAGGTATGGAAACTATAAAACTCCCAAGAGAGAACATAGGCAGAACAGTCTCTGACAAAAAATTATAGCAGTATCTCTTTGGATCTGTCCCTTAAGATAAAAGATTAAAAAAATAATAATAATAAACAAAACCTATTAAAATTAAAAACCTAGTAAACTCAAAAATTCTGCAAAGCAAAGAAAACCATTATCAAATGAAACTAAAACCTACAATGTGGGAGAAAATATTTTCAAATGATATGACCAACAAAGTGTTATTATTTAGTGTGTGTGTGTGTATATATATATATGCACATATGTAGTACAGCTTATATAATGCATTCCAATATCAAACAACTCAAGCAAAATAAGGGTAGAGGAACTCATTAGACATTTTTTCAAAGAAGACATACAAATGGCTGACATATACATGAAAAGTGACACAATGCTGCTAATTATTAGAGAAATGAAGATTAAAACACCAATGAGATATCAGCTTACAATTTTCAGAATGTCTATGTATAAAAGAGCACAGAAAACAAATGTTGGCAAGGATGTGAAAAAAAGGAACTCTTGTACACTGTTCGTGGGAATGTAACTTGGTATAGCCACTGTGGAAAACAGTACAGAATTTCCTCATAATTTTAAAAATAGAACTACTGTCAGTCCGTCAGTTAGTTCAGTTCAGTTCAGTCACTCAGTAGTGTCTGACTCTTTGCAACCCCATGAACTGCAGCACACCAGACCTCCCTGTTCATCACCAACTCCCAGAGTTTACCCAAACTCATGCTTATCGAGTTGGTGATGCCATCCAACTATCTCATGCTCTGTCGTCCCCTTCTCCTCCTGCCTTCAATCTTTCCCAGCATCACAGTCTTTTCCAATGAATAAGTTCTTCACACCAGGTGGCCAAAGTATTGGAGTTTCAGCTTCAACATCAGTCCTTCCAAAGAACACCCAGGACTGTTGTCCTTTAGGATGGACTGTTTTAATTTCCTTGCAGGAGATTCAAGGGACTCTCATGATTCTTCTCCAACACCACAGTTCAAAGGCATCAATTCTTCTGTGCTCAGCTTTCTTTATAGTCAAACTGTCACATCCATACATGACTACTGGAAAAACCATAGCCTTAACTAGATGGACTTTTGTCAGGAAAGTAATGTCTCTGCTTTTTAATATGCTGTCTAGGTTGGTCATAACTTTCCTTCTAAGGAGGAAGGAAATAATTTCATGGCTTCAATCACCATCTGCACTGATTTTGGAACCCAAAAAATAAAGTCAGCCACTGTCTCCATTGTTTCCCCATCTATTTGCCATGAAGTGATGGGACTGGATGCCATGATCTTAGTTTTCTGAATGTTGAGCTTTAAGCCAACTGTTTCACTCTCCTCTTTCACTTTCATCAAGAGGCTCTTTAGTTCTTCACTTTCTGCTTCAAGGATGATGTCATCTCCATATCCGAGGTTACTGATATTCCTCCTGACAATCCTGATTCCAGCTTGCTCTTCTGCCAGCCCAACATTTCTCATGATGTACTCTGCATATAAGTTAAATAAGCAGGGTGACAATATACAGGCTTGATGTACTCCTTTTCTTCTATTTGGAACAGTCTGTTGTCCCATGTCCAGTTCTAACTATGATGGGACTGGATGCCATGATCTTAGTTTTCTGAATGTTGAGCTTTAAGCCAACTGTTTCACTCTCCTCTTTCACTTTCATCAAGAGGCTCTTTAGTTCTTCACTTTCTGCTTCAAGGATGATGTCATCTCCATATCCGAGGTTACTGATATTCCTCCTGACAATCCTGATTCCAGCTTGCTCTTCTGCCAGCCCAACATTTCTCATGATGTACTCTGCATATAAGTTAAATAAGCAGGGTGACAATATACAGGCTTGATGTACTCCTTTTCTTCTATTTGGAACAGTCTGTTGTCCCATGTCCAGTTCTAACTTTTGCTTCCTGACCTGCATACCGGTTTCTCAAGAGGTACATCAGTTGGTCTGGTATTCCCATCTCTTTCAGAATTTTCCACAGTTTATTGTGATCCACACAGTCAAAGGCTTTGGCATAGTCAAGAAAGCAGAAATAGATGTTTTTTCTGGAACTCCCTTGCTTTTTTGATGATCCACCATATGTTAGCAATTTGATCTCTGGTTCCTCTGCCTTTTCTAAAACCAGCTTGAACATCTGGAAGTTCATGGTTCACGTACTGCTGAGGCCTGGCTTGGAGAATTTTGAGCATTACTTCACTAGCATGTGAGATGAGTGAAATTGTGTGCTAGTTTGAGCATTCTTTGGCATTGCCTTTCTTTGGGATTGAAGTGAAAATGACCTTTTCCAGTCCTGTGACCACTGCTGAATGTTCCAAATTTGCTGACATATTGACTGCAGCACTTTCACAGCATCATCTTTCAGGATTTGAAATAGCTCACCTGGAATTCCATCACCTCCACTAACTTTGTTTGAGTGATGCTTCCTATGGCCCACTTGACATCACATTCCAGGATGTCTGGCTCTAGGTGAGTGATTACACCATCGTGATTATCTGGGTCTACACCATGTCCAAGGTCAGGAGGAGTGACCTCGTCCAAGGTAAGGAGAAGCGGCTGTGCTTTGCTGGAGCAGCCATGAAGAGATCTCCCATGTCCAAGTAAGAGAAACCCAAGTAAGAAGGTAGGCACTGAGAGAGGGCATCAGAGGGCAGACAGACTGAAACCACAATCACATTCAACTAGCCAATCTGATCACATGGACCACAGCCTTGTCTAACTCAATAAAACTAAGCCATGCCATGTGGGGCCATCCAAGAGGGACAGGTCAAGGTGGAGAGGTCTGACAAAATGTGGTCCACTGGAGAAGGGAATGGCAAGCCACTTCAGTATTCTTGCCTTGAGAACCATATGAACAGTGTGAAAATAACTACTGTATGATTCAGCAACTCCACACCTGAGAATATATTTCAGTAAAATGGTAATATTAATTCATAAAGAAACAGCCTAACCCACAGAGAGTGATAGAGCTGCAATTAGAAGGATATGTCATAGCCACTGGGAGAGAGAGAAGGAAGTTGTCCAGGTAGGAACTCCCAATTGAGTCAAGAACTGATTAAGCAGTAGCTCAGTAAATCAAGCAAACAAAAGAAAGAGGGATAAATAGGGGCAAAACAAGTAACTATGTGAGATAAAGAATGCATTAATGTACCTTTTTATAGCAATCATTTCACAGTATATGTATATTAAATCATCACATTTGTGATTCAGTCACTCTGTCATGTCTGACTCTTTGCATCCACATAGACTGCAGCATGCCAGGCTTCCCTGTCCTTCACTATCTTCCTGAACTTGCTCAAATTATGTCTATTGAGTCAGAGATGCCATAAAATCATGTCATCCTCTGTCATCACTTTCTCCTGTTGTCTTGAATCTTTCCCAGCATCAAGGTCTTTTCTAATGAGTCATCTTTTCACGTCAGGTGGCCAGAGTATTGGAGCTTCAGTTTGAGCATCAGTCCTTCCAAAGAATATTCACGATTGATTTCCTTTAGGATTGACTGATTGGATCTCCTTGCAGTCCAAGGGATTCCCAAGAGTCTTCTCCAATGCCACGTTTCAAAAGTATCAGTTCTTCAGTGTTCAGCTTTCTTTACAGTCCAGCTCTCTCATCCATACATGACCACTGGAAAAACCATAGCTTTGACTAGACAGAACTTTGTTGTCAAAGTGATGTCTCTTCTTTTTAAAACATTGTCTATGTTTGTCATAGCTTTTCTTCCAAGGAACAAGTATTTTTAATTTCATGATTGTAGTCACCTCCTGCAGTGATTTTGGAGCCAAAGAAAATAAAGTCTATCACTGCCTCCACTGTTTCCTCATCTATTTGTCGTAAAGTGATGTGACCAGATGCCATGATCTTGGTTTTTTGAATGTTGAGTTTTATAGCAGCTGTTTCACTTTCCTCTTTCACCTTCATCAAGAGGCTCTTTAGCTTCTCTTCATTTTCTGTCATAAGGATGGTGTCATCTGCATAACTGAGGTTATTGATATTTTTCTCTGCAATATTGATTCCATCTTGTGCTTCATCCCGCCCAGCATTTCTCATGATGTATGCTGTATAGGAGTTAAAAAGGAGGATGACAACCTTGACATTCTCCTTTCCCAGTTTGGAACGAGTCTGTTCCATGCCTGGTTCTAATTGTTGCTTCTTGACCTGAGTACAGTTTTCTTAGGAGGCAGGTAGAGAGGTCTGGCATTCCCGTCTCCTTAAGAATTTTCCAGTTTTTGGTGATCCACACAAATGTTTTAGTATAGTCAACGTAGCAGAAGTAGATTTTTTTTTTTTAATTCTCTTGCATTTTTTATGATCCAACAGGCGTTGCAATTTGATCTCTGGTTCTTCTGCCTTTTCTAAATCCAACTTGAACACCTGGAAGTTCTCTGTCCATGTACAATTGAAGCCTAGCTTGAGGAATTTTGAACATTACTTTGCTAGCATGTGAAATGAGTGTAATTGTGCAGTAGTTTGAACATTTTTTGGTGCTGATTTTCTTTGGGATTGGAGTGAAAACTGACATTTTCCAGTCCTGTGGCCACTGCTGAGTTTTCCTAATTTGATGGCATATTGAGTACAGCATTTTAATAGCATCACCTCTTAGGATTTGAAAAGCTCAACTGGAATTCCATCACCTCCACTAGCTTTCTTTGTAGTGATGCTTCTTCCTAAGGCCCACTTGACTTTGCACTCCAAGATATCTGGCTCTGGATGAGTGATCACACCATCGTGGTTATCTGGGTCATTCAAATCTATTTTGTATAGTTGTTCTGTGTATTCTTATCATATCTTTTTAGTATTTTTTTGCTTCTGTTAGGTCATGCCATTTCTATCCTTTATTGTACCCATCTTTTCATGATATGTTCCATGATATCTTTAATTTTCTTGAAGAGAACTTTAGTCTTTCCCATTCTGTAGCTTTTCTCTCTTTCTTTTCATTGTTCACTTAAGTCTTTCTTATCTCTCCTTGCTATTCTTTGGATCTGCATTCATATGGGTATATCATTCCTTTTTCCTCTGCCTTTCACTTCTCTTCTTCTCTCAGCTATTTGTAAGCCCTCCTCAGACAACCATTTTGCCTATTTGCATTTCATTTTCTTGGGGATGGTTTTGATCACCATCTGCTGTACCATGTTACAAGCCTCTGTCCATAGTTCTTCAGGGACGCTATCTATCAGATCTAATCTCTGGAATTTATTTCTCACTTCTACTGTATAACCATAGGGATTTGATTTATATCATACCTGAATGGCCTAGTGATTAACTCTACTTTGTTTAATTTAATTCTGAATTTGGCAAAAAGGTGTTCATGATCAGAGCCACAGTCAGTTCCTAGTCTTTTTTTTTTTTTTTTCCTGCCAACTATATAGAGTTTCTCCATCTTTGGTTACAAAGATTATAATCAATCCAATTTTGATATTGACCATCTCATGATGTCCATGTGTAGAATCATCTCTTGTGTTTTTGGAATAGATTGTGTGCTATACCCAGTGCATTCTCTTGGCAAAACTCTGTTAGCTTTTGCCCTGATTCATTTTGTACTCCATGGGTTAAGGATTTACTAAGCATGGCCTGCCCACCAGAGCAAGACCCAGTTTTCTCCACAATCAGTCCCCCCATCAGGAAGCTTCCACAAGCCTCTTATTCTCATCTATTAGAGGGTAGATAGAATAAAAGCCATGGGACAGGAAACTAAACAAACTAATTACATGGATCACAACCTCATCTAATTCAATGAAACTATGAGCCATTCTGTGCAGTGTCACCCAAGACAGACGGGTCAAAGTGGAGAGTTCAGACAAAACGTGGTTCACTGGAACAGGGAATGGCAAACAATTTCAGCGTCGTTGCCTTGAGAACCCCATGAACAGCATGAAAAGGCAAAAGGATGTTACACTGAAAGATGAAATCCCCAGGTTGGTAGGTGCCCAATATGCTCCTGGAGAAGAGTGGAAATGTAGCTCCAGAAAGAATGAAGAGACTGAGCCAAAGCACGAATAACACCCAGTTGTGGATTTGTTTGGTAGCGAAAGCAAATTCTATTGCTATAAAGAACAATATTGCACACAAACCTTGAAAGTTAGGTCTATGAATCAAGGTAAATTGGAAGTGGTCAAACAGAAGATGGCAAAAGTGAGCATTAACATTTTAAGAATCAATGTATTAAAATGGACCATAATGGGTAAATTTAATTGAGATAAACATTATATCTACCCCTGTAGGCAAGAATCCATGAGAAAAAATGGAATAGCCCTCATAATCAACAAAATAGTTCAAAATTAAGTACTTGTATGCAATCTCAAAAATGACAGAATGATCTTTGTTCATTTCCAAGGCAAACCATTCAATATCACAGTAATCCAAGTCTGTGCCCATCCACTAATGCAGAATAAGCTGAAATTGAACAGTTCTAAGAAGATCTACTCCATTTCTTCTGAGGAATTCCTGCCCGCAGTAGTAGATATAATGGTCATCTGAGTTAAATTCACCCATTCCAGTCCATTTTAGTTCGCTGATTCCTAGAATGTCGACGTTCACCCTTGCCATCTCTTGTTTGACCACTTCCAATTTGCCTTGATTCATGGACCTGACATTCCAGGTTCCTATGCAATATTGGTCTTTACAGCATCGGATCTTGCTTCTGTCACCAGTCACATCCACAACTGGGGATTGTTTTTGCTTTGGTTCCATCCCTTCATTCTTTCTGGAGTTATTTCTCCACTGATCTCCAGTAGCATATTAGGCACCTAATGACCTGGGGAGTTCCTCTTTTGGTATACTATCATTTTGCCTTTTATACTGTTCATGGGGTTCTTAAGGCAAGAATACTGAAGTAGCTTGCCATACCCTTCTCCAGTGGACCACATTCTATCAGAACAGAACACCTTTTAGAACTAACACCCAAAAAAACATGTCATTTTCATTATAGGGGACTGGAATGCAAAAGTAGGAAGTCAAGAAACACCTGGAGTAACAGGCAAATTTGGCCTTGGAATGCNCTCCAGTGGACCACATTCTATCAGAACAGAACACCTTTTAGAACTAACACCCAAAAAAACATGTCATTTTCATTATAGGGGACTGGAATGCTAAAGTAGGAAGTCAAGAAACACTTGGAGTAACAGGCAAATTTGGCCTTGGAATGCGGAATGAAGCAGGGCAAAGACTAATAGAGTTTTACCAAGAGAATGCACTGGTCGTAGCAAACACCCTCTTCCAACAACACAAGAGAAGAATCTACAGATGGACATCACCACATGGTCAAACTTAAATCAGATTGATTATATTCTCTGCAGCCAAAGATGGAGAAGCTCTATACAGTCAACAAAGACAAGACCGGAGGCTGTGGCTCAGATCATGAACTCTTTATTACCAAATTCAGACTCAAATTGAAGAAAGTAGGGAAAACTGCTAGACCATTCAGATATGACCTAAATCAGATCCCTTATGAATATACAGTGGAAGTGAGAAATAGATTTAAGGGCCTAGATCTGATAGATAGAGTGCCTGATGAACTACGGAATGAGGTTCGTGACATTGTACAGGAGACAGAGATCAAGACCATCCTCATGGAAAAGAAATGCAAAAAAGCAAAACGGCTGCCAGAGGAGGCCTTACAACTAGCTGTGAAAAGAAGAGAGGCAAAAAGGAAAGGAGAGAAGGAAAGATATAGGCATCTGAATGCAGAGTTCCAAAGAATAGCAAGAAGAGATAAGAAAGCCTTCTTCAGTGATCAATACAAAGAAATAGAGGAAAACAACAGGATGAGAAAGACTAGAGATCTCTTCAAGAAAATTAGAGATACCAAGGGAACATTTCATGCAAAGATGGGCTCGATAAAGGACAGAAATGGTCTGGACCTAACAGAAGCAGAAGATATTAAGAAGAGGTGGCAAGAATACACGGAAGAACTGTACAAAAAAGATCTTCATGACCCAGATAATCATGATGATGTGTTGACTAATCTAGAGCCAGACATCTTGGAATGTGAAGTCAAGTGGGCCTTAGAAAGCATCACNGATTGGGAGTTCATGTACACTCATGGCTAATTCATGTCAATGTGTAACAAAACGAATACAGTATTGTAAAGCAAAACAAACTAGAAAATAAAAATTAATTAAAAAAAAAAACAAAACAAAACAAAGAATGTAGGTAAACTCTAGCAAGTGTGAAAGACAACATATTCTCCTTCAATGTCTCTAAGAGGAGCCTGCGTGGATAACACCATGTCCTCAGACCAATGAGCCTGTCTGAGGACGTATGAATTCCAGAAGTGTAAGAGAACAAAGGTGCGTGGTTTTAAGCACTGAGGTTGTGATAATTTGTTGGAGCAACATTAGAAAACTAATATAGCCAACATTTCATACTGCCCTCACCAAGCAATACCAAGTTCTGGGAAAATAAAACTTATACTCTACTTTGAGAAATATTTCTTCCCCATGCAAAAGGAGTATAGGTGAACCACTGGAAAACAGTGAAATCAGTTTACCTGTCACAGTCTCATGGTAGTGTACTATGTACCAAAAAAGAATAGAATATGGCAACCACATTTACAAATGCAAATGACTATACTTGTGAGAAATAGCCTCATAAATGCTTATGCCTATGTCATGTTAGAAAGTCACTGGAGGACAAAAATATTCTAATTGTTTTTGCAAACCTTAGGAAACTAAAGTTCTTAAGGAAATTAAATTTCCTTAAAACAAGCTTTGTTTAAATCTTAAAAATATAATCTCTGCTTTCTGCCATGAGCCAAGCTAGATAATAAATGCCTTGCAGAGAATACATCTGTAGAGGATGGGATGGATTTTAGAATTATAAAACCTGGTTTTAAGTCCTGGCTCTGTTCTAACTTTAGAGAGATACGAAAATTAAATGAGATGATAGGTGACTGTAAAACATGTAATAATTGTATTTTAAAACATAATAAATAATGCCATTTAAATAATGTGACACATTTATCTAGTTTATCTGTTTATCTGTTTTTTCCATCATCACAGCACCTCTGAGATGGCAGTAAGTGGATCTGACTGTTTTTCCTACCTATTGTTGTGCCTACCATTGAGCCCAGAACAACAGAAGCTTCATGGAAAAAAGTGCTTATTGAATAAAAAGAAAAGATGTGCCAGGAAATGCATGTGTGCACTGAAGTCACTGCTCCAGAAAGCACTTCACTCTCCTATTCCTAAAATAGTATATTTGCTTCTACAAAATTTGAGATAGATTTTTAATTTAGTTTAATTAGGTGCTGAATACCTAATTAACACTTAAAAGAGCATCAGTTTGGATCAGAATGAAGATGCCTACTAACAATAGTTAATGATTATTTATGGCAGTATTTTAAAAATGAGCATTCTAATGGGGTTACATAAATATTTGACACTGTTTAATTATCTTTATAAATGTGAAAAGGAGCTGAGGAAGTAATACCATTCCTCAGCAGGCATTCCTATCTAATAATGTGGGTGGTAATTGGAATCCATTTGGAAAAACAAGGTTTCATGTTCTTTCTAATGTAATTTCTATATTTTGCTAATTCCTTAGAGATGAGACACTTAAACAGAAAACAAGTCTCACATTGGAGACTTGATTTTCTCTTCCAAGAATCCCTTGGACAGCAAGGAGGTCCAACCAGTAAATCCTAAAGGAAATCAGTCCTGAATATTCATTGGAAGGGCTGATGCTGAAGCTGAAACTCCAGTATCTTGGCCACCTGATGCAAAGAACTGACTTATTGGAAAAGACCCTGATGCTGGGAAAGATTGAAGGCGAGAGAAGAAGGGGATGACAGAGGATGAGAGGGTTGGATGGCATCACCTACTTACTCGATGGACATGACTTTAAGTAAGTTCCGTGAGTTGGTGATGGACAGGGAAGCCTGGCATGCTGCAGTCCATGCGGTCACAAAGAGTCAGACACGACGGAGTGACTGAACTGAACTGAACTGAGACACAGCATCAGGTTTAGATGCACATTTTCAAAACACTTTTTAGTATGGAAAGTGGCTGCTTTAGGATCTGCACAACTCTTAACAATGTCATCATTATAATACTGCCAACAATCACAAATATTTCTATTGTCCGTTATTTAGAAGTCATGACCCCAAATCTAGAAATAAGATAAAATTGAGAGTGCTAGCTATTATTTATGTCTTCACAATTAGATATAGACTCCATAAGAGTGAGGACCATGTTATTCTCAATTATCTTTTCATTTTCAAAGAATTCTTGTAATCATAGACTAAGTACTCTAGATTTTTTTTCAAGAAACAGGTCTATAAAATTAAAACTGTAATAGTAATGACCCTCTGGTTTCTATTCTGCCCTTCCTCTCAGAATGGTTTTCAGTAGTTTATGGTCAGTATTGATTCTGCTTGACCAGTGCTTATTATTTACAAATTTTTAAATGTTTTGAAACTCACATACTGCAACAAAGAAAAGTGTTTTAAAGTGTAATACATTTGAAAAATTTTTACAAAGTTGAATAATTGATAACAATAATGGTGCTGGTGGTTAAAGT
The DNA here is from genome assembly GCA_006408695.1 of Aepyceros melampus. NCBI lineage: Eukaryota > Metazoa > Chordata > Mammalia > Artiodactyla > Bovidae > Aepyceros > Aepyceros melampus. Next base: position 213,333 of record SJXQ01001375.1, on the reverse strand, counting down.
GAGATAAATGAATATAAAGGGGAAAATTACTAATCATGTAGCCTGTTAATAACCAAGTTAAGAAAGTAGAAAGATCTTAGAAATTCAGAAAAGAGAGAAGTTGATGGGCCTAGTCTAAAGCAAGAAATATTTATAAAACATATGACATGTAAAGAAGGTGGTAAATTACTGGTATATGATTGAGTAAAAAGGAAGGTAAAATTTTCAGGTCCAATTAAATATCCACATAAATTTATATTAAAAGATAAGACATTCAATTAAAATGTTTTAACTTTCTAAAAGATAAAGTGGGAATTTTAAGAAATGTAAAAACATTGAACTATTTCAGAGGTAAAGAAAATTGCAATGTCTTGATTAGTATTCTATAAAAAAGGTTTTCTATATTTTTCAATGTGGAGATGGTAAGGAAAACTAAATCTAAAAGTGTCCATAATGGTTGTCCATTAAAATATAAAATATGCTTAGTATGTATTTTTTAGATTCCATATGATTTTTTTTATTTTATCTGTTTTACACTAAAACACTTGGTATTAGATTATTAACAATAATGTGATAGTTTCAAGTGAACAGCAAAGGACTCAATCATACATATACATGTATCCATTTTAAAAGTTAAATATTTATAACTAATAGTTTAACATTGAGAGTTAAAATATGATTTGAAGAAACACAGAACTATCACTGCTATGAAATACCATTGTTGTGCTTTGTTGCTCAGTAACCTATTAATCAATCAAAGGTAAAGGGAATTCAGAAAATATGTTTAACTGACTTAAAAAGAAAACAAAAGATATAACAATTTATGGGCTGCAGTTGATGTAGTCTTCCAGAGAAATTTATAAATATGAATATTTATATTTGAAAAAGAGAAATATCTCAAAATAAGTTATGAGTCTTAAGAAACTTAAAAAGAGGAAATAGCCATACCTAAAGCAGGCAGAAGGAAAGAAATAGTTAAGATTTAAATTGAAATAAAACAGAAAAAAGAAAAACAATTTTTAAAGTCATAAATTTTATGAAGATTTTAGAAGACCTAAAGAAGGGCAGCTTCCATCAGGAAGCTTCCATAAGCCTTGTACCCATAACCATCAGAGGACAGACAGGATGAAAATCACAATCACAGAAAACTAAAAAAAATGACCACATCAACCACAGCCTTCTCTTACTCATTGAAACTTCGAGCCATGCCATGTAGGGCCACCCAAGATGGACAGGTCATGATAGAGAGTTCTGACAAAACACGGTCCACTGGAGGAGGAAATGGCAAACCACTTCAGTATTCTTGTCTTGAGAACCCCATGAAGAGTATGAAAAGGCAAAAAGATAGTACATTGAAAGATGAACTTCCCAGGTTGGTGGGTGCCCAATATGCTATTGGAGAAGAATGGAACAATAACTCCAGAAAGAATGAAGAGATAGAGTAAAAGCGAAAACACACTCAGCTGTGGATGTGACTGGTGATGGAAGTCAAGTCCGATGTTGTAAAGAACAATATTTCAGAGGAACCTGGAAAGTTAGGTCCATTAATCAAGGTAAACTGAGAGTGGTCAAACAGGAGATAGCAAGAGTGAACATCAACATTTTAGGAGTCAGTGAACTAAAATGGACTGGGATGGGTGAATTTAATTCAGATGACAGTTATATCTACTACTGTGGGCAAGAATCCCTATGAAGAAATGGAGTAATCCTCATAGTTAACAAAAAGAATCTAAAATGCAGTACTTAGATACGATCTCAAAAGCAACAGGATTATCTCTGTTTGTTTCCAAGGCAAAACATTAAATATCACAGTAATCCAATTCTATGCCCTAACCACTAATGGTGAAGAAGCTGAATTTGAATGGTTCTGTGATGATCTACAAGACCTTCTAGAATTAACATCAAAAAAGATGTCCATTTCATCATAAGGAACTGGAATGCAAAGGTAGGAAGTCAAGAGATCCCTGGAGTAGATTTGGCCTTGGAGTATAAAATGCAGTAGGACAAAGGTTAGCAGAGTTTTGCCAAGAGAATGCACTGGTCACAGCCAAAACCCTCTTCCAGCAACACAAGAGATGACTCTACACATGGAGATCACTAGACTGGCAATACTGAAATTGAATGATTATATTCTTTGAAGCCAAGATAGAGAAACCTTATAAGTCAGCAAAATCAAGGCAGGTAGCTGACTGTAGCTCAGATCATGAACTCTTTACTGCCAAATTGAAGAAAGTAGGAAAAATCACTAGACCATTCAGGTATGATCTAAATCAAATCCCTTATGATTATACAGTGAAAGTGACAAATAATCAAGGGATTAGATCTGATAGAGTGCCTGATGAACTATGGATGGAAGTTCATGACATTGCATAGGAGGAAGTGATCAAGATCATACCCAAGGAAAAGAAAAATAAAATGGCAAAATGGTTGTCTGAGGAGGCCTTACAAATAGCTGAGAAAAAAAAAAAAAAGTGAAGTGAAAGGCAAAAGAGAAAAGGAAAAATATACCCATCTGAATGCAGAGTTCCAAAGAATAGCAAGGAGAGATAATGAAGCCTTCCTCAATTATTAATGCAAAGAAATGGAGGAAAACAGAACGGAAAGGACTAGAGACCTCTTCAAGAAAATTAGAGATACCAAGGGAATATTTTATGTAAAGGTGGGCACAATGAAGGACAGAAACATCATGGACTTAAAAATAGCAGAAGATATTAAGAATAGGTGGCAAGAATACACAGAAGAACTTTACAAAAATATCATAATGACCCAGATAAACATGATGGTACAATTACTCACCAAGAACCAGATATCCTGAAGTGCGAAGTCAAGTGGGCCTTAGAAAGCATCACTCACTATGAACAAAGCTAATGGAGGTGATAGAATTCTAGCTGAGCTATTTTGAATATTAAAAGATGATGCTGTGAAATTGCTGCACTCAATATGCCAGCAAATTTGGAAAACTCAACACTGACCACAGGACTGGAAAAGGTCAGTTTTCATTCTAATGCCAAAGAAAGGCAATGCCAAAGAATGTTTAAAATACTGCACAATTGCACTCATCTCAAACACTAAATAAGTAATGTTCAAAATTTCTAAGCAAGGCTTCAACAGTATGTGAACTAAGTACTTCTGTGTGTTCAAACTGGATTTAGAAAAAGCAGAGGAATCAGCTATCAAACTGCCAAATCTGTTGGATCTAAGAAAAAGCAATAAATTTCCAGAAAAACATCTATTTCTGCTTTACTGACTATGCCAAAACCTTTGACTGTGTGGATCACAACAAACTGTGGAAAATTCTTAAAGTGGTATGAGTACCAGACTACATTATCTGCCTCCTGAGAAATCTGTATGCATGTCAAAAGCAAACGTTAGAAAGGAATATGGAAAAAGGACTAGTTCCAAACTGGGAAATGGGTACCTAAAGGCTGTATATTGTCACCCTGTTTACTTAAATTATATGCAGTGTACATCATACAAAATGTGAGGCTGGATGAAGCACAAGCTGGAATCAAGATTGCTGGGAGAAATATCATTAACCTCACATATGCAGATGACACCAACATTATGGCAGAAAGCAGAGAGGAATTAAAGAGCCTCTTGATGAACATGAAAGAAGAGAGTGAAAAAAGTTGGCTTTAAACTCAGCATTCAGAAAACTAAGATCATGACATCCAGTTTCATCACTTCAGGGCAAATAGAAGGGGAAACAATGGAAACAGTGAGAGTTTTATTTTCTTAGGCTCCAAAATCACTGAAGATGGTGACTGCAGCCATGAAATTAAAAGACGCTTGCTCCTTGAATGAAAAGCTATGACCAACCTAGACAGCATATTAAAAAGCAGAGACATCACTTGGCCAACAAATGTTCATCTAGTCAAAGCTATCATTTTCCAGTAGTCATGTATGGATATGAGAGTTGGACCATAAAGAAAGCTGAGTGCTTAAGAATTTATACTTTTTAACTGTGGTGTTGGAGAAGACTCTTGAGAGTCCCTTGGACTGCAAGGAGATCCAACCAGTCAATGATAAAGAAAATCAACCCTGAATATTCATTGGAAGGACTGAAGCTGAAGCTAAAGCTCCAATACTTTGGCCACCTGATGTGAAGAACTGACTCATTGGAAAAGATCCTAAAGTCAGGAAAGATTGAAGGCAGGAAGAGAGGAGAGTGACAGAAGGTGAGATGGTTGGATGGAATCACCTATTCGATGGACATGAGTTTGAACAATCTTGGGGTGTTGATGGACACGAAGACCTGGCATGCTGCAGTCCATGGGGTTGCAAAGAGTTGGACATGACTGAGGGACTGAACTGGAACTGGAAAGAAATTTAGAAGAATTAAAGAAGGTTCTTTAGAAGAACAAAATTTAACAAGCGTTTTTAGCTAAAGAGATGAAAAAAGGAGAAAACATATATTAAAATCAAGGATGAAATATGTTCATTATTTCCAACCTCACCAATACAAAAAATATTGTAAAGAAACACTGTTAACAAATGTATTCCAACAAAATTAGATAATTTAAACAATATAGACAAATTCTTGAAAATTTACATTGTAGACAAATATTTAAAAATGCATTGAAGAGGAAGTAAAAAATATCAAAATTCTTAAAGCAAGTAAGAAATTAAAATTGTTTTTCTTTTCCATCTTGCCAAAATAGTTTTTAATCTTAACATAAAGAAAGCTTCCCTGGTGACTCAGATGGTAAAACGTCTGCCTGCAATGCGGGAAACTGGGGTTTGATCCTTAGGTCAGGAAGATCCCCTGGAGAAGGAAATGGCAATCCACTCCAGCACTCTTGTCTGGAAAATCCCATGGATGGAGGAGCCTGATAGGCTACAGTCCATGGGGTCTCAAAGAGTTGGACACGACTGAGCGACTGCATTTAAAGAAAGCCTTAGGAATATATGACTTCACCATTGATTTCTTGTTGTTTATCTGACTGTTCACTCTATAAATCAAGTCCAAATCACTGTAACCCCATGGATTGTATCACACCAGGCTTCCCTGTCCTTCACTATCTCCCAGAGTTTATTCAAATTCATGTCCATTGAATTGGTGATACCATCCAACCATCTCATCCTCTGTCACCCACTTCTCCTCCTGCCTTCAATCTTTCCCAGTATCATCATCTTTTTCAGTGAGTCAGCTCTTCACATCAGGTAGCCAAAGGATTGGAGCTTCAGCCTTACCATCAATCCTTTCAATGTATATTCAGGGTTAATTTCCTTTAGGATGGACTTGTTTGATATCCTTGCTGGCTAGGGGACTCTCAAGAGTATTCTCTAACATCACAGTTCAGAAGCATCAATTCTTCAGTGCTCAGCCTTCTTTATGGTACAATTCTCACATCTATACATGACTACTGGAACCATAGATTTGACTATACAGATTTTCCTAGGCAAAGTAAGGTCTCTGATTATTTTTAAAAGTATACTTCCTAGTTTGGTCCTAACTTTTCTTCCACAGAGCAACCTGTTTTAATTTCATGGCTGCAGTCACCCTCTGCAGTGATTTTGGAGAACAAGAAAATAAAATCTGTCACTTTTTCCATTGTTTCCATCTATTTGTCATGAAGTGATGGGACCTGATGCCATGATCTTTGTTTTTTGAATGTTGAGTTTTAAGCCAGTTTTTTCACTCTCCTCGCCCACCTTCATCAAGAGGTTCCTTAGCTCCTCTTCAGTTTTCTGCCATTAGGAAGATATCATCTGTGTACCTGAGGTTGTTATATTTCTCCTGTCAATATTAACTCTAACTTGTGATTCATCGAGCCTGGCATTTCACATGATATACTCTACAAATCAGTTAAATAGACAGGGTGACAATATACAACCTTGACGTACTCCTTTCCCAATTTGGAACCCATTCCATGTCTTTTCTAATATTGTTTCTTGACCTGCATATAGGTTTCTCAAGAGGGACGTAAGGTGGTCTAATATTTCTATCTTTTTAAAGAATTTTCCACAGTTTGTTGTGATCCATTTAGTCAAAGGCTTTCGCATAGTCAATGAAGCGGAAGTAGATCTTTCTCTGAAATTATCTTGCTTTTCCTATGATTCAAAATATTTCAGCAATTTGATCTCTGGTTACTTTTCTAAATTCAGCTTATATATCTGGAAGTTCTTAATTCATGTACTATTGAAGCTTAACTTGAAGGATTTTGAGCATTATTTTGCTAGCATGTGAAATGAGTGCAATTGTGTGGTAATTTGAACATTCTTTGTCATTGGTCTTCTTTGGGATTGGAAAAGAAACTGACATTTTCCACCCTTGTGGCTACTTTTGAGGTTTCCAAATTTGCTGGCATATTGAGTCCAGCACTTTAACAACATCAGTTTAGGATTTAAAATAGCTTAACTGAAATTCCATCATCACCACAGCTTTGTTTGTAGTGATGCTTCCTAAGGCCCACTTGGCTTCACACACCAGGATGTCTGGCTTTAGGTGAGTGACCACACCATCATGATTTTGGTCATTGTGACCTCTTTTACACAGTTCTTCTGTGATTCTTGCCACCTCTTTTTCATCTCTTCTAATGTTAGGTCCTTGCCATTCCTGTCTTTTCTTGTGCGACCTTTGCATATACCCATCATTGCATACTGATTTCTAAAATCTAAAATGAGAAATTCCCTGATGATCCAGAGTTTAAGAATCTGCCTGTCAATGCAGGGGATCCGAGGTTCTAACCTTCATCCATGTAGACTTCTCATGCCACAGAGCAACTAAACCCATGTGCCACAACTACTGAAGATTGAGCACTCCCTAGCCCATGCTCTGAAATCTATGCAACTAGAAATTGCCTGCTCACATCAAAGAAGATCCATTGCAGCCAAAAATAAATACATAGGAAAATATTTATTAATAATAATAAAAACTAAAGCTAAAGCACTACTGATCCTTCACAATCTCTATAAAAATGGAAAAAGAATGATTTTCCAATCCAATCCATAAGGACAGCATTATCCTGACATTGACAAAGCCATTACAAAGGAAAACAAAATAGTTCAATATCCCTCATGCCTGCATGCATGTTAAGTTGCTTCAGTTGTGTCCAACTCTTTTGGGCCCTATGCACTATAAACCACCAGGCTCCTCTGTCTGTGGAGTTCTCTGGGCAAGAATACTGGAGTGGGTTGCCATGCCCACCTCCAGAGGATCTTCCCAACCCAGGTATCGGACCATGTCTCTTATGTCCCCTGCATTGGCAGATGGATTCTTTACCACTAGCATCACCTCAGAAGCCCTAGTATCCCTCATGAACACATACTAAAAAAATCCTTAGCAAAGTATTAGTGAGTATATTCAGTAACATACAAAAAAACATTATACAGCATGACAAAGCTCAGTTCATCCCAGGAATGCAAGATTAATATGACATTAAAAAACCAATAATATTAAATACAATATTAATGGGAAAATGTAAAAATTTACTAATAATCATCAAATACAAAACATCTGACAAAATTAAGCACTTCTTCATCTGAAAAAAATGTTCAGATCCTACAAATAGAAGGATATATCCTCAATCATATACAAGGTATATATCAAAAACCTACAGCTAAAACACTACTTACTGGTGACTGAATACTTTCACCCTGAAATCAGTCATTATAGTGGCAGAACTCCAATAGGAATGATATAGATTAAAAGACCAAATGTAAGTACTATTTGATTCTTTAGAGAAAAAAATTTTTGGATCCCTATCTACATGAAAGAAGTCACCTACAAAAAACTACCCATGATTGCATTTATATGATATTCCAGAAAGACAAAAGAGAATCAGTGATTGCCTATGCCTGAGAGTGAAGACATGGATTGACTACAAACAGCCAAGAGGGAACTTGCTGGGGGATAAAAATGTCTTAAGACTGTATTGTGATGACAAATGTACAATTCTATATGTTTATTTAAAAAAACCTCTAAATTGTAGTTATAAAGGGTGAATTTTCATATATAAATTATACTTCACTGAAACTTAAAACTTAACAGGCAGTGTTTAAAGATATGGATTGACTACAAACAGCCAAGAGGGAACTTGCTGGGGGATAAAAATGTCTTACGATTTGATTGTGATGACAATTGTACAATTCTATATGCTTATTTAAAAAACCCTCTAAATTGTAGTTATAAAGGGTGAATTTTCATATATAAATTATACTTCACTGAAACTTAAAACAACAGGCAGTGTAAATTCTTTTACAAAAATTATTTTAATCCAAATGAGAAAATATTCATTTACTATGATTAAAATTTGAATTTTCTATTATTTAATTTTATAATTTTTATGTAAAAACTTTGTCTTTCAGGCCCATACAGGATAAACCCAAGGATAAATATGTTGAGACATATATTAATCAAGCTAATAGAGAATAAACACAATGAAAAATATTAAAAACAGCAAAGTAAAAGAAACAAGTAACACACAAAGGAAAATCATACAATAAACAGCTGATTTTTTAGTGTACATTCTACAGGCCAAAAGGGAATGGAAGGTTGTATTTACAGTACAGGGAAAAAAAAATCTACTGACATTACTATATCTGGCAAAGACCTCATTCAAAACTGATGGAGAAATCAACAGCTTTAAAGACAAGCAAAAGTTAAAAGAATTTAGCACCACCAAACTAGCCTTACAATAGTGAAAAACTGAAAGCATGCTCTCTAAGATCAGGAAAAAAACAACGTGTCCACTCTTAACACTATCCAGCATAGTTTTGGAAGTCCTAGCTACAGCAACATAGAATTAAAAGAAATAAAAAGAATCCATATCAGAAAAGAAGTAACGCTCTCACTATTTGCACACAACATGATATTATACATAGAAAGCCCTAAAGATACCATCAGAAAATTACCAGAGCTAATCAGTGAATTTAGCAAAGTGGCAGGGTACAAGATCAATACACAGAAATCATTTGCATTCCTATGCACAAACAATGAAATACCAGAAAGAGGAATTATGGAATTAATCCCATTTACCATTGCAACAAAAATAATTAAATACCTAGGAGTAAACCTACCTAAAGAGCTGACCCATTGGGAAACTTCTTGATGCTGAGAAAGATTGAGGAAAGAAGGAGAAGAAGGCATCAGAGAATGAGATGACCAGATGGTATCACTGATGCTATGGACATAAACTTGGGCAAGCTCTCAGAGATGGCAACAGAGAGGCCTGGCATACTTCAGTCCATGGGGTTGCAAAGAGTAGGACATGATTGGGTGACTGAAGAACAACAACAAGGAGACAAAAGAGCTGTATAGGGAAAACTATAAGATACTGATGAAAGAAACCAAAAATGACATAAACAGATGGCGTTAGAAGAATTAACATTGTGAAAATGACTATACTATGAAATGTAATCTACAGATTCAATGCAATCCCTATCAAATTACCAATGACATTTTTCACAAAACTAGAACAAAAAGTCTCACAGTTCATATGGAAAAGACCCAGAATAGACAAAGCATTATTGAGAAAGAAGAATGGAGCTGGAAAAATCAACTTTCCTGACTTCACATTATACTACAAAGCTATAGACATCAAGACAATGTGGTACTGGTACAAAAACAGAAATAAAGACCAATGGAACAGGATAGAAAGCCTAGAAATAAACCCACACACATATAGATACCTTATTTTTGACAAAGGAGGCAAGAATATATAATAGAGCAAAGACAATCTCTTCAATAAGTACTGTTGGGAAAACTGGACAGCTATGTGTAAAAGAATGAAGCTAGAACACTTCTTAACACAATACACAAAGATAAACTCAAAACTCATTAAAGACATAAATGTAAGACCAGAAACTATACAACTCTTAGAGTAAAACATAGGCAGAACACTCTCTGACATAAATCACAGCAAGTTCCTCTATGACCCACCTTCTAAAGTAATATAATTAAAAACAAAAATAACCAAATGGGACCTAATTAAGCTTCAAAGATTTTGCACAGCAAAGGAAACTCAAAACAAGGTAAAAAGACAGCCCATGGAATTCTCTAGGCAAAATACTAGAGTGGTAGCCTTTCCTTTCTCCAGGGGATTTTTCCAACACAGGGATCAAACCCAGGTCTCCTGCATTGCAGACAGATTCTTTACCAGCTGAACCACAAGGAAAGCCCAAGAATACTGGAGTGGGTAGCCTATCCTTTCTCCAGAGTATCTTCTTGACCTAAGAATTGAACCAGGATCTCCTGCATTGCAGGCAGATTCTTTACCAAGTGAGCTATCAGGAAGCCCTCAGAATGGGAGAAAATAATAGCAAATGCCACAACTGACAAAGGATTAATTTCAAAAATATACAAGTAGCTCATACAAGTCAATACCAGAAAAACAAACACCAAAAACATGGGGGAAAGACCTAAACAAACAGTTGTCCTGAGAAGACATACAGATGGCTAATAAACACAGGAAAAGATGCTCAACATTGCTCATCACTCAGTTCAGTTCAGTCGCTCAGTCGGGTCCGACTCTTTGCGACCCCATGAATCGCAGTACTCCAGGCCTCCCTGTCCATCACCAACTCACGGTAAAATAATAGCAAATGCCACAACTGACAAAGGATTAATTTCAAAAATATACAAGTAGCTCATACAAGTCAATACCAGAAAAACAAACACCAAAAACATGGGGGAAAGACCTAAACAAACAGTTGTCCTGAGAAGACATACAGATGGCTAATAAACACAGGAAAAGATGCTCAACATTGCTCATCACTCAGTTCAGTTCAGTCGCTCAGTCGGGTCCGACTCTTTGCGACCCCATGAATCGCAGTACTCCAGGCCTCCCTGTCCATCACCAACTCACGGAGTTCACTCAGACTCATGCCAATCGAGTCAGTGATGCCATCCAGCCATCTCATCCTCGGTCGTCCCTTTCTCCTCCTGCCCCCAATCCCTCCCAGCATCAGGGTCTTTTCCAATGAGTCAACTCTTCGCATAAGGTGCCCAAAGTACTGGAGCTTCAGTTTGAGCATCATTCCTTCCAAAGAAATCCCAGGGTTGATCTCCTTCAGAATGGACTGGTTGGATCTCCTTGCAGTCCAAGGGACTCTCAAGAGTCTTCTCCAACACCACAGTTCAAAAGCATCAATTCTTCAGTGCTCAGCCTTCTTCACAGTCCAACTCTCACATCCATACATGACCACAGGAAAAACCATAGCCTTGACTAGACGGACCTTAGTCGGCAAAGTAATGTCTCTGCTTTTGAATATACTATCTAGGTTGGTCATAACTTTTCTTCCAAGGAGTAAGCGCCTTTTAATTTCATGGCTGCAGTCACCATCTGCAGTGATTTTGGAGCCCAAAAAAAAAACAAAGTCTGACACTGTTTTTACTGTTTCCCCATCTATTTCCCATGAAGTGATGGGGCCAGATGCCATGATCTTCGTTTTCTGAATGTTGAGCTTTAAGCCCACTTTTTCACTCTCCTCTTTCACTTTCAACAAGAGGCTTTTTAGCTCCTCTTCACTTTCTGCCATAAGGGTGGTGTCAAGAAATGCAAATCAAAGCTACAGTGAGGTATCACCTCACACAGGTCAAAGTGGCCATCTTCAAAAATCTATAAACAGTAAGTTCTAGGAGGGTGAGGAGAAAAGGAACCCTCTTGCATTGCTGCTGGGAATGTAAATTGTTACAGTCTCTATGGAGAGTCCTTAAAAAAATTTAAAAAAAAAGAAAAACTAGGAATAAAACTACCTACTGACCTGGGAAGCTCATCTTTCAGTATCATATCTTTTTGTCTTCATGGGTTTCTCAAGGAAAGAATGCTGATGTGACCCAGCAACCCCACTACCAGCATACACCCTGAGGAAATTAAAATTGGAAAAGATAAATGCACCCCAATTTTAATTGCAGCCCTATTTACAATAGCTAGGACACGGAAGCAACCTAGATGTCCATCAACAGATGAATGGATAAAGAATTTGTAGTAGATATACACAATGGAATATTGCTCATCTATATAAAGGAACACATTTTTTTCAGTTCTAATGAGGCGGAAAACAAGTCAAACTGACCACTGAAAATATGAGCCATACTGTGTAGGGCCACCCAAGATATACAGGTCATGATGAAGAGTTCTGACAAAACATGGTCCACTGGAGAGGGGAATGGCAAACCACTTGAGCATTCTTAACTTGAGAACCTCGTGAATAGTATGAAAAGGCAAAAAGATATAACACTGAAAAATGAACTCCCCAGGTCGGTAGGTGCCCAATATACTACAGGAGAAGAGCAAAGAAATAGCTCCAGAAGGAGTGAAGAGGCTGAGCCAAAGTGGAAAAAGTGCCCAGTTTTGGATGTGTCTAGCAGTCAAAGTGAAGTTGAGTCACTCCGTCGTGTCCGACTCTTTGCAACCCCGTGGACTGTAGCCCACCAGGCTCCTCCATGGGATTCTCCAGGCAAGAATACTGGAATGGGTTGCCATTTCCTTCTTCAGGGGATCTTCCCGACCCAGGGATCGAACCCAGATCTCCCACATTGCAGGCAGACGCTTTAACCTCTGAGCCACCAGGGAAGCCCCTTAGAAGGAGTGAAGAGGCTGAGCCAAAGTGGAAAAAGTGCCCAGTTTTGGATGTGTCTAGCAGTCAAAGTGAAGTTGAGTCACTCCGTCGTGTCCGACTCTTTGCAACCCCGTGGACTGTAGCCCACCAGGCTCCTCCATGGGATTCTCCAGGCAAGAATACTGGAATGGGTTGCCATTTCCTTCTTCAGGGGATCTTCCCGACCCAGGGATCGAACCCAGATCTCCCACATTGCAGGCAGACGCTTTAACCTCTGAGCCACCAGGGAAGCCCCTAGAGTGAAGTGCAATGTTGTAAGGAATAATACTGCTTAAGAACCTGGAATGTTAGGTCAATGAATCAAGGTAAATTGGAAGTGGACAAGCAGGAAATGGCACGAGTGAGCATGGATATTTTAGGAATCAGTGAACTAAAATGGACTGGAATGGGCAAATTTAATCAGATGACCATTATATCTACTACTGTGTTCAACAATCCCTTAGAAGAAATGGAGTAGCCATCATAGTAAACAAAAGAGTCCAAAATGCAGTATTTGGGTTCAATCTCAAAAACAACAGAATGATCTCTGTTCAGTTCCAAGGCAAACCATTCAATATCACAGTAATCCAAGTCGATGCCCAAACCACTAATGCCAAAGAAACTGATATTGAACAGTTCTAATTTTGCCAAATTGATATTTAAATTGAAAAAAAAGTAGGGAACAAAACCATTCAGGTATGACCTAAATCAAATCCCTTAGGAGTATATAATAGAAGTACAAATAGATTCAAGGGATTAGATCTAAAAATACAGTGCCTGAAGAACTATGGACTAACGTTTGTAACATTGTGTAGGAAGCAGTGAACAAAACCATCCAAGAATGAATAATGAGTAATGCAAAAAAGCCAAATGGCTTTCTGAGGACACCTATACAAATAGCTGAGAAATGAAGAGAAGCAAAAAGCAAGGAGAAAAGGAAAAATATATCCATCTGAATGCAGAGTTCTAAAGAAAAGAAAGGAGAGATAAGAAAGCCTTCCTAAGTGAACAATGCAAAGAAACAGAAGAAAACAACAGAATAGGAAAGACCAGAGAATTCTTCAAGAAAATTAGAGATACCAAGGAAAATTTTCATGCAAACATGGGTACAATAAAGGACAAAAACAGCAAGGACATAACAGAAGCAGAAGATATTAACAAGAGGTGGCAAGAAAACACAGTACTATACAAAAAATAACTTAATGACTCAAATAACCATGGTGATGTGATCACTCATCTAGAGCCAGGCACCTTGGAATGCAAAGTCAAGTGGGCCTTAGAAAGTATCACTGAGAACAAAGCTAGTAGAGGTGGAGGAATTCAAACTGAGCTATTTCAAATCCTATAGATGATTCTGTTAAAATGTCACATTCAATATACCAGCAAATTTGAAAACCCATCAGTGGCCACAGGAATGGAAAAGGTCAATTTTCATTCCAGTCCCAAAGAAAAACAACACCAAAGAATGTTCAAACCACCACACAGATGTAGTCATTTCACATGCTAGCAAAGTAATGCTCAAAATTCTGCAAATTAGGCTTCAATAGCATATGATCTGAGAAATTCCAGATTTTCAAGATGGATTTAGAAAAGACAGAGGAAACAGAAATCAAATCATCACCATCCATTGGATCATAGAAAGAGCAAGGGAATTCCAGGAAAAAAAAATCTATTTCTGCTTCATTGGCTAAGCTAAAGTCTTTGTCTGTGTGGATCACAACAAATTGTGGAAAATTCTTAAAGAGACTCATATACCAGACCACCTTATCTGCCTCTTGCAAAATCTGTATGCAGGTCAAGAAGCAACAGTTTGAACCAGACATGGAACAATGGGCTGGTTCCAAATTGGGAAAGGAGTATGTCAAGGCTGTATATTGTCACCCTGCTTATTTAGCTTGTATGCAACAGTACATCATGTGAAATGCTGGGCTGGATGAAGCACAAGCTGGAATCAAAATTGCCTGGAGAAATACCAATAAACTCAGATATGCAGATCGCACCAACCTTACATCAGAAAGTGAAGAGAAACTAAAGGGGAAAGTGAAAATGCTGACTTAAAATGCAACATTCAAAAAATGAAGATCATAGCATCGGGTCCCATCACTTTATGGCAAATAGATGGGGAAACAATGAAAACAGTGAAAGACTATTTTCTTGCACACCAGTATCACTGTAGATGTTGACTCTAGCCGTGAAACTGAGAGCCTTGCTTCTTGGAAGAGAGCTATGACAAACCTAGACAGAATTAAAAGGCAGAGACATTACTTTGCCAATCAAAGCTATGGTTTTTCCACTAGTCATGTAAGGATGTGAGAGTTGGGCCATAAAGAAGGTTGATTGCCAAAGGACTATGCTTTGAACTGTGGTGTTGGGAGAAGACTCCTGAGTGTCCCTTGGGCTGCAAGAAGATCCCAACTAGTCAATCCTAAAAGAAATCAGTCCTGAATATTTATTGGAAGGACTGATGCTGAAGCTCCAATCCTTTGCCCACCTGATGTGAAGAACTGACTCATTAGAAAAGATCTTAATCCTGGGAAAGATTGAAGGCAGGAGAAGGGGACAACAGAGGATGAGATGGTTGGATGGCATCAGTGACTCAGTGGACATGAGTGTGAGCAAGCTCCGGGAGATGGTGAATGACAGGGAAGCCTGGTGTGCTGCAGGCCATTGTGTAGCAAAGAGTCGGAGATGACTGAATGACAGAACATCATCAACACTGAAGTGGATGAACCTAGAGCCTATTGTACAGAGTGAAGTAAGGCAGAAAGAGAAAAAAGTATCATATACTAACGCATATATATGGAATCTGGAAAGATGGTACTGATGAATGTATTTGCAGAGTAATAATGGAGACACAGACATTGAGAATAAACTTATGGACACAGCTTGAGGGGGAGGAAGGAGAGGGTGGGATGCATGGAGAGAGTCACATGGAAACATATATTACCATATGTAAAATAGACAGTCAATGGGAATTTGCTATATGACACAGGGAACTGAAACCAGGGCTCAATAACAACCTTGAGGGGTGGGATGGGGAGGAAACGGGGGATTTTCAAGTGGGAAGGGACATGGGTAAACCTATGGTTGATTCATCTTGACATTGGGTAGAAGCCCACACAATACTGTAAAGCAATTATCCTTCAAGTAATACCAAATAAAGTTTAAAAGAACCGTGTCTCATTTTTACAGTTATCATTTTTCAAAGTCATCTAATTATGTTATGAGAAAGGGCACTTATTATTATTTTTTTTTTTGTCATGAGAAAGGGCACATATTTTATAAGTTTGCACAGGACATCATATGAGTTAGCATTATTCATGTTTCCAGTAGCATGCTACAGAACTTCTTAATTAACATTTTGTTTAAAATATTAATAACAGTATTCACAGGTGAAAAGAGCTGGACCTGAGAAGACTTTGGCAGGGTGGAACAGCCTAATAAGACTTAAACTAAGATGTACATAAAGTGCTATTCTTTTTGAGAATTCAACCTCACATAAAAGATGGATATGAGATAACATAACAGAAGTGCATGTTAAAGAGAGGTTTTAGTTGAGAATAAGTTTGGAGGGTAGATATGGGGTTTAGAGAGGGAACTCTGTAAATGTATGATGTGCCATCATTTAGGAAAGAGATTAGATTAGCCTTTAGAGTAACCATGAAGAGAAACAAGGCCAAAGGACTGAAGTTAAAGGAAAGCAAATTTCAGCTCAGCATGCTTTAATGATTATAAGTCCCTGAAGTCTTAGATGATATAAAATGATCTCTGAGATATTTTTAAAACCCCATTCAACATCTGTTATTGTATAATTCTATGACAGTGAATGGTATAGTAATTCAAGTTGCTAATCACTCAGATCAAAATTCAGAAATTAAAATATGTTCTTTCTACTTTAAACTCATTGTAGATCATTTCCTTAGTTAAGGGGTTTTGTCTACATATGTAATTGATGTTGGACGTTTTCTTTTTTCTCCCTTATGCTTCTTCCCTAGTATTCTATTCCACCCGTAAACAAGGAGGAGGAATTGAGGAATCAACAGCCAAATACATCAGTTAGGTAGTTGCTGTCCCTACCCAGTTAGTCATCCACAAGGTGGATGGGATCATTGCCTCTCCATGTCCAAGAAAAAGGAGGCATTTTCAACGCATTCTTTCTGCTTTACCCATATTTCTTCCAAGCATAAACAATATAATGAAAGCTGATGAAGATTTAACATATATATACATATGTGTGTGTGTGTATACACTTATCCATATACAACAAAATTTCATTATTTGTATTTGGAAAGTCAACTACTCCTTAACATTTATTTGTAGCCCCAAAGTCAACATGTATGATGTTTTCATGGTTATCTGTGGACATGCACAGAGTCACCTGATATGTATATAATCAGAAATTGAGGTTGAACAGCACTCAGCCTTTCTTTTTCAACTTTCATACCATAAATAGATATCCTTTATATTTTTCACATTTTTGTGATTTTTTTGTAGTGAACTTACTTTTTAAAATTGCCACCAAGCATAGTGCTGAAGTGCTGTTCAACGTCCCTAAAGTGCAAGAAGGCTGTGATGTGCCTTACGGAGAAGACCTGTGTGCTAGACAAGCTCATCAAGTCATGAATGATGGTGCTGCTGACTTTGATGTCAATGTTGATGAGTCAGGAATATATATTAAATAACGTGTCCTTGATCAGAAACACATAAAACTAGGACATGTACTGATCAGTTGATGAAATATCATGAGCAGAAGTGTACGGGATCATAACTCTATTTTTCCTAGGATCAATGGTTCAGTATCAGTATTCACTAATTCAGGCTTCATAGCTACTTTGCAGAATAAACTACTATGAATAATGAGAAGCAAGTGGTTGCTCGTGTGAATGTGTCCGTATGTGTAGAAAGAGACACACAAAGACAGAGTGGTTCTTTAAAGGTAAGCTCGGAGTGGGAGAAGTGGAAGGGTGATGTACACTGAGAGAAATGTCTATGATAGAATATAAGGGGTGACAGAAAATGAAATGGTTAAATTATATCACTAACTCAATGAACATGAATTTGAGCAAACTCCCCAGAGATAGTGAAAGATGGGAAAGTCTGATGTACTATAGTTCATGGGGTCGCAAGGGATCAAACACAACTTAGCAACTGAGCAACACAGCATACTTGATGAAGAAGCTGATGTTTATAGGAGTTAAAATAATGAGGAATACTGTTAGTAACAAATTATCTAAAAATAGAATTCCTTATCTGGCATATAAAGCTATGATTCTAACATGCTGCTGGCTGCTGCAGCTAAGTCGCTTCAGTCGTGTCTGACTCTGTGTGACCCCATAGATGGCAGCCCACCAGGCTCCCCCATCCCTGGGATTCTCCAGACAAGAACATTGGAGTGAGTATTACTAATTCTAAACTAATCTTACTTCCTCTTCTATGCTCCTGTGTTTCTAGTTACTTGACACTGAATTCACTGAAAGTTTCACCAAACAGTCAAGCTTGTTTCTAGCCAGATCTAGAGACAGCCTGCACCAGTTGTTCAAACTTATGACAAAATGGGCTTCCCCATTGCCTCAGCGGGAAAGACTCCAACTGCGAAGCAGAAGAGGCAGGAGATGTGGGCTCGATTGTCAGATCAGGAAGATCCCTTGGAGGAGGAAATGGCAACCCAATCCAGTACTCTTGCCTGGAGAATCCCATGGACAGAGGAGCCTGGCAGGCTATAGTCCACAGGGTCTCAAAGAGTTGGACATGACTGAGCAGGCAGGCGCACGTACCATAAGACAGTATGTACCCCTTAATTTAGTTTATGGGTCTATTTAATGAAGAAAATGTTATTGCTTATAACTTTGATTTTCTGGTCAATGGGTATCTTAGAACCAGAGAAAATATAATGTTTTGAAGATGCATGAAGAAATTTTTCTTTTAATAAGTAAGTGAAAGTGAAAGTCCCACTGTTATTGTGTCCAACTCTTTGCGATCCCATGTACTGTAACTTGCCCCACTCCTCTGTCTATGGAATTCTCCAGTCAAGAGTACTAGAGTGGGTTGCCATTTCCTTCTGCAGGAGATCTTCCCCACCCAGAGATCAAATCCAGGTCTCTTACATTGCAAGCAGATTCTTTAAAAACTGAGTCCAGTAGGAAAGTCTTAGTGGGCTCAGTTTAATAAGTAAACTGATGTGTAAATTGTTCAAAATATTTTTCTGAGGTTGTTTAGTGGCAGAACATTTTCTGTGAATATATATCTTCTAAAAACCAATGTTTTATTAAAACTGTCTGGGAAAATAGTTTATACCAATGAAAGCATCTCATATTAATCAAGGGATTTAAAACGTAACAAGACGACATAGTGTGGGGAGAGAGCAAATTGTCCAGGATGGCGTGTTCAGGCTCTTTCGCCCAGCGTTGTGTAAATAGTGACTATGTAATAGCTGAGATCATTTGTAGCACTGTGCATGCATGTCACGAGGCACTTGCTTGGCCATGGGCTTCTTTGTGTGGTACACATATAAGAGCTCTCCCTAGAAAGCAGTGGCATTATTGCTGAGCCATGGCTGTGTCTGTTGGGTCAGCCACAAGAGGGGCTATTGCTATGGCTGCTGCATCAGCCAGGAGAGAATAAACACGTCTGCAGTTCCTACGGCTCCTTGCATCTCCTTCCAGCCTCATAGCTCACACCTTGCCTACCCTGGGTTCAATGAAGAGTACAAACAGTGTGAACAGCAAGACAACTGGCGTCACAAACAGGATGAGTGATACACACGGTTATCAGCTTATTGTCAACTGGATGCAAAAAGCTTCTAAATCACACTAGCATCCTTTCACAAAAAAACCATGTCCTAATATTCTGTGCACATAACATTTATCATGAGGAATTATAGATCTCAGGAAAAGGTGAGCTAAAGCCGAAGGAGGTCCTTAAACATCATTGCATTAATTTTAAGGACTCAGTATAGTTATGCCACCAGAGATCACATCAGGTATTTTGCCTCATCTGCATTGACTCCAGTGAAACAAAACGCTCACTTAACATTTTTTAAGTTATTCAATATTTCACTTAGGTGGTAGTTACACATAGACCTGAAATATACTCTTCCAACCTGGGGAATTTTTTTATATCACTGTAGGTGAAACTTGACAATTCATAAATTAACTGACAGTTGACTGAAGGCCACTTTTATAATGGCCAAGATATTCAAACTAGACATTTGGTGCTTCTTTTTCCTCTAGTCATGCTGACAATCAGACTGAGCCAGAAAATTGCAGTTTTATTTATTGATTAACTTCTATGTACCAAGAAGAGTCCTACATTTCATATTCACTATCTCGTATAATTTCTGTCAGGTATTATTTTTCCCAATTTTACAGATGAGAACACAGGCTCATAAAAATTAAATAACCAGGCCAAGGTCACATAACCAATATCTAACAGGGCCAGAATTCAAGATAAAGCTTGCTCTTTCAGTTCAGTTCAGTTCAGTTCAGTCATTCAGTCGTGTCCGACTCTTTGCGACCCCATGAGCCGCAGCACGCCAGGCCTCCCTGTCCATCACCAACTCCCGGAGTCCACCAAAACCTATATCCATTGAGTCGATGATGACATCCAACCATCTCATCCTCTGCTGTCCTCTTCTTCTCCTGCCCTCAAACTTTCCCAGCATCATGGTCTTTTCAAATGTGTCAGTTCTTTGCATTGGGGGATCAAAGTATTGGAATTTCAGCCTCAGCATCAGTCCTTCCAATGAGCACCCAGGACTGATCTACTTTAGGATGGACTGGTTGGATCTCCTTGCAGTCCAAGGGACTCTCATGAGTATTCTCCATACCATAGTTCAAAAGCATCAGTTCTTCAGTGCTCAGCTTTCTTTATAGTCCAACTCTCACATCCATACATGACCACTGGAAAAACCATAGCTTGACTAGACAGAGCTTTGTTGACAAAATAATGTTTCTGCTTTTTAATATGCTGTCTAGTTTGGTCATAACTTTACTTCCAAGGAGTAAGTATCTTTTAATTTCATGGCTTCAGTCACCATCTGCAGTGATTTCAGAGCCCCAAAAATTAAAGTTAGCCACTGTTTCCATTGTTTCCCCATCTGTTTGCCATGAAGTGATGGGACCATATGCCATGATCTTCGCTTTCTGAATGTTGAGTTTAAAGCCAACTTTTTCACTCTCCTCTTTCAGTTTCATCAAGAGGCTCTAGTTCTTCTTCACTTTCTGCCATAAGGGTGATGTCATCTGCATATCTGAGGTTATTGTTATTTTTCCAGCAATCTTGATTCCAGCTTGTGCCTCCTCCAGCCTACATTTTAAAGCAGCAGCAATATGATGACTCCATCTTTGGCCTCAAAGAGAAGTTAAATCAACAGAAGAGCTGGACTTGAGCTTGGGTTCAGCCTGTCATTAGTATTTGATATAGCCTTTCATAGAATCATTGTGACATTGAATGAAAAGAAGGAAAGTAAAGTGAATAGAAGCACCTCATAATAGACAAAAATTACTATGTATTTTTTAATTTTTTTAATTGTTTTAAAAGTCACATAATATAAAACATACTGTTTTAATTATATTCTACTGTACTGTTTGGGCTTTCCAGGTGGTAACAATGGTAAAGAATCCAACTGCCAATGCAGGAGACACAAGAGACATGGGTTCGATCCCTGGGTTGGGAAGAACCTCTGGAGTAGGAAATGGCAACCCAAGCCAGTATTCTTGTCTGGAAAATTCCATTGATCGAGGAGCCTAGTGGGCTACAGTCCACGGGGTTGCAGAGAGTTGAACATGACTAAAGGATTTAGCACAGCAACTGTATACAGTTCATGGCACCAAGCACACTCACACGTTGTGCAGCTCTTGCCGTCATCCATCTCCTGAGCTTTTCATCTCACGAAACACTGACTCCTCACCCCTCGTTCCCCATTTCCCACCTCTCCCCCCGGCCCCTGGCACCTACCAGTGTAGTTTCTGACTCTTCTATTCTAGGTACCTCATATAAGTAGAACTGAACAGTATTTTAAAAACATCTAAATAATGTACCATATTCATGCAGCTAATCAGCTTCAGACAGCCCTACAACAGTGACAAACCAGACAAGAGAACCTCACCCAAGCTGGTGACACTGAGTGAAGGTTCTGAAAGCTAAGGCTCCCCTCTTGTTTCCTTTTTTTTTTTTTCAATTTCCTTCTAGATGCTTTCATCTAAATAGTCCAAAGCGACAGTCTTTTACACAATTTATTAATTCCATAAACATTGTTTTAGGACTAGGCCGTACAAATCTGTGTGTGCCTCATATTGGAACAAGTGCATATTTATACCAACTGCCATAAATATGATGTTCATAAAAATATTAAATCCTTAAAGTGATCTTTATCATGACTTACCTGTTTTAGTCAAAAGTTAAATATACATGCGTTTCTGGATATACATCTTATATTTAACTGACAAATCTGGCTCTGCCCTCCTGTAGTATACTATGTTGTACAACAGTGACTGCCATTTGCCCTGCCCATGTTCTTTTATAATCTTGTTATACCCCTCGGGGTGGAGCATAAATTCCCTCCTCTTAAATATGGAAAAATTTAGAACTCACGTGTAATGATCAGAAGTCAGCAAAACGGATCCCGAGTGTACTTTGGCAAGATTAGAAAAGGTGATACAGATGATATTTTGTTTATGAAACATGGTTTTGGAGCCCTGTGACACCATGGAAGCAGTGAACTGCTCTGAAGCTGCCATTCTGTGAGGAGGCCCAAACTAACCTGCCACAGAGGAACAGCATAGAAACTATAGAGAAGTTTACTTCCTACAACCACAAGGAACAAGACTCTGCCAACAAACCAAATGAGCTTGGAAGTGGGTTCTTCCAGGACAGCCTCCAGATAAGACTGCCACCCAGCTGGCACACAGGTAAGCTATGTCCAGATTTCTAACCCTCAGAACCTGTGAAATAAATGTGTGTGGATTTAAGCCAGTAAATTTGCGATAGTTTGTTACATGGTAATAGAAAACTAATACAGGAACCAAGAATGAGATTAGTTTACAAACCTCATGCCAGGAAGTGCTGCAGTGGTATATTGGAATTTTGGATCTACGCAATTAGTATTAGGATTAGAAAGATTATCTATGAGACCTATAAGCTCCATGAAGTTAAAAGGAAATTATGGAAAACATGATTCTTCTCACTTGCAGTTGGAGGAGCAAGTATCTATTACAGGTACCACCCTCTCTCAGGATCTTCAGGCAATCCCTTAAGGCTCTGGCTTTGGGCTTGTCTTAGCCTCTTCACGTTCCTTGGCTTAGATTCTCTCTGTTGCATTTGGCCTCAGCTTTACTATCAGCTGAATGGTCTAGTGGTGTTGCCCACTTTCTTCAATTTAAGTCTGAATTTGGCAATAAGGAGTTCATGATCTGAGCCACAGTCAGCTCCCGGTCTTGTCTTTGTTGACTGTATAGAGCTTCTCCATCTTTGGCTGCAAAGAATATAATCAATCTGATTTCGGTGTTGACCATCTGGTGATGTCCATGTGTAGAGTCTTCTCTTGTGTTGTTGGAAGAGGGTGTTTTCTATGACCAGTGCATTTTCTTGGCAAAACTCTATNACTGATGCACGGGGATAATCCAGAGAGAGGGTGTGGGGCGGGAGGAGGGAGGTGGGGGTTGGGATTGGGAGTTCATGTACACTCGTGGCTGATCCATGTCAATGTGTAGCAAAACGAATACAGTATTATAAAGCAAAACAAACTAAAAAAATAAAAATTAATTTAAAAATTATGGAAACATATAGAGAAAATTAAGCAGAAGTTTTAATGAATAAAAGAAGTCTAGTTAGAGACTAGAAAAAGATCAAGAAAAAGATAAAGAATGGATTATCAAGAGAAAGATAAAGAACAGATTATCAGTATCATGAATAAAAAAATAGATTATCATTAGAGATCAAACAATTGAAGAACAATGAGTGAATGTTCTGAATGCTGCTGCTGCTGCTGCTAAGTTGCTTAGTCGTGTCCAACTCTGTGCAACCCCATAGATGGCAGCCCACCAGGCTCCTCCGTCTCTGGGACTTTCCAGGCAAGAACACTGGAGTGGGTTGCCATTTGTGAATACTTGTTATGAATACTCTACACCAACAAATTGAATAACTAAGACAAATTTCTTGAATAATAAAATCTACCAAAACTTACTCAAGAAGAAATGAATAATTACAGTAAGTGCAAGAAAAAATAAATATCAACAACTCTATGTCCACATGCACTAAATTGAATTTAGACTCCTAACTCACACATACACAAAGATTAACTCAAAGTGGATCAAAATCCTGAAGATGTAAGCTGAAACTGTAAATTTCTTAAAAGAAAATACAGGATAAATCTCTGTGACCCTGGATTAGTCCATGATTTCTCAAATAAAGCACATAAAGCACCATTGATATAAGACTGCGAAACTGGACTTTGTCAAATTTAAAACTTTCATATTTTAACAAACATCATCAAGAAACTGCAAAGATAAACTCACAAACTAAAGAAAATAATTTCAAATCATATAACCAGTAAAAATTTTGTATACAAATATCTGTGAGGTATTCTTCTGACCCAATAACATTTTAAACAATCCTATTTTAGAATGAGTAGAGGATTTAGATACTTATACAAAGATATTTAATAAGAGCACAAGTTTTATTATTTATTTATATTCTATTTAAGTATTTAAATTTATTAATATTTATTTTTATATTTAATTATTTATAAAATGTTTAATAAACACACAAAAACCTGGTCAATGCTATCAGTCTTTATAGAAATACAAAGCAAAGCCACAATGAGTTGCCACTGCAAACCCACTAAGATGGATATAGTTTAAAAGATAGTCACTAACAAGAATTGGTGGAGAAATTGTCATCTCATACGTTGCTGCTGGAAATGTAAATGAACACAACACTTTGGAAAACAATCTAGATGTACTTCAAAAGATTAAGCATAAAATTAACAAATGACCTAGCGATTTTACACTTAGGTACCTACCCAAGATAAGTGGAAAAATAGGCCCACACAAAAATTGCATAAATGTCAAAGTGGCATTATTCATAACAGTTGGAAGATTGAGGCAACACAATATCCAACAGATGAATGAAAAAAATAAAAGGTGGTATATGATGGAACAGCATCTTGCGTCCTGATACATGCTGCAACATGGGTGAACTTGAAAAACACCATGCTGCTGCTAAGTGCAAGCAGTCAAAAAAAGATCACATTTTATGAAATGTCCAAAGGAGACAAATTTACATAGAAGGTAGGTAGACTACTGGTTTCCTAGGGCTGGAAGTAGAGAAGTGGGTAGTGAGTGCTAAAGGTTTCATTGAGACATGGTGAAATTGTTCTCAGTTCAGTCACTCTGTCATGTCACTCAGACACTTTGCCACCCCATGGACTGCAGCACACCAGGCTTCACTGTCCATCACCAACTCACAGAGCTTACTTAAACTCAGGTCGATATAGTCAGTGATGCCGTCCAACTGTCTCATCCTATCTTGTCCCTTTCTTCTCCTGCCTTCAATCTTTCCCTGCATCAGGGTCTTTTCCAATGAGTCAGTTCTTTGCATCAGGTGGCCAATTTACTGGAGCTTCAGCTTCCGCATCAGGCCTTCCAATGAATATTCAGGACTGATTTCCTTTAGGATTGATTGGTTTGATCTCCTTGTAGTCCAAGAGACTTCCAGAGTCTTCTCCAACACCACAGTTCAAAAGCATAATCCTTCGGCTATCAACCTTCTTTATGGTTCAACTCTCACATCTATACATGACTACTGCAAAAACCATAGCTTTGATTTTATGGATCTTTGTTGGCAAAGTAATGTCTCTGCTTTTTAATATGCTGTCTAGGACTGTCATAGCTTTTCTTCCAAGGAGCAAGCATCTTTTAATTTCATGGCTGCAGTCACCATCTGCAGTGATTTTGGAGCCCAAGAAAATAAAGTCTGTCACTGCTTCTATTGTTTCCCCATCTATTTGCCATGAAGTGATGGGACTGGATGCCATGATCTTAGTTTTCTGAATGTTGAGTTATAAGCCAACTTTTTCACTCTCCTCTTTCGACTTTCCTCAAGAGGCTCTTTAGTTCTTCTTCACTTTCTGCCATAAGGGTGGTGTCATCTGCATATCTGAGGTTATTGATTTTTCTCCAGCAATCTTGATTCCAGCTTGTGCTTCATCTGCATATAAGTTAAATAAGCAGGGTGACAATATATAGCCTTGACTTACTCTTTTCTCAACTTGGAACCAGTCTATTGTTCCATGTCCAGTTTTAACTGTTGCTCCTCGACCTGCATACATATTTTTCAGGAGGCAGGTAGGGTGGTCTGGTATTCCCATCTCTTTAAGAATTTTCCACAGTTTGTTGTGATCCACACAGTCAAAGGCTTTGGCATAGTCAATAAAGCAGAAGTAGATGCTTCTCTGGAACTATTTTGCTTTTTCTATGATCCAACAGATCATGAAATTGTTCTAAAATTATACAATGGTGATGTTGCACATTATGTTAACATGCTAAAAACCATGGAATTGCATACTTTATAAATAGATGAACTCTATGCCATGTAAATTACATCTCAATGAGAAAAAAGTAATCATATAACTGAGAAATTAAAATCAAAATATTTAATTTAAAACTTCCCACAAACAAAATGCCAGGCTGTGATTGCATTAATGGAGACATATGTACAATATTTAAGGAAGAATAGTATCAATTTTACTTAATTTCTTGTAAAAAATGGATGAGAAATGTGGAAGATAATTTTCTCTTATTTCTTAGTAAAGGATCCCAACATCCTGAATAATGGAAATTGACAAATTATAGAAGGAGACTGCTTTTTTTCCCCCCAGAAACATTATCATTTTAAAAGTATTAAGCCTAAAACTAAGCATTTAACTTAGGTTTAAAACTACCTAAACTGAAGTTTCAGAGGGAAATGAGATGCCGAGGTACTCTTTTATATTCAAAATACTGGTAAAGAAGGAAATGTTTCGTTAGTTTTCCAGGGATTTGTTTACATTATGGAAATTAGTTGTCTCTAGTTCTCATAGGAGGAGCAGGTAAACTGCAGTATATATATATTTAAACTTGAAGATTCAAAATTCAGAGTTTCTCTCTTACAGTGTAAAATACCCCTTTCTGTGTATTCAGGTCTAGTCATCTGTTATAAGCAATAACAGTTTGGTTCTGATTTAGAAACCTCACTTTGCTTTCAGAACAATAAAAGTACCTTTCGGTATTAATTGCAAGAAAGCTTTTCAAATCATTTTATGTGACCATGGGACTGGAAGATGTCAGTTTTCATTCCAATTCCAAGAAAGGCAATGCTCAAACTACTGCATAATTGCACACATCTAACATGCTAGAAAAGTAATGCTCAAAATTCTCCAAACAAGATTTCAAGAGTACATAAGCAGAGAACTTCCAGATTTTAAAGCTGAATTTAGAGAAGGCAGAGTCACTAGAGATCAAATTACCAACATCTTTTGGATCATTGAAAAAACAATAGAGTTACAGAAAATTTTCTACTCTGTTTTATTGATTGTGCCATAGCCTTTTGGCTCTGTGGATCAGAACAAACTGTGGAAAATTCTTAAATAGATGAGAATACCAGACCACCTTCCCTGCCTCCTGAGAAAACTGTACACAGGTCAAGAAGCAATAGTTATAACCAGATATGGAACAACAGACTGGTTCCAAATTGGGAAGAGAGTACATCAAGGCTGTTATTGTCACCATGCTTATTTAACTTATACACAGAAATACAAAATCATGCAAAATTTTGGGCTTGATGAAGCAAAAGATGGAATCAAGATAGCCAGGAGAAATATCAATAACCTCAGATATGAAGATAAGCAGTCATGAAATTAAAAGACACTTGCTCCTTGAAAGAAAAGCTATGACAAACCTAGACAGAATATTAAAAAGCAGAGACAATAGTGGCCAACAAAGGTCCATCTTGTCAAAGCTATGGTTTTTCCAGTATTCGTGTATGGATGTGAGAGTTGGTCCATAAAGAAAGCTGAGTGATGAATAATTGATGCTTTCAAACTGTGGTGTTGGAGAACACTTTTGAGAGTCCCTTGGTCAGCAAGATCAAACCAGTCCAGCCTAAAGGAGATCAGTCCTGAATATTCATTGGAAGGACTGATGCTGAAGCTGAAACTCCAATACTTTGGCCACCTGATGAGAAGAACTGACTCATTGGAAAAGATCCTGATGCTGGGAAAGATTGAATGCAGGAGGAGACAGAGACAATAGAGGATAAAATCATGAGATACTATGAAAGCTCACATACTATTGGTATAAATATTGACAATTTTTCCCTTGGCTAAACTGCAAGCCCAAGGAAGAGCCTGTTGGGCTGAAACAGCCGTAGGTAAAGATGCTGCCTCAACAACATCAAAAGGAGCTGCAATATCGTACCAACACAATACTTTCTATTGTCTTCTTTCAAATAAGAGCCATCATTGAACCAAGAGAAATCACTGTTATCCAAAGGAATTTTTTGTAGATCATTACAATGAGTTGAGAGATGCTCCATTAGTCTTAAGCAGTTATGAAGGACTGGTCATGTAGTGGGGGAAAGTAGCAAAGTTATGGCTCTTGCAACATAAAAGAGCCATTAACAAAAAGAGTTTACAGGAACTGAGAGAGTGGGCTGAGAAGTGCTGAGTGTGATAGGAATTCACAAGAGTTTCTACTGCATGAAGTACAAGAAATGCTTAAAGGGGATTTCACAATATTTTGTGGGGTCCTTAACCAAAAGGGCTGTGGGCATAATGTCTCTAAGGCAAGGGAATACCCACATGTAGTCCAGTCTCTGGTTATAATATCCTAGTTGATGGCTGTCCCCATGTTTTGGGGTGTTTTGGCCCAACAGTATTCCCTTCTTTTTCATACACAAAAAGGAAGAAAGAATCTGACAATTAAGATGGCCAAGGCAAGTGGTTTCATCAAACGCTCCTTTAAGGCCTTAAGGACCATGTCCTTTATTTTTCTCTGTAAAATTGGGTTAAGCTTGTTATTTTTAAGTAAAACTTATAGCGATTTGGCCATGAGAGAGATATTGGTTTTGGCAATAACCAAATAGAAAACCTCAACGGCTGACATTTAAGTTTGGATTTGGGGAAACTTACGACACTTTGAAGCCTATCTGAATGTAGGATATCTGAATCCCCTTCTTTGGATATTAGATGTTCTTAATGTCCAAACTGGGTTTACTGTAATTTGTTTTTGGAGACTTTATGTCCCTTTAAGGTTAAAAGCTTTAGCGAATGGATGATGTCTTGCTGTGAGGAAGCTTGAGAAGGAAAGCAAAAAAGCAAATAATCCGCATCCTGCAAGAAAGTAGAACCTCTAGGGATCTTTATGTCCTCCCAGATCAGCTTTCAGGATTTTTGAAAAATAAGGACTCTGATTAAAACCCTGAGATGCTATTGTCCAGGTGAATTGTTTTTCTTCCCAAGTGAAAGCAAAAGGATATTAACTAGCTTCACCAACTGGAATACTAAAGACTGCACTGCATAAATCAATTACAATAAACAATTTACTTCCAGTTAGTAACAAATGAGGGTGAAGAGCAACAGAGTTTCCACTGGCAACAACAGAGTTTATCGCTTAGAGGTGCTAAACAAACCTCCACCTTTGGCCCTTAGATTTTTCTCATGTTTAAATGCAAGTGTCACAGGGCTAGTACAAGAGAAAATGGGTCTTGAGGCTTGTAATAATCTATTATATGTTTTATGCTTTGAGTGTCTTCTTTAGTATTATTAATTCTAGGAAGAGGTTTTGAGGAGTCTCTCTGAATCTTGATGGAAAGTGCACTGTGAATTTTGCCATCCTAAGTTGCAGATCATGTCTGTAAGGAAAGTGACAGCTGATTCAACAGAGACAAATTATTAGTGTTTCTGAAATCTGCTCTAGCACCATCAGAGACGGAACAAATAAAACATGTCAAATGGTGATTTAATTCAACTGGTGGGTTACTTTGATAATTATTGTCAGTTTCTAGGATTATCTCTCCCCCTTTGTGGGAGAAGTAAATTCTTCCAAGATACTTCTCTAAAAATCTTGGCCAAAGAACTGGATGGGCCTAAACCAAAGGAAATACATTTAGAAATAGGAATTTTTTGTTAGATTCATTAGAGATCACCATTGTTTGATCTCCTGTAGTACTCCAAGGCAGAACCGTTTGACAGTAGTGAGGTTAAGTACCAGGAGTGATGCTCCAGACTCAAGAGGGCTAGAAAATATTCGTTCCCAATCCAAAGAATGCTTATCTAAGCATAGAAACTATAAGAGGGCAGCTTGAAAAGAGCCTCTGTAGCTCCTTGTCACTCTATCATCAACAGTTGGGATGACAATGGAAAGGCTAGTGAGAGGGTGAATTCACCTAAAGCTCTAGTTGTAAAAATCTATTTCCTTGGGTCTTTGCAATAATAGAAGAAACTAGGAGGGAGTTGAAGTTTAAAGATTGTGGTGGTTTTTCTTGGAGATAACTCATCTAGAATGCAAGAAAGCTGGTGTTCCAGAATAACTGAATCTGGAATGGACATATTTTCTAATTCCATCCTGGTCATTTTTTTTTTTTTCCTGGAAGGGAAAGTTTCCGGTTCAGTCTGCTAAAAACCATAGTGCTAAAAGCTACTTGGATGAAATCAACATTTGAAGAACAGAATTTTCTTTAAAACTAACCTGAAATCTACTATAGTAGTCTTGAACATATTTGTCAGATTTTTGTGTACAAGCCTGAATTTTGTCCCAATTATCAGACTCTGGAAAATCCTAGATTTGCTTGATGAAACAACCTAACAATTAGCTGAGCCTGATTGTATAGTAAGTTAGTAGGCTGGAATTCTTCTTGTAATTCTAGATATCTTTCAGGATTTTCCCAATTAGTATTTTTCTTCTAATTGTTGGCCTGATCTTCACTGATCAACGCATGAACTGGCTGATATGTCAGAGACACCATGTTGCTAAGTTTAAATGTTTATGTTTAATTACTCAAAAATCTATAAGGAAGATATTTGGTTACTTTATGGAAATCTTTGATTGTGGTTCATAGTTAAGCCTTAGTCGAGGGAATATAAGAAATTAAGTGGTTAACCTCTGAATCCTCAGAAGGCTTAATTTTAGAGGTACAGGTTCTGACAAGTTCTAAGGAAAAGGGAATGAGAGAGTTTCAGAAAAAAAATAGAAGTTTGGTGATAGAATTAGTACAGAGGATCTGAGGGTACAGAGGAGGCATAGGAGGTTTAGAAGGGAAGGAAGAGCATAGCATCAGAGGCAGAGTCTATTCACGAGATGCTGAGGGAGAGAGAGACAAGATAATGTCAGAGGTGAACCTGAGACAAAGAAGCCAATTTGGAAGCCACTTTATCTTTCTGCAGTACCTGAGACCCAGGTTCAGTCTCTGGGTTGGGAAGATCCCCTGAAGAAGAGAATGGCCATCCACTCCAGTATTCTTGCCTGGAGAATCCCATGGACAGAGGAGCTTGGTGGACTACAGTCCATGAGGTAGCGAAAGTCAGACACTACTGAGCGGCTAACACTTTCACTTACCATTTTGCCTTCAGTTCAGTTCAGCTCAGTCGCTCAGTCAGGTCTGACTCTTTGCGACCCCATGAATTGCAGCATGCTAGGCCTCCCTGTCCCTCATCAACTCCCAGAGTTCACTCAAACTCACGTCCATGGAGTTGGTGATGCCATCCAGCCATCTCATCCTCTGTTATCCCCTTCTCCTGCCCCCAGTCCCTCGCAGTATCAGAGTCTCTTCCAATGAGTCAACTCTTCGTATGAAGTGACCAAAGTACGGAGTTAGAAGAAAAAATTCAGCTTTAGCATCCTTCCTTCCAAAGAACACCCAGGACTGATCTCATTTAGAATGGACTGGTTGGATCTCCTTGCAGTCCAAGGGACTCTCAAGAGTCTTCAAACAGTCCAGCTCTCACATCCATACTGGAAAAACCATAGCCTTGACTAGATGGACCTTTGTTGGCAAAGTAATGTCTCTGCTTTTCAATATGCTATCTAGATTGGTCATAACTTTCCTTCCAAGCAGTAAGCATCTTTTAATTTCATGGCTGCAGTCACCATCTGCAGTGATTTTGGAGCCCCCAAAAATAAAGTCTGACACTGTTTCCCCATCTATTTCCCATGAAGTGATGGGACCAGATGCCACGATGTTAGTTTTCTGAATGTAAATCTTATTTTGCAGAGAGGCAATTTTAGATTCCTGATAATGCTGGGGAGCCTCAAAATACCAATCAAAATAAGCATTTCACTTGGTTCTGTGTCTGGGAACGTTTAAGGAATCCTATATGTTGTTTTCTGTTTTTCAAGGGCCCTCTGCTCCTTAGTTCCTGGAAAACTGGAACAAGCAGAGATGCTCGCAGTTCTCAAGACTGAGGTCATGAGACGGAATGCATACATGGATTCCTTTCAGTAACCATTTTTACTTTTCTGTAAAACTAGTCATGTTCTTATTTCCAATACATGGATTGTCTTCTGGCCCTGTGACGACTGTTATTCCCCTAGTTACTGTTGTTATGGACCTATGACTATTGTTATTCCCTTAGTTACTGTTGTTCTGAGTCTGGTTTTGGTGTTTTTTACCCAACTTTCTTTTTCTGCCTAAAGCTTCCTTGTATAACAAAATATAAGCACACACTGCCATGAATAAACCACCCTTGTTCCACTAGAGACTTGGGTCCCCCGTGTCCTTTCATCACTTTCTTTTCATCGACTCCAGTTTGTCAAGAAGACCATAACAGTTCTGAAATTTTTTGAGCTATTGTAGGCCAATTAGGTTTTAAGAAAATGAAGATTGGTAATTCAAAAGTTCCCCATAATGATCACTGATAATCTAAACTGCCTTTGCTCAACTTGGTTCATTTAGCTGGAAATGAACTTGAGGACGAACTAAGGCTTTTAAAGATAAAATCAGTCAGAATCTCTGTAAGGTGGGGACATCCTCAAAATACTGAAATAACTGTAATCCTATTTCCTAGAGGTTTTTCTTCTAGAGTTTAATTTTTCTTTTTTTCAAATAGCTTAAGCAGCTTATAGTACAAACAGCTCAATTCAAACAGCTTGCAAACCAATCCCAGCCTGCCATAAGAAGACAGCTTAGTTCCAGAGGATCTGCCCTGACATTTTACTCAGGATCAGCTGAGAATTACAATTTGGGATCTGCAATCATAGAGCCATGTTCAAGTCCCTGCACTGCAAGGCAAGGAGAATATTTTTTAAGTATTGAGTCCTTGCCAGTAAAGAAGGGGAATCTTTCTTTTTCTCCCTGGGCTCTGTTGTCACAGGCTATGAGCGCTCTCCCATCTGGTCTCCAAATTCTATTTAATGAAGTTGCTACTTATTAATTTTTTACATATATGTTACAGAAGAAAGGATCCCTTCCAGGACCTGAAAGGGGGCATTTTTCTAACACTCAGCAGTGAATTATCTGAGGAAATGCATGGGCTGATGAAGCAAGAGATTGTATTGGGAAAGGGCACCCAGGTGAAGAGCAGCAGGGTGAGGGACCCAGGAGAACCCCTCTGCCACGTGGCTTGCAGTCCTAGGCTTTATGGTGATGGGATTACTTTCCTGGTTGTCTCTGGGCAATCATTCTGACCCCAGGTCATTCCTGGTAGTGTTTACATTGCTCAGCCAGGGTGGATTCCATTGAGCAGGATTCTGGGAGGTTAGTAGAACATATGGCTGGCATTTCCTTTTTATCCTTTTGACCCTTCCCAAATTCTTCTGGTTGGTGGTAGCTTGTTAATTCCACATTCCAGTGTAACCTCCTGTTGCAAGATAACTCTTGCAAGTCATTACTATTTTGCCTGGCAAGGGTGGGCATTTTGGTCAGCATTTCCCCTAACACATGCATACTCTCAAAGTTTAATTATCATCTTATCTCCTCTTTTTTTTTTAACAGTTTTTCTTTAATAAGTTGAAAGGCTGTGGTGAATTTAGTCAACTATTCTGTACTGAAGACCCCTCCTCCAACCTTACTCACTGCTCTCCAAGCCCCAGATATAAATTTCTAGCCTCTTGTTAAAATTTCTACAATAGTGTTTCAAATTTAATGTGTCACTAACAAAGCTCATCAACTTCTCTCTCTCAATATGTTCCTCCATCTCCTTAAATAGATGTTCTTTTTAAAACTTTCCTGTTATTTAAGTCAGTATGCTCTTAATTACACAACTCAAGAATCCTGTAGGTATCGTCTCTAAATATCAGGGTACATTTTTTATTTGCTATCCATGTTTGTTGAACCTTCCTCAGTCTACTAAGAATTTTCTATACATTACTACATGTTCATTTAGTGAATAGAATATGGGTTGAAGCCAGAAAGAACTACATACGAATATCTTCTCCAATGAGTGGTTGTACCCTTGAGTATAGAAGAGAAAATCTCAGTTAAAGGGAAGCATACAGATCAAAGTTTAGTCCCATGAATATTCATGCAGTTCTGTTTCCATCACATTTCAATAGCTTTATCTAATCCTTTTTCCTCCACTGCAGACTCTTACTTGAATCATGTACAACTGAAACTTACAAATAGCTGAAATTTTAAATAAAAATAAAAATAAAAATTTATTTTGATACTGGGAAATGGCTACCTTAAATGAAGTTCTGTAAACATTCTTTTGATATTATGCTCAAGAACATGGACCTGAGAACCTACTTGAGAAGGCAGTTTTTGTATGATTCCTTAAAATAGGTTTAAATACATTTGCATTTGGATAACATTAGGCCAAGACTATGCACGCTAAGCATAGTCCTATCTTATTCACATCTCCCAGTCACTTTGGTTTCTTCCTAGCCTTTTTCAGCCATTTATCTGCCCTGGCCCAGTGGTCATGTTGTCTTTTAATTTTGGTCTATATATTTAAAGTAAAAAAAAAAAAAAACAAGAAGAATGCCAGAAAAATAAATAAAACAAGATCATAAATTTAAAGAAAAGGATAACAAGTCTGGTTTCAAATAAGTTTTCAATTTCTTAGAAGAATATATTTGAGAGCTTAAAAATATCAGCACTCCAGTTTCAGAGCCACCTTCCTCATAAAGGACTTTCTCTCTTCCTCATTTGTACTCTGACAACACTCTGTGTGCTTCTCTAATGTGAAAAATTGATCTCTGAGCTTCAGTTTCCTTTTCCATAAGTGTTTTACTAATTTGACCTACCTCATTTTAGTTTTCAAGACTAAAGTGAAGTCGCTCAGTCATGTCCGACTCTTTGCGACCCCATGGACTGTAGCCTACCAGGCTCCTCCATTCTTGGGATTCTCCAGACAAGAGTACTAGAGTGGGTTGCCATTTTCTTCTCCAGGGGATCTTCCTAACCCAGGGATTCAAAGCAGGTTTTCTGCTTAAAGGAGATATATAAGTAAAATGCATAGCTCAATGTCTGACAAAGAGTTGAAGGAGTTTCATATTAGTTAATCAGTTTGTGTTAGCTATTTCTTTGTTTTCCAGCGGACAACAAATTCCTTCAGCATAAGCTCTTGTTTGTGCACGTTTGGGTCACCCCTCAGTGGCACTATACTAGGATGAGGAGGTGTATAAGGAAATCATAGGCCAGTTCCCAACCCCAGACATGTTGATTCATTCAAACAGGGTTAAGATTTGGACACAGTTCTTATTCAAATATTCCCCAGATAATAATTTCAACTACCATGGTTTGGGAACTATCAATCTAAATCAACTGGCCTGATTCCCAAGCAAACTAGACTTTGCTCTGAGCTCATACATCTCAGTTTTTAAATTTATTTCTGTCCCTTTTTCCCTTGGGTCTTGGGTCACATTACTCCCTTTAATACAACAAAAATAACCTATATGTCCAGCAGGTATTGACTTCCTGAGGAATATGCATAAGGCACACTTCTCTAAGGGGAAAATAATAGGGTATATTCTACTAAATTTCATCAAGTGTCAGAGCTAAAAATAGAACAACATAGAAGACCCATTAGGGGTCCCCCTCTTAGGGTTAGAGTCCAGACAACATTGGGAAGACTACATGGTGCTCTTTTGATAGTGGGGATATTTGCAGAGGTGTTTCACTGGTGAATTTTCCTGATGATATGCCCTCTGGGGTCCAGGATATCTTCTACTGGAAGGTTTCCTATCTCTACCTTCAAGGAGCCTGCTAACAGGAAACACACCCCAGAAACAGAAAAAATATTGATTCTCTTCCTATTCCAATGTCCTTCTAGTACCCTGTACTGGATGTTGTTTATAAGACAATCAAGGGTAACTGCAGAAATTCTTTTCAACATTGGCAAAAGAAAGTATATGTGTGACTGGTTAAAGTCATCATTGAATGCATTTCTCTAAGTATTTCCCATGATTTGAAACTAATAATGAATGCATTGCTCCATGTTCTCTTGATAAAATGAATTATTAAAGTATTAATACTGACTAGAATGTTAAAAGAAACTGAAATCTAGAACTTTTTAATAGTCAGATGCAAAGTGTGGGCACTCCTTTGGGAATGTAGGGACCGTACAGTGGCCATAGTCTGCATCATTGAGCCTGGACCTGAGCTAATAGTGCCTAAGAATGTATCATTTGTGTGTCACTGGCCCCTCATGCATCCAGGATGAACACTGTACCATTAATGGCTGGTTTAAATGAATTCAGCAAGATTTGTAATGGCACAGGATTATGTATGTAAGCTGTCTCTCACGTGGTTTAACTTATATGAAGCAATTTGGCCTGTAAAAAAGAAAATTATATCTTAAAATAGAGATTGCTAATTCTCTCCAAATTTGAGTGCTCATATAAAAGAAGGAATCCAGTCAATACTTTAAGATGTTGAGGATGCTTTAAACTCTCCATGAAACCTTCAATGATTAAACCAGTCATCATCGATTTCTCTTTCCCTGAACTCTCTCTTAAACTTAAGAGACCTCCGCATCTCATAACTCAAATACCTGGAATGTACTCAATAAATACCACTGATGTTTGGTTTGCTTCTTTCAGAGGATAGAAAGGTATATATACTCCCAAATGGCAATTATAAGTTATCATATTCATTCACTGTATAACTCTTGATTCATTTCTGTCCCTTGCACTAATGAAACTGTATGCTGACATATTATGGTAAGTATGATAAAAAAAATTTAACAAGTAATGAAAGAGAGATTACCTGGGGTGGGATAGGAGGGACATTTGGGATAGTATAATTCAGTGAAAGCTTCTAAGAGAAAACACATTTGAATCAAAAACTGAAGGAAGAGAATAAGCCCATCAACTGAAGGGCTGAGGGAAGAATATTCCAGGCAGGTGGGACAGTACTAAGATCAGAAAGCAGAAGGGCTGGTATAGAAAAATGCTTTAAAATATATACCTTGAAATATCTGTGGAATCTATTTCATGGTTAATAGTCATGTTATCAGAAATATTCTGTTTTATATTCTGTCACATAATTTAAAATTGCAGTTCCAGAACACACATGCAAATTTTCAATGGAAGTAATTTTTGAGCTCAAATATCATCATCTAATGTTAAAACTTTGCTCTTTGTTTATAGTTGCTAATTCTGTTATTAATATTAATAGATCTTTGAATATTCAAATTTCAAAGATACTGTATATTTCTTTAAATTTATTTTAAATTATATGAATTAATCACACTAAGTATGTTAATAGCTGGGAAATAGTCAGCAAGCATTTATTGAGATCATAATAATATAAGCAAAGGATGTTACTTATTTTTCCTACCATCTTTGATTTCACATGGGTGACAATAATAAAATGTAAGGAGACATTTTGTTGGCCCAAAGGTTTCCTTATTTTATGATCAACTCCTTGTTTGCTATAACTCAAAATAAAGTTTCTAAAAGTTTGGAAACAAATTAAACTGTGCTTAGTATTATTTTATGTTATTTTTAAAGCATAATTGTATCACTACAAAAATTGATTTTTTACTCTGCTCAAGTTAATTAAATGTGCTTGACTGGTTATATTTTCAGAAAAGCAAAACAAACTTGAAAATTGTTGCCATGGTGATGAGAAAACTTCCTAATTTGTTTTGTCAGAGCTTTCAACATTGTCCTAAAAATATGAAGTATAATTAGCCTTCATTTCTTTGATAATTATTGCCAATTTCCTGTCCAAGTCACTTTCAATATCCAGTATTATAAGAACATCAATTTAGATAATTAAATTTTAGAAGTGAGAAAATAAGTGTCAGAACAGGATTAGATTAAATAATAAATGTATTTGTACTCTGTCCAAATTGCCTTAAGTAATAGCTAAGTTTTAAAATTTATATTACTATTAATAATAGAATAATATTTATTTTATAATTTACATAGTGTTTCTATTGTTAGATTCAACACTTCATCCACATAAGAATTCTAAAACATAATACTTTTTATTTTTATTTCACAGAAGCTAATATGAATCAACAAGAAAAATACATGGATAGGTCTTTTATTCCATGATCCTCCACGAACTTCATAGTATTTTCCAGCAACATTTTTATCAACAAGATCATTCAAAGGTATAAATCTGATAGTATAACTTATTTTGAAAATCAAGATTATTTCGAAGTTCCTTGTTACAGGTAAAGAAAGTAAATTAAAAATTCAAGACATTAATAAATTTTCATTCAATTATTTTAGAATATTTACTGAGACTGATATGGTGATACAGAATTAATGTGTGTGTGTGTATATATATATATATACACATAATACCTTCTCTCAGCAATATAGTTGCAATAAGAACAATCACATACATAATGACAATATAGGGGTAAGTGCTGTGATAGGTGTATGCCTGATTAGTATGAGACAATCAGGATTGAATCAGTCCAATTCAGCATCCTGGGACAAATTGAGTATTATCTTCCTTCATAGGTTGATAATGTAAGCACAACTTTGAATGACTATTAGTAGTTATATAGGTAAAGACGAGAAGGAATTCCTAAGATAGTATACTGAAGTAGCAAAAGCAAAAGGCATGGGATTATAGGATTTGTTCCAGTATTTGCAAGTATCTGAGATGCCTGGAAAGTCAGATTCAAGTGGGGATTTGGCAGGACACGACTAAGGTCATATCATTAGGTCTAAGGTACCAGACTCTAGAGAATAAACTTTAATCTGGCCACTTCTTGAAGTTTTATGATTAAATATAGTATAGTCTGAGGCTTCCAAGGTAGCACTAGTGGTTAACAAAGGGAAAAAGAAAAAGGGTAAGGAAGATCCCCTGGAAGAGGGCGTGGTGACGCTCTCCAGTATTCTTGCCTGGAGAACCTGATGGTCAGGGGAACCTGGCAGGCAACAGTCCATGGAGTTGCAGTCAGACATGAATGGAGCAATTTAGCATGCACACACACAGTATAGTTTAGGTATTTGAGAGTCACATTTTTAATTGGCTATTGACAATGTTTTTGTTTAAAAATATAAAATGTACATTGTAAAGTCTAATCACACAAATTTTAATGGTAAAAGTGAAATATTTCACCACACTTCCATTTCCCACAGCTAACTGCTAAAGTTGTCTTTTCTCCAATTTTTCTGTACATATGAGAGACTGAAATTCTATTTATCCACCTATCTATCATCAGGATAAATGAAAGGGATCATGCGTATTTTGGGTTCCACATTTTTTAACTAAATTGATTGTAGCTACTCTAAAAAGTGTTAGAATTACATAATATGACTATATTACAATAATTTAAC
The DNA here is from genome assembly GCA_006408695.1 of Aepyceros melampus. Taxonomy (NCBI): domain Eukaryota; kingdom Metazoa; phylum Chordata; class Mammalia; order Artiodactyla; family Bovidae; genus Aepyceros; species Aepyceros melampus. Next base: position 174,091 of record SJXQ01001375.1, on the reverse strand, counting down.
CAGTCTCTAAACCTGAACACTTGATGGTTTCCATCTTTGCTATTAAAGAAATTATTTTAATACACAGTCACATATGTTGACATGACCTATACATGTTACATTTTATGTAGAATAAGTTCCTAACTTTGGCAGGGCTACACTGAAAGTTCTACACATTATTAGTTTTTATTTAAATAACTGAATTACTTTCTAATTCTTTGTGTGAATTTTTACCCTTTATTGGCATTTTAAATTATAAATAAATCTATTCAAACCCAGTTCTAATTCAAAATATCAAATATTTCATAATATTATAGCCTTTTCTGCTTTCAGATGTTTTTATTCATATTAATAATATATATTTATATTCAAACACACACACACAAAAAAAAAAACAAAATGAAGCAAAAGATCTTTGCAAGTTTTTTTCCTCTTCCATTTTCCTTTTGACAGAGTAGACAGCTAGGCCTTCTCAATTGAAACAAAATCTGGCCATTAGTCTACAATATTATTTCCATGATACACCCTCAAATACAAATACAAATATAATTGTCACATTTATTTTGCTCTTTTATAGCATTATGGAAAAACTGCTGTGAATCACTATCTAAAACTACTCTGTAAGTATAGACTCAAAATGTTGAATATTATAAAAGGAAAGAAAAAAAAAGCTAGATTTAAATATCAGCTTTCAGCTGGTAAAACTTTAATCTGATCTTGAAGCAGTGACATATAAAACCCATGCATAGCTATGTTGTTTTAGGAAAAGATCATTATTTCTATTTTAAGTGAAAGTGTTAGTCAGTCATGTCTGACTCTCTGTAACCCCATGGACTGCAACCCGCCAGGCTCCTCTGTCCATGGGATTCTCTAGGCTAGAATACTGGAGTGGGTAGCCATTTCCTTCTCCAGAGGATCTTCCTGACCCAGAGATCGAGCCTTGGTTTCCTGCATTGCAGGCAGATTCTTTACTGTCCCACCTACTAGGGAAGCAAAAGTAACAATACTTAAATGGAAAGTCAGAGAGTAGACTTTCTAATGAGTGCCGCTGTGCTGTGCTTAGTCACCCAGTCTTGTCTGACTATTTGAGACCCCATGGACTGTAGCCTGCCAGACTCTTCTGTCCATAGGATTCTCCAGGCAAGAACACTGGAGTGGGTGCCCATGTCCTCCTCCAGGATATCTTCCCAACCCAGGAATCGAACTCAGGACTTCTGTGGATTCTTTACTGTCTGAGCCACCAGAGGAGTCCAAGAATACTGCAGTTGATAGCCTAACCCTTCTCCAGGGGAACTTGCCAACCCAGGAATTTAACCAGGGTCTCCTGCATTGCAGGCAGATCTTTACCACCTGAGCTACCCAGGAAATCCCCTTTCTAATGAGTACATTCAACTAAAGCAATTTTGCTTTCAATTAGTTATAAAGTATCTAGTAAGTAGTGTGAGATGCCTGCCGCCATGTTTTATGAAGCTCAGGGGAAAGAATGAGAGATGAGGTCAAGAGTCAGAAACACTTCTCAGCAAATGATTTGTTTTCAGTCCACGAATAAACTCAGAGTCCTTAGTGAAATTATTGCCCAGGACCAGGTAAGTTTCCCAGGTGGCTCAGTGGTAAGGAATCTGCCTGCCAATGCAAGAGATGAAAGTTCAAACCCTAGGTCGGGAAGATCCCCTGGAGGAGGAAACGGCAACCCATTCTTATATTCTTGTCTGGGAAATCCTTCACACAGGGCTACAGTTCTGTGGGGATCACAAAGAATTAGACATGACCTAATGACTGAACAACAGCCAAGTAAGCAATTAAAAGTGTAAACGTGGTGATAGGTGAGTGCACCTGGCAACAGTGTCAACTGAGTCGTGTTTGATATGCAGACCCAGACACCAAGGAACTTAAAGGATCTCAAGGGTTACTTCCAGGAGTTTCTTGATTCTAAAGTTGGAGGTTAGTGTTAGAAAGAGAGAAGTAGAGATACCTGCAGGGATAAAGAGATGTTGAAAATCTAGAATTGCAGTTCAAAGGAAATTCTCTAAGGATAAAAAGGATTTATTATTTGGACCAGTCTCTACTCCAAAATTAAAATACTAGATCAAGAATCATCCACAGATCAAGGAAAGGTTTTCAGTGTAGTTTTTTCCAGTGTCTGCAACAAGCGGAGGGAGCTGAGATATGAGACTAATGGGAGCAAGGTGAGGACCAAATTCAAGAACTGATGCTGAGAGATAAAACAAAAATTAAGACAAAGCATAACAAGACAGAGCAAGTCCAGAAGCAGACTGCAAAGTTGCAATCTAAGGAGAAGAGTTTATCTGATAGCAAATATAATGTATTTAAATTGAGTTATATAAACTATCACTCCTTATATTCACACATGAGGAAGTAAAACTTGGATTAAAACTGTAAATGAGACTTTGCTTTTATTTTCCTAAGGGAAAACAGGACATCTATAGGAAAACTGGGAAAGTCTCTGACCCCAGGAAGTTATTACTGAAATTTAAGACAATTCAGGAACTTAAAAATGGGGGGTGAAGATTAAAGGAAAAGCAAAATGTGTGCCTAGGCATAGTATTTTATATCATCAGACTTCATCTGTGTTTATTCTGAAGGATAGGTAATTTTTCTCTCACAGTCTCTTTTTTACATTTTTTAAATTTTCCAAAAGAACAATGAATATGTGTAAATTATGTAACAAAAATAGTTGCTAGTATGGTTTGAAATGAACTTTATTGAGGTATAATATGTATATAATAAAATGCATCTATTTTATGTGAGCATTTCAATAATTTTAATGAATTCATTATACAGTCTTGTGATCACCACCACAGTTCAAATATAGAACATTTCCATCACCCCAAAAGTTCCCTTGTGCCTCTTTCCAGACAATAACTCTACCCTCAACCTCAAGCAACCATAACATTACTTTTCGTCATTAGAGACTGAATTGTTCTCCTTTCTGGTGGTTCTTTTCTAAGTTGCTGGTTGGTTGATTGGTTGATTTCGCTCAGCATGTTTGTAAAGTTCATTTATGCCATAACAGCTCTCCGTTCAGTTCAGTTCAGTCGCTCAGTCATGTCCGACTCTTTGCGACCCCATGAATCTCAGCACGACAGTAGTTCATACATTCTTATTTCTGAAGAGTACTTCACTGTGAGAATAAACCATATTGCGTTCATCCATCCTCCTTTGTTGTTGAAGTTGTTCAGTCACTGCCGTGTCCAACTCTGTGCAACCCCATGGACTGCAGCATGCCAGGCTTCCATGTCCTTCACTGCCTCCTGTAATTTGCTCAAACTCATGCTCATTGAGTAGATGATGCCATCCAACCATCTCAGAATCTGTTGCCCCCTTCTTCCACCTTCCCTGATTCTTTCCCAGCATGAAGGTCTTTCCAATGACTTGGCTCTTCACATAAGTGGCTAAAGTATTGGAGCTTCAGATTCAGCATTCATTCTCCTAATGATGAGAATTAGGAGTATTCTCAATTTTATATAATTAAAATAATGTTTTCAAAAATATGTATATACAAATCTGTGTGTGAATATGTCTTCATTTTTTCTTGTGAAAATGCAAAGGAGTGGGATTTCTTGGTTATATTGTACCTGTATATTCAACTTGAGAAGGAACTCACAAACTATCATCCAATTTTATACACTTTTCAACAGTGTGTGAGTGTTCTGGTTGCTATGCATGCTTGACAACATTAATATTGACAATGTTAATTTTAAGCATTCCAGCAGGCATGTAGTAGTATCTCATTCTTGTTATAATGTTATTTCTCTAATCACTAATGATACTGGGCATATATTCATGTGTGTATGGGTCCTTAGTATATCTTCCTTTGTAATGTGTCAGTTAAAACTCTATGTGCATTTTAAAAATTGAGTTTGTGCTTCTATTAATTTGTGAGAGGTTTTCTGGTTTGTTTTTATAATGAGACAATCATCCCTTTGTCAGATATATGTATTGTGGCTATTTTCTCTAAGCCTGTGATTTGCCTTCTTGACTTAACAATTCCTTTCAAAAAGCAGCAGTTTTAAATCTTAAGGATATTCATAAAAGGGTGTTGAATTTTGTCAAAGGTCTTCTCTGCATCTATTGAGATAATCATATGGTTTTTATCTCAGTTTGTTAATATAGTGTACCACATTGATTGATTTGCAAATACTGAAGCATCCTTGCACCCCTGGAATAAAGTGCCCTTGGTCATGATGTATAACATTTTAATATGTTGTTGGATTCTGTTTGCGAGAATTTTGTTGAGGATTTTTGCATCTATGTTCATCAGTGATATTGGCCAGTAGAGTTGTTGTTTTTTGTTTTGTTTTGTTTTGTTTTTGGTGGCATCTTTGTTTGATTTTGGTATTAGGATTATGAGCACCTTATTTGGCTGAGATGGTAAAGCGTCTATCACAATGCGGGAGATCCAGGTTCGATCCCTGGGTTGGGAAGATCCCCTGGAGAAGGAAATATCAATCCACTCCAGGACTATTGCCTGGAAAATCCCATGGACAGAGGAGCCTGGTACGTTATGGTCCATGGGGTCTCAAAGAGTTGGACACGACTGAGTGACCTCACTATATAGATGAGTTTAGGAGTTTGCCTTCCTCTGCAATTTTCTAGAAGAGTTTTGAGTACACTAGGTGTTTGGTTCAGTTCAGTTCAGTGGCTCAGTTGTGTTTGACACTTTGCGACTCCATGTACAGCAGCACACCAGGCCTCCCAGTCCATGACCAAATTTCGGAGTTTACTCAAACTCATGTCCATTGAGTCAGTGATGCCATCCAACCATCTCATTCTCTGTTGGCCCTTTCTCTTCCCACCTTCAAGCTTTCCCAGCATCAGAGTCTTTTCAAATGAGTCAGCTCTTCATATCAGGTGGCCAAACTATTGGATTTTCAGCTGCAACATCAGTACTTCCAATGCATATTCAGGACTGATTTCCTTTAGGATGGACTGGTTGGATCTCCTTGCAGTCCAAGGCAAAACTAAAAAGCCTCTTGATGAAAGTGAAAGTGGAAAGTGAAAAAGTTGGTTTAAAGCTCAAATTCAGAAAAAGAAGATCATGGCATCTGGTCCCATCACTTCATGGCAAATACATGGGGAAAAGTGGAAACAGTGTCAGACTTCATTTTTTGGGGGCTCCAAAATCACTGCAGATGGTGACTGCAGCCATGAAATTAAAAGACGCTTACTCCTTGGAAGAAAAGTTATGACCAACCTAGATAGCATAGTCAAAAGCAGAGATATTACTTTGCCGACTAAGGTCCGTCTAGTCAAGGCTATGGGTTTTCCAGTGGTCATGTATGGATGTGAGATTTGGATTGTGAAGAAAGCTGAGTACGAAAGAAATGATGCTTTTGAACTGTGGTGTTGGAGAAGACTCTTGAGAGCCCCTTGGACTGCAAGGAGATCCAACCAGTCCATTCTGAAGGAGATCAACCCTGGGATTTCTTTGGAAGGAATGATGCTAAAACTGAAGCTCCAGTACTTTGGGCACCTTATGCGAAGAGTTGACTCATTGGAAAAGACCCTGATGCTGGGAGGGATTGGGGGCAGGAGGAGAAGGGGCTGACAGAGGATGAGATGGCTGGATGGCATTGCTGACTCGATGGATGTGAGTCTGAGTGAAGTCCGGGAGTTGGTGATGGACAGGGAGGCCTGATGTGCTGCAATTCATGAAGTCGCCAAGTGTCGGACACGACTGAGCAGCTGGACTGAACCGATGTGTATATATGTGTGTATGTCTAATATGTCTCTTTCTTTCACATAACATTATATAAATTCTACTTTGATTATAAATATCTGTCAAAAACTATGGAAAATATATGGCTTAATCAGACTGAATGGAGATTCAATGGTAGTGGTGGTTCATAAGCTAAAAAACTTTCTAAGTCTTAAAATTATTAATTTTATTTCATAACCTCACAGTGGGTAACATGGGGCCTTTCTACAGTTAGCACTGAATAAATGTGAAAAGAGGCTTGTTACTCAATAAAATGAAACAAGTTTTTTATAAAGTGTATATGCCTATACCAGCTGGTACATTGGATAAAGTACCAAAATTGCTTCACTTGTTTGTCTTTATAATGCCTTATTCAAAAAAATACTTGAAATTATTTATGAAACATGTCAGTAAAAGTGATATGATTAAGGAAATGAATTTAAAGGGAAAGTGAAAGTAAGCAGAGATCTCAAAGCTGAGAGGCAATGATATTACAAAAAAAAAGAAAAGAAAAGAAAAAACTGCTGAAAGATCTTGCTAAAGATATGTTTGTTCATGATTTGGTTCTGAGTTTTCTATAGGGCCCTCACCAAAGGAAACAATTCCTGAGTCAGTGACAATTTTATAAAAGCAGATAATATAAGAATTTCTTTGGTTGTGTTTTGTTTCCTATTGCTGCCACAAAGATCACCTATGACTTAATAGGCACTTTCAAAAAGCAGAGACAATATAACTTGACTTGGTGGGTGATGACCTAGAAATTTATGATGAACAAAACACAGGTAAGTAAGAAATGCTTGCAGCAAAGAGAATATCAAGCTAAAATTTGAAAATATCTGACATCATTGTTTATTAATAGTTTTATAATCACCCCAAAAGGGAGAAACTTTCTTAGTCTATACTTTTTCATCTGAAAAATTCTGATTTCGAAGTAGATGACATTTAATCTATCTTGCTAGCTGTGAGAATCTGTTTGCACTTATACTCTGGACTCAGATAAACAAAATGGGTTGCCCTGAAAAAGGAAAACAGTGTTCAGTATGATTGTGAGTGCCAGAGTACCAGAAAGATAACAATGGCTCATTGAATGCCTTAATGTATTAATTCTATAATATTTTTAAGTGTTTAATTTTTGTATAAAGATTTTAGACATAGTTTTTCTTATATAGCAACTCTTCATTTCTGACTTCTTGCTCTGAGTATCATCAATTGGGAAACTGTACTGGTACATGCAGCTGAAAAATCAAACTCTTCAAATCCTCCCATCCATTACAAGGCCCACCTACACACTCAAAATTTAGAAAACTGAAAAAAAAAATTTAGAAAACTGGAAAAAATAAGAACATAAAAAGGAAAATGTAAATTTCAAGCTGTCCAATAAGTAAAAGATCTACTTGTTGAGAGATAAAGACAATTGTTCTGCCTTCTATATACATTTTTAAAATATCAACAGGTTTATGGAATTATTTCACCTACCAGAAAGCTAGTAGAGCTCATCCATGAATTCAGTAAAGTTTCTGGATACAAAATTAATATACAGAATCTATTATTGCATTTCTATATATTTACAATGAAATATAAGAAAGAGAAATTAAGGAAGAAATCCCATTTACCATCATATCAAAATGAATAAAATACCTGGGGGAAAAAATCTACCTAAGGAGACAAAGAACCTGTACTCTGAAAACTGTAAGACATGAATGAAAGAAATGGAAAACAGCACAAACACATGGAGAGATATACCATGTTAATGTTCTTGGACTGGAAAAATTAATATTGTTAAAATGACCATACTACCCAAGGCAGTCTATAGATTCAGTGCAATTCTTAGTAAATTGACAATGATATTTTTCATAGAATTAGAATTAAAAAAAATTTTTTTAATTTGTATGGAAACACAAAAGTCCCTGAATAGCCTAAACAATCTGGAGAAAGAAGAATAGCCTGGAGGCTGGAGGAATCAGGCTCCCTGACTTCAGTCCATACTACAAAGCCACAGTAATCAAAACACTATGGCGTTGGCACAATCAGACACATAGATCAATGGAACAGGATGGACAGCCCAGACATAAACCTGCACACTTAATCTATGGCAAAGCAGTGAAGAATACACAGTGGAGAAATGAAAACAGTCTCTTTACCAAGTAGTGCTGAGAAAACTGGACAGCTACAGATAAAAAAATAGAGATGATTTGAGAGAGTAGCAATGAAATGTGTATATTACCATATGTGAAATAGATGACCAGTCCAAGTTCAATGCATGAAACAGGGCACTCAAAGCCAGGGCACTGGGACAACCCTGAGGGAGGGGATGGGAAGGGAGGTGGGAGGGGGTTCAGGATGGGGGACACATGTATACCCATGGCTGATTCATGTCAATGTATGGCAAAACCACTACAACACTGTAAAGTAATCAGCCTCCAATTAAAATAAATAAATAAAAATTTTAAAAGAATAAAATTAGAATATTCTCTAACCAAATACAAAATAAAAACCTCAAAATGGATCAAAGACTTAAATGCAAGACCAGATACTATAAAACTCATAGAGAAAAACATAAACAGAACACACTGACATAAATTACAGCAATATTTTTTGGTTCCCTATCTTAAAGTAATGGAAATGTAAACAAAAATAAACAAATAGGGCCTAGGCAAACATAAGCTTTTGCATAGCAAAGAAAACCATAAACAAAAGGACAACCTACTGAATGGAAGAAAATATTAATATCTGCAAATAATGCTACCAACAAAGGATTGATTACCAACATACGCAAACAGCTCTTACAGCTTAATATCAATAAAACAAACAACCCAATCAAAAAATGGTCAGAAGACCTGAATAGACATCTCTCCAAAGGGGACATATGGATGGCCAACTCAAGCTTAAAGTATTCATAATTACTCAGGACATGCAAATCAAAACTACAATGAGGTATCACTTCACACCAGTCAGAATGGCCATCATTAAAAACTCTACAAATAACAAATACTGGAGAGGATGCACAGAAAAAGGAGCTCTTTTTACATTATTGGTGGGAATGTAAATTTGTGCAACCACTATAGAGAACAGTACAAGGGTTCCTTATAAAACTAAAATTAGAGTTACCATGATTCTGTAATGCCTCTCCTGTACATATATCCTGAGAAAATTCTAATTCATAAAGATACATGTATCCCAATATTCATAGCAGCACTATCTACAATAGCCAAGACATGGAAGCTATCTAAATGTCCATTGACAGATGAATGGATAAAGAAGATACGGTATATACACACAATGAAATACTACTCATAAAAATGAATGAAGTATTGCCATTGTGCAGCAACATGGGTAGACCTAGAGAATATCACACTAAGTGAAGTCAGACAGAGAAAGAAAAATATCCTATGATATGACTTATATGTAGAATCTAAAAAAGGATACAAATGAACTTATTTACAAAACAGTAATAGACTCACAGATATAGAAAAGAACTTATGGTTACCAAAGGGGAAAGAGAAGGGATAGAGGGATAAATTGGGAGTATGAGAGTAACAAATACAAACTGGAATACATAAAACAAAAAAGTAACAAGGATTTACTATATAGTGCAGAGTATTATATTTAATATCTTATAATAACCTATAAGGAAAAGAATCTGAAAAAATAATATATGTATAAATAAATCGCTTTACTGTATACCTAAAACTAACACAACACTGTAAATTCATTATACTTCAATTTTTTAAAAATCGCTTAAAAAGAAATACAAGTTCATTATGAAAATAAATAGCAAAGAAATGTAGATAAGTAAATAATAATTACCCATAATTACATCTTCTATAAAAAACTCACAATTACTATTTTGGTGAATTTCTAAATAGCAGTTTTTTTTAATATATTTAAATATAATAATAGCATAAAACATTTATTGAACTTACTGTGTCACAAACTATGCTATATACTTTACATGCATTTCTCATATAAATCAACAACCTCCTGAATTAGTGTACATATATTAATTAGTATTTAGTATACATATATTCATAGATACACACATACTAAACTTTGTAATATTCATGTGTATGTCCATTTTAAATCCTTCTCTCATCTAAAGATTACATTATGAGCAGTACTTCATGTGCATTAGAATTACTTATCACTCCATGGCACCTCACCCCATAGCCTGCAAGGAACAACATTAAGATATCACGAAACCACCTCTTGACTCCCTGAACAAGAATGGACTCTTTGCTAAGTAAGGCCAATCCACCAACCTTGCCCAAGAAAATGAAATTGAGGAACAGAAAATGAATCAAGCATTCAGGGGTCTGTACTGGAGCTTGAGGCCATTTTCAACAGTGGGCCCATTAAGCAAAGAAAGCTTGTCTGAAAGGAAAAACGGGAATGGAAGAGGTACCCAGAAAGGAGCAGAAGTAAGAAACTGAACAATTCTGTGTCCAGGAAGAGAGGGGAGACAGGAAGAATAGCTGCCAGAGGCATTTCCAGTTCAGGGAGATCTTTCTATCTTTCCTCCAAATGGATTCCAAAACACTTCTCTGTATCTTTTCTCTAGACATATTTTAAAATTAATTTAAACATGTTTCTGTTCTTTTTTTTAAATTAATTTTTATTTTTCAGTTTGTTTTGCTTTACAATAGTGTATTCGTTTTGCTATACATTGACATGAATCAGCCACGAGTGTACATGAACTCCCAATCCCGACCCCTACCTCCCCCCTCCTGCCCCACACCATCTCTCTGGATTATCCCCGTGCCACAGTCCCAAGCATCCTACATCCTGCATCGAACCTAGACCGGGGATTCATTTCACTTATGATATCATACATGTTGCACTGCCATTTCCCCAAATCATCCCTCCCTCTCCCTCTCCCACAGAGTCCAAAAGGCTGTTCTATACATCTGTGTCTCTTTTGCTGTCTCGTGTACAGGTTTATCATTACCATCTTTCTAAATTCCATATATATGTGTAAGTATACTGTATTGGTGTTTTTCTTTCTGGGTTACCTCACTCTGTATAATTTCTGTTCTTAAGATACCATATAAATATGTGCTAATAATGACTAACTTGCTTTCACCTTGCTAAGTGAAAGACATTATTCCATTTTATGTTCATTTATCTCATTTAATGTCTTTTAATCTTGATATCACCTCTGAGAGATAAGTATTATTATCTTAATTTTGCATATGAGGAAACTCAAGCTTAAAGCTCTTGAACAGAAGGTGCTGTTTAGGAATGGCAGGTTTACTGCTCTCACTAACACCACCCTTCTCCAACCATACATTTTTTGCCTTTGTCAACTCCTCAAACCTTACTAAAATGACTGAAAGGAGGGTTTCTGAAAAGGCTTATCCACCCTGAAACTAAGAATACAAGAGCAGTAAAAAGCAAATAGACAAATGGAATTGATGGACTAAATCCAAGAAAGCTGAGTTCTAAACTGACAGTGAGAAAATTTGAAAAGCAACTCATTTTCCCATTTATTACTGACCTCAGAACTCAACAGAGCACTAAAATTGCCAGAGAAGATGGGGCTGAAAACTGGAGAAATCATTGATAATTTTGAAGCCCCATATCTGGAATTCTGCTCCACACATGGAAACACCTTCTCCTCCTCTTCCCATCCTTTCCCAGAAGGATATTATAGGTTTAATCCAGGGAAACAGTAAAATGGAGGGTGCCTCACATGGAAGATACCAGTGTATCCAGGGGTATTGATGCTATGTCAAAAGCAGAGACATTAGATACAAGTGTTCATTGACACGCTTTTCCAAATGCTGGCAGCCAGATTCTTCCCATTCATGGAGGAGACTGGAACACTTATATCAGGAATCAGACTAACCCGAGTTGAAAGACCCTGACATCAAGAGTTCCCTAATGAAACAAGATAGGCATTTCACTACCCAGTCAACAAACTCCACTCACATGTACAAAGCTTCCAGTAAAATCTCTAATACAAATATCCTATGGCCACTAGATATACACAGACAAAATACAAGTGAATATAAAAATGGCAATTTGGATAAATTTTTTTAAAGACTCAAAATATTCTGATTGATGTGAATATGAATACATGAGAGAGTCATGAGATGATAAACCTATGGGAAAAAAGAATCCAGAATGTTTTAAAGAAGTGCATTCAATGGTCACAAAGAAGAGCTCTTGGATGTTAAAATATAATGGCAGAAATAAAAAATTCAATAGAAATTCTTGATGATAAAGTTGAGGAAAGCTTATCAAAAGTGAAGCAAAAGGGTAAAGTTATGGAAGATAAAATAGGCAGGTAATAGGTAAATTAGTAGGACCAGTCCATGAAATTTAGAAGCAGAGAACACAGGAAGAGGAAGGCAGGAAACCAACACAGAAATAATTCAAGAACCTTTGCAAGAACTGAAGCACATCACATTCAGACTAAAATGGCTCATTGTGTCTTTACGATTAGGAGTGAGAAAAGTATACCACAAGACACAGCATTGTGAAATTTCAGAATACTAAATTCAGAATAATAAAAATAATAAGAGAAGCACTTAGATTAAAGTTCACAATTCATTAAGAAGATTACTAATCAATTTGTCAGTATGGCATAGAGGCTAAGAGCATGAGCTTGCCATTAAACTCAGCTGAATTCAAGCCCCAGACTAGCCCCCTAACTCTGGGAAAGTCATTGCAACCCTGTGTCTCAGTTTCCCGTAAAAAAAGGAAATTAAAGTAATACCCAACTTATAGGTTTGTTGTGAGAATTGCATGAGATAATGAACATAAATACATATGGACGTGTGACTGGCACATATTTAGTGATGAGATAATGTTAGCCTTTATTACTGAGCCTCTTATTAGCAACTCTAGAAGCTAGAAGACCATAGATCAATGCCATCATAATTCTGTGGGTATATGTTTTCTAGTCTAGAATTCTATTCCCAGCCAGTTATTAAGTATGAGAGTAAAATTTTTAAATTTTCAGAGTGCACAGTATCAAAAATTTTTTCCTCTTATGTGCAGCTCCTCAGGAATCTATGTTCTTCCAAAACAAATAAAACTAAGAGAGAAAGGCATAGAATCCAGGAAAAAATTTTATGCAAAAGATGGAAAGAAAGTCCTCAGGATTGTGGTGAAAGGAGATGTCAGACAAGAGCGAAGCTTCAGCCATGCAGAAATGGGAAGTCAGAGGCTCATGACTTTGTTTTTAGGAGGATAATATTGATGCTTAAGGTCTGTGTATATAGTGAAAGGAGATTTGCACAACTGGGATAGTGAACTATAACTATATAGGAAGTTAAAAATAGACAACAATAGCATCACCTAAAAGTTAAAAAAAATAACAACAAGGAAAACCAAAACTAGTTCAAAAAGGGAAAAGTAATAACAGTACTCAATATGATTCAGCAAGTTCTCATGTTTATAAGGTCATAATACTATACACACTGTAATGGTAAACCAAAATTATGATGAAATTCTGTTGAGAAAGGGAAGGAGTAAGTGTGTACGTGTAAGCTGGGAATGGGGATAGAAGCAGTGAAAGACACCTAAATTTGTATTTTCTACAGTAGAAAATCAATTGTACTGCCTAAAACTGAAAAATGAAGCTGTTACTTGGTTTTTATTTTTTATTTTTATTTTTTTAATCTGTTTTATTTATTTTTTTTACTTTACAATATTGTATTGGTTTTTGCTATACATTGACATGAATCCACCAAGGGTGTACATGTGTTCCCCATCCTGAACCCCTATCCCATCTCCCTCCCCATCCCATCCCTCTGGGTCATTCCAGTGCACCAGCCCCAAGCACCCTGTATCAGGCATTGAACCTGGACTGGTGATTCGTTCCACATGTGATAATTTATGTGTTTCAATGCCATTCTCCCATATTATCCCACTCTCGCCCTCTCTCACAGAGTCCAAAAAACTGTTCTAAACATCTGTGTCTATTTTTCTGTCTCACATACCATCTTTCTAAATTCCATATATATGCATTAGTATACTGTAATGGTTTTTTTCTTTCTGGCTTACTTCACTCAGTATAATAGGCTCCAGTTTCATCCACCTCATTAGAGCTGATTCAAATATATTCTTTTGAATGGCTGAGTAATATTCCATTGTGTATATGTACCACAGCTTTCTTATCCATTCATCTGCTGATGGACATCTAGGTTGCTTCCATGTCCTGGCTATTATAAACAGTGCCGCAATGAACATTGGGGTACATGTGTCTCTTTCAATTCTGGTTTTCTCAGTGTGTATGCCCAGCAGTGGGATCGCTGGGTCATAAGGCAGTTCTATTTGCAATTTTTTAAGGAATCCCCACACTGTTCTCCATAGTGGCTATACTAATTTGCATTCCCACCAACAGTGTAGGAGGGTTCCCTTTTCTCCACACCCTCTCCAGCATTTATTGCTTGTTGACTTTTGGATCGCAGCCATTCTGACTGGTGTGAAATGGTACCTCATTGTGGTTTTGATTTGCATTTCTCTGATAATGAGTGATGTTGAGCATCTTTTCATGTGTTTGTTAGCCATCCGTATGTCTTCTTTGGAGAAATTTCTGTTTAGTTCTTTGGCCCACTTTTTGATTGGGTCATTTATTTTTCTGGANCACTTGTTAAAGAGATTGTCTTTTCTCCATTGTATATTCTTGCCTCCTTTGTCAAAGATAAGGTGTCCATAAGTGCATGGATTTATCTCTGGGCTTTCTACTTTGTTCCATTGATTTATATTTCTGTCTTTGTGCCAGTACCATATTGTCTTGATGACTGTGGCTTTGTAGTAGAGACTGAAGTCAGGTAGGTTGATTCCTCCAATTCCATTCTTCTTTCTCAAGATTGCTGTGGCTATTACAGGTTTTTTGTATTTCCATACAAATTGTAAAATTATTTGTTCTAGCTCTGTGAAAAATATTGTTGCTAGCTTGATAGGGATTGCATTGAATCTATAGATTGCTTTGGGTTTTATACTCATTTTCACTATATTAATTCCTCGGATCCATGAACACGGTATATTTCTCCATCTATTTGTGTCCTCTTTGATTTCTTTCATCACGTTTTATAGTTTTCTATATATAGGTCTTTTTGTTTCTTTAGGTAGATATATTCCTAAGTATTTTATTCTTTTCATTGCAATGGTGAATGGAATTGTTTCCTTAATTTCTCTTTCTGTTGTCTCATTGTTAGTGTATGGGAATGCAAGGGATTTCTGTGTATTGATTTTATATCCTGCAACTTGACTATATTCATTGATATAGGTAGGTATATTCCTAAGTATTTTATTCTTTTCGTTGCAATGGTGAATGGAATTGATTCCTTAATTTCTTTTTCTACTTTCTCATTATTAGTGTATAGGAATGCAAGGGATTTCTGTGTATTGATTTTATATCCTGCAACTTGACTATATTCATTGATTAGCTCTAGTAATTTTCTGGTGGAGTCTTTAGGGTTTTCTATGTAGAGGATCATGTCATCTGCAAACAGTGAAAGTTTTACTTCTTCTTTTCCAATCCGGATTCCTTTTATTTCTTTTTCTGCTCTGATTGTGTGGCCAAAACATCCAGAACTATGTTGAATAGTAGTGGTGAGAGTGGGCACCCTTGTCTTGTTCCTGACTTTAGGGGAAATGCTTCAGTTTTTCACCATTGAGGATAATGTTTGCTGTGGGTTTGTCATATATAGCTTTTATTATATTGAGATATGTTCCTTCTATTCCTGCTTTCTGGAGGGTTTTTATGATAAATGGATGTTGAATTTTGTCAAAGCTCTTCTCTGCATCTATTGAGATAATCATATGGTTTTATTTTTCAATTTGTTAATGTGGTGTATTACATTGATTGATTTGTGGATATTGAAGAATCCTTGCATCCCTGGGATGAAGCCCATTTGGTCATGATGTATGATCTTTTTAATATGTTGTTGAATTCTGTTTGCTAGAATTTTGTTAAGGATTTTTGCATCTATGTTCATCAGTGATATTGGACTTTCTTTTTTTTTTTTTTTTTGTGGCATCTTTGTCAGGTTTTGGTATTACGGTGATGGTGGCCTCATAGAATGAGTTTGGAAGTTTACCTTCCTCTGCAATTTTCTGGAAGAGTTTGAGTAGAATAGGCATTAGCTCTTCTCTAAATTTTTGGTAGAATTCAGCTGTGAAGCCTTCTGGTCCTGGGCTTTTGTTTGCTGGAAGGTTTCTGATTACAGTTTCAATTCCTGTGCTTGTGATGGTTCTGTTAAGATTTTCTATTTCTTCCTGGTTCAGTTATGGAAAGTTGTACTTTTATAAGAATTTGTCCATTTTTTCCAAGTTGTCCATTTTACTTGCATATAGTTGCTGATAATAGTCTGTTAGGATATTTTATATCTGCGTGTTGTCTGTTGTGATCTCTCCATTTTCATTTCTAATTTTTTTAATTTTATTTTTGTCCCTTTGTTTCTTGATGAGTCTGGCTAATGGTTTCTCAATTTTATTTATCTTCTCAAATAACCAGCTTTTGGCTTTGCTGATTTTTGCTATGGTCTCTTTTATTTCTTTGGCATTTATTTCTGCCCTAATTTTAAGATTTCTTTCTTCTAACCCTGGGGTTCTTCATTTCATCCTTTTTTAGTTGGTTTGGGTGTAGAGTTAGGTTATTTATTTGACTCTTTTCTTGTTTCTTGAGGTAAGCCTGTATTGCTATGAACCTTCCCCTTAGCACTGCTTTTACAGTGTCCTAT
Source organism: Aepyceros melampus (assembly GCA_006408695.1). NCBI lineage: Eukaryota > Metazoa > Chordata > Mammalia > Artiodactyla > Bovidae > Aepyceros > Aepyceros melampus. Next base: position 157,699 of record SJXQ01001375.1, on the reverse strand, counting down.
TGGGTTTGTGTTGTTGTGTTTTCATTTTCATTAGTTTCTATGCATATTTTAATTTCTTCTGTGATTTGTTGGTTATTCAGCAGCATGTTGTTTAGCCTCCATATGTTGGAATTTTTAATAGTTTTTCTCCTGTAATTGAGATCTAATCTTACTGCATTGTGGTCAGAAAAGATGCTTGGAATGATTTCAATTTTTTTTAAATTTATCAAGGTTAGGTTTATGTCCCAAGATGTGATCTATCTTGGAGAAGGTTCTGTGTGCGCTTGAGAAAAAGGTGAAATTCATTGTTTTGGGGTGAAATGTCCTATAGATATCAATTAGGTCTAACTGGTCTATTGTATCATTTAAAGTTTGTGTTTCCTTGTTAATTTTCTGTTGAGTTGATCTATCCATAGGTGTGAGTGGGGTATTAAAGTCTCCCACTATTATTTTGTTATTATTAATTTCCCCTTTCATACTTATTAGTGTTTGTCTTACACATGCAGTGCTCCTATGTTGGGTACATATATATTTATAATTGTTATATCTCCTTCTTGGATTGATCCTTTGATCATTATGTAGTGTCCATCTTTGTCTCTTTTCACAGCTTTTGTTTTAAAGTCTATTTTATCTGATATGAGTATTGCTACTTCTGCTTTCTTTTGGTCTCTATTTGCATGGAATATCTTTTTCCAGCCCTTCACTTTCAGTCTGTATGTGTCCCTTGTTTTGAGGTGGGTCTCTTGTAGACAACATATATAGGGGTCTTGTTTGTATCCATTCAGCCAGTCTTTGTCTTCTGGTTGGGGCATTCAACCCATTTACGTTTAAGGTAATTATTGATAAGTATGATCCCATTGCCATTTACTTTATTGTTTTGGGTTCGAGTTTATACACCTTTCTGTGTTTCCAGTCTAGAGAAGATCCTTTAGCATTTGTTGGAGAGCTGGTTTGGTGCTGCTGAATTCTCTCAGCTTTTGCTTGTCTGTAAAGCTTTTGACTTCTCCTTCATATTTGAATGAGATCCTTGCTGGGTACAGTAATCTGGGCTGTAGGTTATTTTCTTTCATCACTTTAAGTATATCCTGCCATTCCCTCCTGGCCTGAAGAGTTTCTATGGAAAGATCAGCTGTTATCCGTATGGGAATCCCCTTGTGTGTTATTTGTTGTTTTTCCCTTGCTGCTTTTAATATTTGTTCTTTATGTTTGATCTTTGTTAATTTGACTAATATGTGTCTTAGGGTGTTTCACCTTGGGTTTATCCTGTTTTGGACTCTCTGGGTTTCTTGGACTTGGGTGATTATTTCCCTCCCCATTTTAGGGACATTTTCAACCATTATCTCCTCAAGTATTTTCTCATGGTCTTTCTTTTTGTCTTCTTCTTCTGGGACTCCTATGATCTGAATGTTGGGGCATTTAACATTGTCCCAGAGGTCTCTGAGGTTGTCTTCATTTCTTTCAATTATTTTTTCCTCTCTGTTTTATTTATTTCTACCATTCTATCTTCTACCTCACTTGTCCTATCTTCTGCCTCCGCTATTCTACTGTTGGTTCCCTCCAGAATGTTTTTGATCTCATTTATTGCATTATTCATTATATATTGACTCTTTTTTGTTTCTTCTAGGTCCTTGTTAAACATTTCTTCCATCTTCTCGATCCTTGTCTCCAGGCTATTCATCTGTAACTCCAACTTGTTTTCAAGGTTTTGGATCATTTTTACTATCATTATTTGGAATTCTTTATCAGGTAGATTCCCTATCTCCTCCTCTTTTGTTTGGTTTGGTGGACATTTATCCTGTTCCTTTACCTGCTGGGTATTTCTCTGCCTTTTCATCTTTTTTATATTGCTGTGTTTGCAGTGGCCTTTCTGTATTCTGGCAGTTTGTGGCTCCTCTTTATCATGGAGGTTCCTCGCTGTGGAGGGGTTGTACAGGTGGCTTGTCAAGGTTTCCTGGTTAGGGAAGCTTGTGTCAGTGCTCTGGTGAGTGGAGCTGGGTTTCCTCTCTCTGGAGTGCAATGAAGTGTCCAGTAATGAGTTTTCAGATGTCAGTGGGTTTGATGTAACTTTGGGCAGCCTGTATATTGAAGCTCAGGGCTATCTTCCTGTGTTGCTGGAGAATTTGCATGCTTTGTCTTGCTTTGGAACTTGTTGGCCCTTGGGTGGTGCTTATTTTCAGTGTAGGTATGGAGGTATTTGATGAGCTCCTATTGATTAATGTTCCTTGGATTCAGGAGTTCTTGGGTGTTTTCAGGATTTGGACTTAAGCCTCCTGCCTCTGGGTTTCAGTCTTATACTTACAGTACTCTCAAGACTTCTCCATCTATACAGCACTGATGGTAAAACATCTAGGTTAATAATGAAAAGTTTCTCCACAGTGAGGGACACCCAGAGAGGTGCACAGAGTTACATGGAGAAGAGAAGACAGAGAAAGGAGATAGAGGTGACCAGGAGGAGAAGAGGGGGAATCAAAAGGGGAGAGAGCAAGCTAGCCAGTAATCACTTCCTTATGTGCTCTCCACAGTCTGGATCCCTCAGAGATGTTCACAGAGTCACACAGAGAAGAGAAGAGAGAGGAATGAGACAGAGGTGGCCAGGAGGATAAAAGGAGGAATCAGAAGGAAAGAGACAGATCCAGCCAGTAATCAGTTCCCTAAGTGTTCTGCACAAACTGGAACACAGAAAGAGATTCACAGAGTTGGGTAGAGAAGAAAAAGGGGAGAGGGGAGATAGAGGCAACCTGGTGGAGAAAAAGGAAAGTCAAAAGGGAGAGAAAGCAATAAGACCAGTGATCTCGCTCCCAAGTAAAAATGGGTACTGAAGATTGGGTTCTTTAACGTACAAAGTTGATCAGTTCAGTTCAGTTCAGTCGCGCAGTCTTGTCCGACTCTTTGCGACCCCATGAATCGCAGCACACCAGGCCTCCCTGTCCATCACCAACTCCCGGAGTTCACTCAGACTCACGTCCATAGAGTCNTCCTTGGAAGAAAAGTTATGACCAACCTAGATAGCATATTCAAAAGCAGAGACATTACTTTGCCAATGAAGGTCCATCTAGTCAAGGCTATGGTTTTTCTAGTAGTCATGTATGGATGTGAGAGTTGGACTGCAAAGAAGGCTGAGCGCTGAAGAATTGATGCTTTTGAACTGTGGTGTTGGAGAAGACTCTTGAGAGTCCCTTGGACTGCAAGGAGATCCAACCAGTCCATTCTGAAGGAGATCAACCCTGGGATTTCTTTGGAGGGAATGATGCTAAAACTGAAGCTCCAGTACTTTGGCCACCTCATGCGAAGAATTGACTCATTGGAAAAGACCCTGATGCTGGGAAGGATGAGGGCAGGAGGAGAAGGGGATGACAGAGGATGAGATGTCTGGATGGCATCACTGACTCAATGGAGGTGAGTCTGAGTGAACTCCAGGAGTTGGTGATGGACAGGCAGGCCTGGTGTGCTGCAATTCATGGGGTCGCAGAGAGTCTCACACTACTGAGAGACTGAAATGAACTGAACTGAATTTAACTGAACTGAACTACGGTGGAGGTAATGAAGATAATAGTGAATTCCTTCAGAAGACCTTATGCATGTACTGTTATACACACTGCCCCCATCCCTGCAGCAGGCCACCGCCTACCCATGCCTCCATTGAAGACTCCTTGACACTCCAGGGCAAGTTTGGGTCAGTCTCTTATGGGGTCAGCGCTCCTTTTTCCTGGGTCCTGGTGCACACAAGTTTCTGTTTATGCCCTCTAAGAGTCTATTTCCCAGTTCTGTGTAAGTTATGGCAGTTCTATGGTGGCGTTAATGACAACCTCCTCCAAGAGGGTTATGCCATACGCAAATCTGCTGCACCTAAAGCACCTGTCCTTGTCGCAGTCTGTTGCGGACCCATACCTCCATAGAAGATGCTCAGACACAGTTCTGTCTCAGTCTCTGTGGGGCCCCTGGGTCCTGGTGGGCACAAGGTTTGTTTGTGCCCTCTGAGCGTCTTTGGCAGGAATGAGCTTTGATTCTAAATGTGAATTCACCCCCTCCTACCATCTTGCTGGGACTTCTCCTTTACCACCCCAGTGCCTACCTTCTTGCTGGGGTTTCTCCGACCTTGGACGTGGAGTATCTGTTCACGGCCACTGAAGCAAAGTGCAGCTGCCATTTCTGACCTTGGACATAGGATATATACTAATAGGTGTTAGCTCTTCTCTAAATTTTTGGTAGTATTCACCTGTGAAGCAATCTGGTCCTAGGCTTTTGTTTGTTGGAAGATTTTTGATTAGAGCTTGATTTCTGTGCTTGTAATGGGTCTATTAAGATTTTCAGTTTATTCCTGGTTGTTTTGGAAAGTTATACTTTTCTAAGAATTTGTCCATTTCTTCCAAGTTTTCCATTTTATTAGCATATAATTCTTCATAGTAGTCTCTTATGATCTTTTGTATTTTTATGTTGTCTCTTGTGATTTTTCCATTTCTAGTTTTATTGATTTGATACTTCTCCCATTTTCCCTTGATGAGTCTGGTTAATTGTTTTTCTATTTTATTTATTTTCTCAAAGTGCCAGCTTTTAACTTTGTTGATTTTTTCTATAGAGTCTCCATTTTTTTAAATTTACAGTTAGTCCCTTAAAAATATTATGCAATAATTCCTTTCTGAGTATGCCAAATAACCAAAAAATGAGAGAGCAAAGTGGTTTTTCTAATCCTATTCCTTCTTGCCACCAATGATTACAGTGATTAGAGTCTTTGGAGATAAGGCACCTATATAACTTGTCTACTACTGTCCTGGTGTAAGTTTATTATCCTATAATAATTATCAATTTTTCTTCTTTTACTCTTAAAACTATTCTGTTTTGGATGGTAAAGATAGAGAATCTTCCCTGGCTTTTCTGACTTTAATATGTTTCATGACAATGATACCAAATAGCCCCTTGGAAAAATGTATTGAGTACCATCTAAAGATCTGAACACAGATTTTTGGAAGTAAGTATTCATAACTTTTGAAATAAGAACAGATCATGTCAAGGGCATCTTAAATATAATTTTAAGGGTTTTCTTAAATGATCTATGTTGGAATATTCTGCCACACTTTTCAGAGATGGGCCTGTCTTTGTGTCATTTCAAAGTCAGCTCAGCTGAGTTTGTATTTAAAAGAATAAGAGAAGATATGAAAAGACTGTTCACAATAGATTAGACAATGACCCAGAAAAGATTCACCCTAAAACACAGTTACCACAAATGTTACTTGTGCAGCAAAGGGGACTTTGATGATGTGATTAAGTTAAGGATCATAAGATGAGAATATTATCAAGCCTACTTGTGTTGATCTTAAATATAATCTCAATTACTCTTGTAAGAGAAAAGTGGAAGGAAATTTGACTATAGAACAGAAGGTAAAAGTTATGAAAATTGTAGCAAAATGTTGGATTGAGAAGGAGTAACAAGTCAAGGAATGCAGGTGATCCCCATAAACTAAAAAGGACAAGGAAATATACTGAACTCTGGAGTCTCCAGAAGGAATCAACCCTGCTGATGATCTGCACAGTGAAACTGATTTTTGACTTTGCCCTCCAGAAGAGAGTTAATTTGTGTTTCGTTAGGCCTTTGCATCTGAGGTAATTATTACAGCTGCCACAGGCAACTAACACACTGATGTAGCATTGTATTATTTATAGTGAATGTTTTAAACATATTGGATCAAACAAATCTTGCAGAAGCTCTATGAAGTAAATGGGATTATCTTTCATAAAGGAAGAGTCAGAAGTTCAAAATTAAAACTATTAAGTTAATAACCCTCAGTTCTTTTTTGGCATGCTGCTGCTGCTAAGTTGCTTTAGTTGTGTCTGACTCTGTGCGACTCCATAGACGGCAGCCCACCATCCCTGGGAGTCTCCAGGCAAGAACACTGGAGTGGGTTGCCATTTCTTTCTCCAATGCATGAAAGTGAAAAATCAAAGTGAAGTCGCTCAGTCGTGTCCAACTCTTAGTGACCCCATGGACTGCAGCCTACAGGACTCCTCCATCCATGGGATTTTCTAGGCCAGAGTACTGGAGTGGGTTGTCACTTCCTCCTCCACTTATTTTTGGCATACAATGGCCAAAAAAATCAAAGGAAGTGAGGAAAAAAAAAAACTAAAACCAAAAGGACTAGAAATAACTAAGTAATCAAAATCAAGTTGGCATGTTACAGGATATTTGACCTAAAATGAGATATGATTCTAGAGCTAAAGGCTTAGGAAAAAAAAAAAAAGCTGAGTGAAAACCTGAAAACTAGTAGGGACTAGTATGGTTTTGAAAGAAGACTGATAGAAGTACATTATTTAACAATTAATAAGATGCTTTGATGAGGATGTATAATCAAAGCATATGAACCACAAAATTTGATCAGGAAAGGTAATTCCTTTGGTCATGTTGTTGCTTAGTCGCCAAAAAAGAACTGAGGGTTATTAACTTAATAGTTTTAATTTTGAACTTCTGACTCTTCCTTTATGACCCCATGGACTGCAGCATGCCAAGCTTTTCTATCCTCCCCTATTTCCTGGAGTTTGCTCAAACTCATGCCCTTTACATTAATGATGGTATTGAATCATCTCATTTTCTATCTCCCTCTTCTCCTTTTGCCTTCAATCTTACCAGCATCAGGGTCTTTTCTAATGAATGGGCTCTTTCCATCAGTTGGCCAAAGTTTCAGCTTCAGCATCAGCCTTTCTGATGGATATTCAGAGTTGGTTACCTTTAGGATTGACAGGTTTGATCTCTTTCCAGTCCAAGGGACTCTCAAGTGTCTTCTTCAACACCACAGTTCATAAGCACCAATTTTTCAACACCCAGCATTCTTTATGGTCCAACTCTCACACTGTACATGACTACAGAAAAAATCAAAGCTTTGACTATCTGGATGTTAGTCAGCTAACTGAGGACTCTGCTTTTTAATCACTGTCCAAGTTCATCATAGATTTTCTTCCAAGGATCAAGTGTCTTTAATTCCATGGCTATAATCACCATTCACAGTGATTTTGGAACCCAAGAAAATAAAATCTGTCTCTATTTCCATTTTTCCCCTTCTATTTGTCGTGAGGTGATGGGACTGGATGCCATGGTCTTTATTTTTTAACTATTGAGTTTTGTTTTGTTTTGTTTTGTTTTTAGTTTGCTTTGCTTTACAATACTGTGTTCATTTTGCTATACATTGACATGAATCAGCCACGAGTGTACATGAACTCCCAATCCCGACCCCCACCTCCCCCCTCCCGCCCCACACCTTCTCTCTGGATTATCCCCGTGCATCAGTCCCAAGCATCCTGCATCCTGCATCGAACCTAGACCAGCAATTCGTTTCACTTATGATATCATACAGTTACATTGCCACTGCCAACTCATCCCACCCTCTCCCTCTCCCTCTCCCTAAGCCAGATTTTTCACTCTCTTCTTTCACCCTTATCAAGAGGTTCTTTAGTTCCTATTTGTTCTCTGTCATTAAAGTGGTATCATCTGCTTATCTGAGGTTATTGATACTTCTCCCAGAAATCTTGATTCCAGCTTGTGCTTCATCCAGCCCGGCATTTCACATTATGTACACTGCATATAAGTTAAATAAACAGGTGACAATATACAGCCTTGAGGTACTCCTTTCCCAATTTGGAGCCAGTCATTTTTCCATATTAGGTTCTAACTGTTGCTTTTTGACCTGCATACAGATTTCTCAAGAGGCAGGCAAGGTGGTCTGGTATTCCCATCTCTTTAAGAATTTTCCTGTTTGTTGTGTTCCACACAGTCAAAACTTTAACTTAGCTAATGAAGCAGAAGTGGATTTTCATTTTCTGGATTTTCCTTGCTTTCTCTATGATCTAATGAATGTTGGCATTTTGATCTCTGGTTCCTTTGCGTTTTCTAAGTCCTGCTTGTACATCTGGAATTTCTTGGTTTATTTACTGCTGAAGCCCAGCTTGAAGGATTTTGAGCATTACCTGGCTAGCATGTGAAAGGTGCTCAACTGTATGGTAGTTTGTACATTCTTTGGCATTGCCTTTCTTTGGTATTGTAAAGAAAACTGACCTTTTCTAGTCCTATGGCCACTGCTGAGTTTTCTAAATTCGCCACAATATTGAGTGCAGTACTTTAACAACATCATCTTTTAGGATTTGAAACAGGTCAGCTGGAATTACCTCCACTATATTTGTTCATTGTAATGCTTTCTAATGCCCACTTGACTTCACACTCCAGGATATCTGGCTCTAGGTAAGTGACCACACAATCATGGTTATCCAAGTCATTAAAACCTTCTTGTCACTTATTCTTAATCTCTTCTTCTTTTAGGTCATTCATTTTTGTTTGTTCATATACTTTTACCAAAGCAATACAGTAATGTCTAGGTTTATAGATGATAATTGAATTTCAGAGATGAGTCTTTTCCTTTCTATGTGAAACCTATATTGAAAAGTAAATCATAATCATTTTCTAAACAACAGCAATAATATCTTATATATTCTATGTGGAATATAAAATGAACATATTTCCTTTAAAAATATTCTTGAAAACATTTGATAGTCTAGGTCATACTTGAAAGTGTGTACAAGTTGGTAGTTTGAAGAAATTTATGGCATAATTTGAAAGTCAGCTCCATTATTTATAGTTATATACTGTGCATGTCACCAAATAACTGTGTTTCCTTAATCAGACACTTTGGGGGTGGAAATTATTTGTTATTTATAAGAAAACTTGGCAAGTCTGATGTGGGTCCTAGAACCTTTGCAGAGAACTTATTTGGTATAATTGTTTTCCAGTTTGTGAGTCACCCACCCAGCAGCTCTATGTTAAGGTTACAGGTTTCATGGGGGGCTAGTGGCAACCTTCTCCAAAAGGACTTATGCCAACATGCCATGCCTCCCAGGACTGCTACTGCCAGTGTCCCTGTCCCTGCAGTAGGCCATTGCTGGCCCATGCCTCCACAGGAGACTCTCAAAAACACACAGGCAGAGACTCAGTATCTTGAATAGGTCACTTTTCCTTTCTTTTTCCCTGGGTTTGGATGTGCATGAAGGTCCCATCACTTCATGGCATATGAATGAGGGAAAAATGGAAGGAATAGCAGATTTCATTTTCATGGGTTCCAAAATCACTGATGATTGTGACTACAGTCTTGAAATTAAAAGATGCTTGCTCCTTGGAAGAAAAGCTATGACAAACCTAGGTAGCATATTAAAAAGTAGAGACATCACTTTGATGACAAAGGTCTGTATAGTCAAAGCTATGGTTTTTCCAGTAGTCATGTACAGATGTGAGAGTTGGACCATAAAGAAGGCTGAGCACTGAAGAATTAATGCTTTCATTAATTCTGGAGAAGATTCTTGAGAGTCCCATGGACTGCAAGGAGATCAAGTCAATCCTAAAGGGAATCAGTCTGAATATTCATTGAAAGGACTGATGCTGAAGCTGAACCTTCAATACTCTGGCTACCTGATGTGAAGAGCTGACTCACTGAGAAACACCCTGATGTTAGAAAAGTTTGAGGGCAGGAGGAGAAAGGTTGAGATGAGATAGTTGGATGGCATCTCTGACTCAGTGGACATGAGTTTGAGCAAACTGTAGGATCTAGGGAAGGACGGGGGAGCCTGGCATGCTGCAGTCCATGGGGTCGCAAAGAGTAGGACATAACTTAGTGACTGAACAACAAGAAAACTTTTGAGATATCAAATAAATTTTGGAGGCTTGTCCCATAATGTTTCGGAAAGTAATATGCTATAAGCAGTAATTTCATTGATTTTCAATTACTGAAAAATCATTCATAAAAGGCAGACTAATGTACATGTTCAGTTCAGTTCAGTCACTCAGTCGTGTCCGACTCTTTGTGACCCCATGAACTGCAGCACGCCAGGCCTCCCTGTCCATCACCAACTCCCGGAGTTCACTCAGATTCACGTCCATCGAGTCAGTGATGCCATCCAGACATCTCATCCTCAGTTGTCCCCTTTTCCTGCCCCTAATCCCTCTCAGCAGCAGAGTCTTTTCCAATGAGTCAACTCTTCGCATGAGGTGGCCAAAGTACTGGAGCTTCAGCTTTAGCATCATTCCTTCCAAAGAAATCCCAGGGCTGATCTCCTTCAGAATGGACTGGTTGGATCTCCTTGCAGTCCAAGGGACTCTCAAGTCTTCTCCAACACCACAGTTCAAAAGCATCAATTCTTCAGCGCTCAGCCTTCCTCACAGTCCAACTCTCACATCCATACATGACCACAGGAAAAACCATAGCCTTGACTAGACGGACCTTAGTCGGCAAAGTAATGTCTCTGCTTTTGAATATACTCTCTAGGTTGGTCATCACTTTTCTTCCAAGGAGGAAGCGTCATTTAATTTCATGGCTGCAGTCACCATCTGCAGTGATTTTGGAGCCCAAAAAAACAAAGTCTGACACTGTTTCTACTGTTCCCCATCTATTTCCCATGAAGTGATGGGGCCAGATGCCATGATCTTCGTTTTCTGAATGTTGAGCTTCAAGCCAACTTTTCCACTCTCCTCTTTCACTTTCAACAAGAGGCTTTTTAGCTCCTCCTCACTTTCTGCCATAAGGGTGGTGTCATCTGCATATCTGAGATTATTGATATTTCTCCCAGCAATCTTGATTCCAGCTTGTGTTTCTTCCAGTCCAGCATTTCTCATGATGTACTCTGCATATAAGTTAAATAAGCAGGGTGACAATATACAGCCTTGACGTACTCCTTTTCCTATTTGGAACCAGTCTGTTGTTCCATGTCCAGTTCTAACTGTTGCTTCCTGACCTGCATACAGATTTCTCAAGAGGCAGGTCAGGTGGTCTGGTATTCCCATCTCTTGCAGAATTTTCCACAGTTTATTGTGATCCACACAGTCAAAGGCTTTGGCATTAAAAGCATATAATTTTAATTTTGTGTCCAGTGTTTCCATATTATTACTGGCCCCTACTTCTGTTTGTTGCAGTCTATGCCACCCTATATTGTAGCCCTTTGCCTGGTTCCTCTTAACCAAAGTATGAAAACTCTCTGTGTCATAGATTCCTCCATAAAATGAGGATAAAGAAAGCACCTCCATCATAGGGGTGCAATACAAAAAATAAATTATTTATCTATTTAATCACTTAAAACAGTATCTGGAACACAGTAAGCATTCAGTTCAGTTCAGTCACTCAGTCGTGTCTGACTCTCTGCGATCCCATGAACCTCAGCACACCGGGCCTCCCTGTCCATCACCAATTCCTGGAGTCCACCCAAACCCATGTCCATTGTGTCAGTGGTGCCATCCAACCATCTCATCCTCTGTCGTCGTCTTCTCCTCCTACCCTCAATCTTTCCCAGCATCAGGGTCTTTTCAAATGAGTCAGCTCTTCACAAAAGGTGGCCAAAGTATTGCAGTTTCAGCTTCGACTTCAGTTCTTCCAATAAACACCCAGGACTGATCTCCTTTAGGATAGATGGTTGGATCTCCTTGCAGTCAACACCACAGTTCAAAAGCACCAATTCTTCTGCGCTCAGCTTTCTTTATAGTCCAACTCTCACATCCATACATAACTACTGTATTGTGTCAGTGGTGCCATCCAACCATCTCATCCTCTGTCGTCGTCTTCTCCTCCTACCCTCAATCTTTCCCAGCATCAGGGTCTTTTCAAATGAGTCAGCTCTTCACAAAAGGTGGCCAAAGTATTGCAGTTTCAGCTTCGACTTCAGTTCTTCCAATAAACACCCAGGACTGATCTCCTTTAGGATAGACTGGTTGGATCTCCTTGCAGTCAACACCACAGTTCAAAAGCACCAATTCTTCTGCGCTCAGCTTTCTTTATAGTCCAACTCTCACATCCATACATAACTACTGGAAAAACCATAGCCTTGACTAGATGGACCTTTGTTGACAAAGTAAGCATTAGGTACGTGTTTTCTATTATTAAGGGCTTCACTGATAGCTCAGTTGGTAAAGAATCCTCCTGCAATGTGTGAGTCCTGGGTTCGATCCCTGGATTAGAAAGATCCTCTAGAGAAAGAAAAGGCTACAAACTCCAGTATTCTGCCCTAGAGAATTCCATGGACTGTACAGTCCACAGGGTCACAAAGAGTCAGACATGAAGGAGCAACTTTCACTATTATTAGGTTGAATGAAATAATATCAAACAACATATTTAATATTCTATAAATTATAGCTTCCAACTTTCCTAAATTCTGAAATGTTAATATTAAATGCTTTACAACTTCAACTTAAATAGTATTTAACTCAAAAATAATCTTATAGGCTTTCATTGCCTTTTTTAAATAATGTGTTTCTTTCATACTCAATAAATTAATATATCTTAAGTATTTGATGTTTTATTAACACTATTTCATTATAAAACTCATTTAATATTAGACTACTTATAACTGGGGCTAAATAGCTGTAATTTCTTGAACTATGACACCATATGTATATATATGTGGTAAGGGTGAGAGTGATTTATTTTCTTTATTTCAAAGTGTTAAGTGGAAAAAAAAGATTTTATTCTTCTTTTGGGGATTATTCTCCTTCTAAAAATAGCAAATATCTACTTTAGATTGATAGTATCAGACCAATTGAATTTTTTAAATAAAATGAGCTTGATTCTTTTCACATTTACATATTTCAATGTTAATCAAAGCTACACATGATGATTGGTCTGGGAGTGAAATATAATATTTGAAGAATTCAAATAAATATTCCTAGAAATTTTTAGGAATGTTCATATACTGAAAGTCATTTTTTAAATAGAGACTTAACAAAACCAAAAGAGAAAAACTTTAGGAATTAAATTGTAACATTAATAAAATTGAACGTTTGCTCCTGCTATTGAACCCAGTCAAACATTTCTGGTTCAGATCACTTGTCAGTAGGCCAATTTTCTCATGGAACCTACTTCTTATCCAAAATTATTTCCTGAGGGGAACAGTAAAAGTCAGCTTTTACTATAAACGTATCACATGTGCAAGTGCTTTACAAGGGAAAATAAAAGGTGAAACAGAATAATACACACAAAAATGAAATGAAAATTTAAAAGCTATTGTTGACTCCCATTCCTAACTAATCTAACTCCTCTGACCCATAAAGATTAACACAGGAGAAAAACAAGAATATCCACTTGACATTTTACCTCCTGACTGTTACATATGTTATGCTAATTATTCTAATCCTTGCCATTCTTCACTGCTCTAACAATATATTGGCTCATAAGAATAGAAAATGTATTACTTGAATACTATAGCTTTGTGTAGAGAACTATAAAGTGTATTCTGGGAATATTAAGAAAATTTCAATATGCATTATTGCTTAAATTTTGGGCAAAGAACAACACATCAAAAAGAATAAAAGATTGCATTTCAGTAAAATGTTTAAGTATACTCTAGGCAAAAATGTAATTTTCTCTATAACTCTTTAATATACAAAATAGTGTGTTCATATCTATACTTTCTAAAAACAACTCAAGGAAGCAGTTCTTTTTTTTTTAATAAATAAAAAGGCTCATGATTTTGAGTTTTATTTATTTATCAGCAGGAAACAATAGCTTTAAGTACCCTTCCAATAAATGCAATCACAATACCAAATGTTTTCCTATTTTGTTCTATTTCTGGAAAAAACTACAATATGAACTTAATCACAAACACACACACGCACACACATATGGCCTTTTAATAAAAGGGCAAGTGATGGAGTCCTCTGCCTGACCTAAAATAGAAATCAACTATGAAAGCTATCAGTTATTTACTTCTATCTGAAAATGAAGGAAAAGATTCAGTAAATTAAGCCCTTCTGGTCAAAAATAGATATGACTAAAACGACTTTGCACACACACTCAAATTTTAGAAATGTCATTCTTCATAATATTCACATATGTATGTCTTTTCAGAACACCAACAATGTAAAGATGTGATATCAAAAGAATTTTAATTGTTTTCTTCTTCATCATATTAAATACTATCAAAGAAGAAAATATATGATTAAATCAAGGCACATTTGGGGTATAAGCACAAAAGAGTATAATAAACCTTATATAAATGAAATAATTTTCCTTTTAATAATTTTATCTTAGAAAAACACTTTTAGCAACAAAAATTGATAAAAATAAAATATATAAAAATTAATGATATAGTTTAATGTAAAGTTAGACTATATAATTTTTTTAAATTTGTCATTACAGAACACTATTAACAGAATGAGAAGACAACCATTGAAATCAGAAATAAGATAATATTTGCAAAACATATATCTGAGAAGGGATTAATATCTAAAATATGTGAACATTGCCTATAAGTCAATAATATAAACACCAATAACTCAATTTATAAATGGCAAAGAACTTTAACAGAAATTTCTCAAAAAAAGTTTACAAATGACTAAATAATCACATTAAAGGATGGTCAACCTTATTGATCAGTAGGGAAATATAAATCAAAACAACAATCAGAAACCACTTTTACTCATTTAGATAGCTATTATAAAAATATTAAGTGTTTTTGAGGATGGGAAAAGATTGATATCCTTGTCAGTTGCTAGTGGGAATGTAAGATAGTGCAGCTACTATGGGGAATAGTGTGGAGTTTCCTTAACAAAATTACAAATATAATTATCATGTGATCTATCAATTCTGCTTTTGAATATGTATACCAAAGGGTTGAGAGCAGAGACTGGAATAGCTATTTGTAAACCTATTTTCACAACAGCCATATTCACAATAATCCAAAGGTAAAGGCAGCTCAACTCAAGCAACAGTAATTCATCTGTCACCAGACGAAAGGATAAACAAAATCTGGGAGATATATATACATGCTGCTAAGTCACTTCAGTCGTGTCTGACTCTGTGCGACCCCGTAGATGGCAGTCCACAGGCTCCCCATCCCTGGGATTCTCCAGGCAAGAACACTGGAGTGGGTTGCCATTTCCTTCTCCATATATATATATATATATATATATATGAAATACATAATGGAATATTATTCAGCCTTTAAAAAGAACACATTTTTTACATGTGCTACAACATAGATCACCCTTGAAGACATTTTGATAAGTGAAACAAGTATCTCAAAAGGACAAATATTATGTGCATTCATTTATATAATTTACATATGTTTATATTATTTATATGATTCCGCTTATATGAGATACTTAGGGTGCTCAAATTCAGAAATGAGAATGGTGGTTGTCAGGGCCTAGCAAAAGAGGAGTTACTGTTTAATGTGTTCATAAATTCAGTTTTGCAAGATGAAAAATACTCTGAAAATGGAAGGTGATGATAGTTGAACAGTAATGTCAACATAACCAAGGCACTTACCTGTACACTTAAAATGGCTAAAATGTTAAACTGTATACCCTTTATATTTTACCACAAACTTTAAAACTATCTAGAGTGATAAAATCATCCTTTTTTTTTTTTTTTTTTGAGTAATATGGCACCCCACTTCAGTACTTTTGCTTGGAAAATCCCATGGATAGAGGAGCCTGGTAGGCTGCAGTCCATGGGGTCGCTAAGTCAGACACGACTGAGGAACTTCACTTTCACTTTTTACTTTCATGCATTGGAAAAGGAAATGGCAACCCACTCCAGTGTTCTTGCCTGGAGAATCCCAGGGACAGCAGAGCCTGGTGGGCTGCCGTCTATGGGGTCGCACAGAGTCGGACATGACTGAAATGACTTAGCATAGCATGACAAATTTGGCTCTTTGGACCAGATCTGCTTTTGAATCAGCAGCAAGTGCTAAATTTAAAGAAATAATAATAATTCTAGAAATGTGTCACAAAATGATAGTGTTAACATTAACCAATTCTCCATGTGAGGTTACACTAAGCCTTGATATCTTAATGATAGGCAAATCCATTTGACTTGATTTGGCCAATGAAAGATGAGCAGAGTGGACAAATTTTGGGGTAGAAACTATAAGAACCATTGAATGGTTCTTCTATCTCTTCTATAGCTCTTTTACTAGAATTCCAATTCTTATATGAGAGCCCCACCTTAATTATCTGCTTCAGAATGCAGAATACATATGAAGCAGCAGTGTAGCTTATCTGCAGCTGGTCTGTAATATAAATGAAAATGAAAACTGTTATCAGTGTAAGATAAGAGCATGTGGGTTCGTTTGCTACTTTAGGATAAATTAATAAAAGTTGACTTGATGAGTAACTCACTACACACTATAAAGAAAATCCAAAACTCAGAGAAATTGCCAGTATGGGAGTTCTAACAAGATAACCTCTTCCTTTAAATCTCAGACTATAAAGAGATATAAAGTAAGATAAATCAAAATCAAACTACCCAATCATCATCTCCATTCACTACAAGAAGAGTTGCCTTACAACTGAGAAAAGCAAGACATCAAAATTATAAACAAAGACCAGTTACAAGCATGGAAATGGAAACTGTAATAATAAAAATATTAAAAAAAAAATCTTCCAACAAACAGAAGCCCTGGCTTCACAGGCGAATTCTACCAAAAGTTGTGGTTGTTGTTGTTCAAGACAAGTTGCCAAGTCTTGTCCAATTCTCAATGACTCCATGAACTATAGCACTCCAGGCTTCCCTGTCCTTCGTTATCTCCCAGAGATTGCTCAAATTCAAGTCCATTGAGTCAGTGATGCTATCCAACCAGCAATCTCACCCAAAGTTTAGAGAAGAGCTAATACCTATCCTTCTTGAACTCTTCCAGAAAACTGCAAAGAAAGAAAAACTCCAAAACTCGTTCTAGAAGGCCACCACCACCTTGATACCAAAGCCAGTCGAAGATGCCACACAAAAAAAGAAAATGACAGGCCAGTATCACTGATAGAAATATCTGAAAAAAATCCTCAATGAAATTCTAGCAAACAAAATATTAAAAGGATCATACATATTTATCAAGTGGTCTTTATTCCAAGGATGTAAGGATTATTCAAGTATGCAATTCAATCAATGTGATACACTGTATTAACAAAATGAAAGATAAAAACAATATGATCATCTCAATAGATGTAGAGAAGCTTTTAACAAAATTCAATGTCCATTTATGACAAAAACTCTCCAGAAAATAAGCATAGAAGGAAATTACTTCAAGGTATTAAATGACATATACAACAAACCCACAGTGGACATTTTTGTCAATGGTGTAAAACTGAAATCATTTTCTCTAAGTTCAGTAATAAGCCAAGCATATACATTCTCACAACTAATATTCAACATAGTTTTGGAAGACTAAACCACAGCAATCAGAGAAATGAGAGAAATAAAAGAATGCAGATTGGAGAAGAAGTAAAACTCTCACTGTTTACAGATGATACGACTCTCTACATAGAAAACCCTAAAGATGCCACCAGAAAATTACTAGAGCTAATCAATGAATATAGTAAAACACAAGATATAAAATTAATACATAGAAATCCCTTTCATTCCTATATATTAGCAATGAAATATCAGAAAGAGAAATTAAGGAAAAAATCCCATTCACCATTGCAGCAAAAAGAATGAAATGCTTAGGAATAAGTCAACTTAAAGATACAAAAGACCTGTATGCAGAAAACTATAAGACACTGATGAAAGAAATGAAGGATGAAAAAATATATATATATATGAAGGGATACATCATGTTCTTGGATTGGGATAATCAATACTGGGAAAATGACTACTGTACCCAAAGCAAACCACAGACTCAGTGCAATCCCTACTAAACTACCAATGGTATTCTTCACAGAACTGCTGCTGCTGCCAAGTCACTTCAGTCAAGTCCAAATTTATGCGACCCCATAGATGGCAGCCCACCAGGCTCCCCTGTCTCTGGGATTCTCCAGGCAAGAACACTGGAGTGGGTTGCCATTTCCTTCTCCAATGCATGAAAGTGAAACATGAAAGTGAAGTCACTCAGTTGTGTCCAACTCTTCATGACCCCATGGACCACAGCCTACCAAGCTCCTCCATCCATAGTTTTTCCAGGCAAGTACTACTGTACCCAAAGCAAACCACAGACTCAGTGCAATCCCTACTAAACTACCAATGGTATTCTTCACAGAACTGCTGCTGCTGCCAAGTCACTTCAGTCAAGTCCAAATTTATGCGACCCCATAGATGGCAGCCCACCAGGCTCCCCTGTCTCTGGGATTCTCCAGGCAAGAACACTGGAGTGGGTTGCCATTTCCTTCTCCAATGCATGAAAGTGAAACATGAAAGTGAAGTCACTCAGTTGTGTCCAACTCTTCATGACCCCATGGACCACAGCCTACCAAGCTCCTCCATCCATAGTATTTTCCAGGCAAGAGTACTGGAGTGAGTTGCCATTGCCTTCTCCTTCTTCATAGAGCTAGAACAAAACAATTCACAATTTTTATGGAAACATAAAAACAAAACATAACAGCCAAACCAATCTTGAGAAAGAAGAGCAGAACTGGAAGAATCAACATGCCTAACTTCAGACTATACTACAAAGCTACAGCCATCAAGATAATATGGCACTGGCACAAAAGCAGAAATATAGACCAATGGAACAAGGTAGAAATCCTCAAGATAAACCCATGCAACTATAGGCACTTTGTGTTTAATAAAGGAGGCAAGAATATACAATGGAGAAAAGACAATCTCTTCAATAAGTGGGCTGTGAAAACTGATAGATACATGTGGAAAATGAAACTGGGATACTTCCTAACACCATATACAAAAATAATACTCAAAATAGATTAAAGACAATATAAGGCCAGAAACTATAAAACTATTAGAGGAAAATACAGGCAGAACACTCTGACATAAATGAGAGAAGATCATTTTTGACCCACCTCCTAGAGAAATAGAAATAAAACAAAAAATAAACAAATGGACTGAATTAAAATTAAGAGTTTTTGTATAACAAAGTAAACAAAAATAGGTGAAATTGAGCAGTCGTGTCTGACTCTTCGAAACCTCAAGGACTATAGTACACCAGGCTCCTCCAGTCCAGAGATTTTCCAGGCAAGAATACTGGAGTGTGTTGCCATTTCCTTCCCCAGGGAATCTTTCTGACCCAGGGACCAAACCCTGGTCTCCAACATTGCAGGCAGACTCTTTACCATCTGAGCCACCAGAGAATCCCAAAGTAAACAACAAACAAGATTAAAAGACAACCTTCATAATGGGAGAAAATAACCACAAATGAAATAACAGACAAAGAATTAATCTCCAAAGTGTATAAGCATCTCATACAGCTCAATATAGAAAAACAAACAGCCCAATCAAAAATGGACTGAAGACCTAAACAGATACTTCTCCAAAGAAGACATGCAGATGGCCAATAAACACATGAAAAAATACTCAACATGGCTAATTCTTATAGAAATGCCAATTAAAACTACAATGAGGTATCACCTCACACAATCACAATGGCCATCATGAAAAAAGTCTACAAACAATAAATACTGAATAAGATGTAAAGAAAAGGGAACCCTCTTGCAATGTTGGTAAGAAATGTAAATTAATTCAACCACTATACAGAACAGTATGGAAACTTCTTAATAAGCTAGAAATAAAATTATCAAATGACTCAGCAATACCACTACTACCCTGAGAAAACCATAATTGAAAAAGACATACATACCCCCAATGTTCATAGCAGCATTACTTACAATAGTTAGGGACATGAAAGCAACCTAGATGCCATGTACAGATGAATGGATAAAGATGTGATACATATATATAATGGAATATTAGCCATAAAAAGGACAAATTTGAGTCAGTTCTAATGAGGTGGATGAACCTCTTATAGAGAGGAGCTTGTTATAGAGAGTGAAGTAAGTCAGAAAAAGAGAAGCAAAATTTATATATTATTGCATCACAGCAACCCACTCCAGTATTCTTGCCTGGAGAATCCTGTGGGCAGAGGAGCCCGGTGGGCAGGAATTGACAAGGTGGCAAAGAGCTGGACATATCTGAAGCTACTAAAGTGAAATGATAAAATCTAGAAAAATGATATTACTAAACCTTATTTGCAGGAAAGGAATGGAGACACTGATAGAGAGAGATGGACTTTTGGACAGCAGGGGTAGGAAAGAGGGAGATGAAAGGAGAACGTAGCATCAATGTATATGCACTCTGTGTCTGTCGTGTGTGTGTGTGTGTGTGTGTGTGTGCGTGTGCTCAGTTGTGCCTGACTCTGTGAGCCCATGGACTGTAGTCTGCCAGGATTTTCTGTCCATGGGATGTTCCAGGTAAGATTATCCTCCTCCAGGGGATCATCCCAACCCAGGGACAGAACACCAATCTCAAGTGTACATATATATATATATACACTACCCTAGTGTACACTACACTAGTGTGTACGTATATACATAGTTAGTTAGTTCAGTCACTCAGTCGTGTCCAACTCTTTGCAACCTCGTGAATCGCAGCAAGCCAGGCCTCCCTGTCCATCATCAGTTTAACTCCCGGTGTTCACTCTGACTCACGTTCATCGAGTCAGTGATGCCATCCAGCCATCTCATCCTCTGTTGTCCCCTTCTCCTCCTGTCCCCAATCCCTCCCAGCATCAGAGTCTTTTCCACTGAGTCAACTCTTCGCATGAGGTGGCCAAAGTACTGGAGCTTCAGTTTTAGCATCATTCCTTCCAAAGAAACCCTAGGGTTGCTCTCCTTCAGAATGGACTGGTTGGATCTCCTTGCAGTCCAAGGGACTCTCAAGAGTCTTCTACAACACCACAGTTCAAAAGCATCAATTCTTCAGCGCTCAGCCTTCTTCACAGTCCAACTCTCACATCCATACATGACCACAGGAAAAACCATAGTCTTGACTAGATGGACCTTAGTCGGCAAAGTAATGTCTCTGCTTTTGAATATACCATCTAGGTTGGTCATAACTTTTCTTCCAAGGAGTAAGTGTCTGTTAATTTCATGGCTGCAATCACCATCTGCAGTGATTTTGGAGCCCAAAAAAATAAAGTCTGACACTGTTTCCATTGTTTCCCCATCTATTTGCCATGAAGTGATGGGACTGGATGCTATAATCTTCGTTTTCTGAATGTTGAGCTTTAAGCCAACTTTTTCACTCTCCTCTTTCACTTTCATCAAGAGGCTTTTTAGTTCCTCTTTACTTTTTGCCATAAGGGTGGTGTCATCTGCATATCTGAGGTGATTGATATTTAGAAATGCAAATCAAACTACAATGAGGTATCACCTCACACCAGTCAGGATGGCCATCATAAAACAGTCTACCAATACTACAAACAAGATTGGAATAAGTCAGAAAGAGAAATGCAGTATTTGTATATTAATGCATGTACCAATAAACTTGTTTGCAGGGCAACAATTGAGATGCAGATATAGAGAACAGACTTGTGGACATGGTGGGAGAAGGAGATGGAGGGATGATTTAAAAGTCTCATTGAAACATATATACTACCATGTGTGAAGTAAATAGCCAGTGGGAATTTGCTGTAAGATGCAGGAAGTTCAAACCCGGTGCTCTGTGACAACCTAGAGGGATAGGATGGCATGAGAGGGGGGAGGAAGGTCAAGAGGGAAGGGACAAATGTATACCTATGGCTGGTTCATGTTGATGTATGGCAGAAGCAAATACAATATTGTAAAACAATTATTCTACAATGAAAAATAAAATTTAACATGCCAACTGACCCTTTGTGATATTATACTGTCATTTTGAATATGTTACTCTTGAAGGAAACTGGGTAGAGAGTACAAAGGATGATTAGTATTACTTAAAAATTCATGCAAATTTACAATTATCCCAATAAGAAATTTCACTTAAAGGAAAAAAAAAAAACGCTGACAAGAGAAAATTTGAAAAGCAACGATGGAAAGAAGATACATTACATAAAGAGTAGCAAAGATAATACCTCAACCAAGATGGTGGAATAGAAGGCTATGTGCTCATCTTCTCTTGCAATAACTCCAAAATTACAACTAACTTCTGAACAACCATCCATGGGCAAATGTTGCATCCCACCAAAAAAAGATATCCCACGTCCAAAGGTAAAGGAAAGCCACAGCAAGGTGGTAGGAGGAGTGAAATCATGTTTAGAATCAAATCTCATATCTGCTAGAGACACTCAAAGAAATCAAACAAACCTTGTGTGCACTAGGAGCCAAGAGAAAGGAGGAGTGACCCCACAAGAGACTGCCCACCCTTGCCTGTGAATGTGTTCAGGAGTCTCCAGTGAGACAGGGGTTGGTGGTGGCCTGCTGCAGGGTTGGGGGCACTGAGAGTGGCCATGTGTGCACAGAACCTTTTGAAGGAGGTCGCCATTTTTTACTTTATCTCCACCATAGTTTGGTCTCAGGTCAAACAACAGGGAGGGAACACAGCACTGCCCACCAAGAGAAAAACCGATTAAAGATTTACTGAGCCTTGTCTTGCACATTAGAACAAGATCCAATTTCCCTCACAGACATTCTCTCCCATCAAGAAGATTTCATAAGCCACTTATTCTCATCCATCAGAGGGCAGATAGAATGAAAACCACAATCACAGAAAAATAATCAAACATGTTACTTGGACCACTGCCTTGTCTAACTCAATGAAACTATGAGCCACGCAGTGTAGGGCCACCCAAGAAGACCAGGTCATGGTGGAGAGTTCTAACAAAACACGGCCCACTGGAGAAGGGAATGGCAAACCACTTCAGTATTCTTGCCTTGAGAACCCCATGAACTGTATGAAAAGGCAAAAAGATATGACATTGAAAGATGAACTTCCCAAGTTGGTAGGTGCCCAATATGAATAGAGAAATAACCCCAGAAAGAATGAAGAGACAGAGTCAAAGCAAAAACAACACTCAGTTGTGGATATGACTGGTGACGGAAGTAAAGTCTGATGCTGTAAGTAACAATATTGCATAGGAACCTGAAAAGTTAAGTCCATGAATCAAGGTAAATTGGAAATGGTCAAACAGGAGAGGCAAGAGTGAACATTGACATTTTAGGAATCACTAAACTAAAATGGACCGGGATGGGAGAATTTAATTCAGATGACTGTTATATCTACTACTGTGGGCAAGAATCCCATAGAAGAAATGGAGTAGCCATCATCATCAACAAAAGTCTCTAAAATCCATTTCTTGGGGGCAATCTCAAAAATGACAGAATGATCTCTATCTGTTTCCAAGGAAAATCATTCAAAAGCAAAGTAATCCAAGTCTATACCCCAACCAGTAATGCTGAAGAAGCTGAAGTTAAACAGTTCTATGAAGATCTACAAGACCTTCTAGAAATAACATGCAAAAAAGATGTCCTTTTCATCATAGGGGACTGGGATGTAAAATAGGAAGTCAAGAGATACCAGGAGTAACAGGCAAATTTGGTCTTGGAGTAAAAAATGAAGCAGGACAAAGGCTGACAAAGTTTTGCCAAGAGAAAACACCTTCTCCCAACAACACAAGAGAAGATGCTACACGTAGACATCACTAGATGGTCAATACCAAAAGCCGATTGATTATATTATTTGCAGCCAAAGATGGAGAAGCTCTATACAGTCAGCAAAAACAAGACAGGAAGCTGACTGTTACACAGATCATGAATTCCTTATTGTCAAATTCAGACTTAAATTAAAGAAAGTGGGGAAAATCAGTAGACCATTCAGGTATGACCTAAATCAAATCCCTTACCATTGAGCAGTGAAGTGACAAATAGATTCAAAGGATTGGATCTGATAGACAGAGTGCCTGAAGAACCATGGACAGAGGTTCATGATATTGTACACAGGCAATAAGCAAGACTATCCCCAAGAAAAAGAAATGCAAAAGGGCAAAATGGTTGTCTGAGGAAGCCTTAAAAATAGCTGAGAAAATAAGAGAAACTAAGGGCAAAGGAGAAAAGGAAATATATACCTATCTGAATGCAGTTTTAAAGACTAGCAAGGAGAGACAAGAAAGCATTCCTCAGGGCTCATTGCAAAGAAATAGAGGAAAACAGTAGAATGGGAAAAACTAGAGATCTTATCAAGAAAATTACAGATATCAAGAGAACATTTCATGCAAACATGGGCACAATAAAGGATATAAATGATATGAACCTAACAGAAGCAGAAGATACTAATAAGAAGTGGCAAGAATACACAGAAAAACTATACCAAAAAATCGTCAAGACCCAGAAACCATGATTTTATGCTCACCTAGAGCCAGACATCCTGGAATGCAAAGTCAGTTCACCCTTAGGAAACATCACTGTGTGCAAAGCTAGTGGAGGTGATGGATTTCCAGTTGAGTTCTTCAAATCCTAAAATATGTGGCTGTTAAACTGCTGCACTCAATATGCCAGCAAATTGAGAAAACTCGAAGTCAGTTCCGGCAGAGAGCGCGGCGAGAAGCGGATCGTGGCCTTCTACCCTGGGGCCCTCCAGGCCCTCCGGCCTCTGGTCTGTAGGTGAACTGGGGGGCCCCGGGACATTCTCGGGTGTGTTTTGTAGAGCGATCGCCGAGGCCGGCAGTTGGCAGGGCCCAAGACTGGAAGCAGCCGCGAACCTCTCCCCCTACCCCCACCCCCACCTCCGCGACCTAATGGCGGCGGCCCCTCCGAGCCAGGATCCTGTCGACCGCTGGGTCTCTTCACCCAGAGCTGCAGGGCTTGGGCTTAGGCGAAGCCTCCGCCTGGCCACCGAGAACGTGGCGCCTTTGGGCGTCGGGCGTGGCAGGACTAGAATGGCGGCCGCTCTGACTCCGCGGAGGGCCGTTAGAGCCTCGGAGGCCCGGGAAGGATTGTGGACGCCAGCTCGTCCACCCTTAGGCCGTGGGGCCACGCAGACCCGCCACCTGAGGTGACCGCGCTGTCCCAGTTGGACGAGACCTCACCTCGTCCGGACAACGACGGACAAAGGCCTTAACGGGCCCGCAAGGTGAGCGGAGCCGCGGTCGACGACGGGTGGAACGTTAGCGGGCCGGCGGGCGGTGATCGTCGTTCTACCGAGACATTGATGTCGGAAGATAGAAATGGTAGAACAACATAACATACCCCTTGTGGCCAACAGAAAGTGCCCGCCGCCCTCTGGGAAGAGTTACTGGCCGCTGATAAAGGCCTGTGTATATAATATGAAAAAGCTGCTCTCAACTTTACCCCCAACCTTTC